>CM061918.1:33613485-33906696 GCA_031002005.1 Vandiemenella viatica
AGAAGCTGTTCGGCAACTAATTGATCGACACTGAGTGGTTAGCTTTCCCGAGGGAGGCCTGGTAGCAACAACCGCACGATGCACCAGCGGCAGCTTGGCGGTGCAGCTCGAGATTGACCCAGATCGCAGTCGACCTCAGCGGGTATCGATCCCGCGTCTATTGACATGCACGCGGGCAGGCAGCGGCGGCTATTACATTCTCCTGTTTGTTCGCCTCTCGGCTTTGAGGAGACTCTCAAAACAAGTAGGACAGCTCGCTCGACTCCAACCCAGCTCTATGCGCCGGGAGTAAATTAAACAACTGCTTCCAGCTTATCTATTAATTACGTAAGGTCAAATAGGTTCATCATTTTAAAGCTTGTTGAAGATAAATCTATCGTGATAAGTAGGCCCTGCAAGGAGTATCAGTCATTATCATTGTATAACTTGACTTGTATGTCCTTTTTCAGACCGGATAAAATGCGAATTGATTTATACTAATAGGTTCAATGTTGGATTGTTAGGAAAAATACTCAACACTGACTTATACTGTTAATACATATATTCAGATGATAGGCATTGTAGTGTACCCGGGAGTAAGGATTGCCACCAGTTATTATTACTCTCCATTATTAAAATTTGTATATATAAAATACCTTGTTCAATTTTGCCTGGGCGCCATGGTTGTAGTCCTTCCAGAATTTTCAATAAACATTTAGAAATGTAATTATTTGTTTTTATTACAAGGAAAATTATATTAATTTTATCTACTGACACTTGCATTTATTGTTATCAATATAAGAAAAGATGATTTGCATTGACGAACACATAAAACAAGAATTAAATATATCTAATAAAAATTGATTAAATAAACAACGAAATGACAGATCATGAGCAAAGTCCGACTAACTCAAAATACAATCAGCGACCACAATTCTCTACAGGTTTTCGCTTTCGGGTACAATGTGCCACACTTTGACTCGGTTTGTTCTGGCGGAATATAAAAATTGAGTAATTACCATCTAGTTGACGTCTATACTGTAGTCAGCGCTGTCCGTTCTTCTAGAATTTCTGGTGCACAACACACACAAAACAAACTTCAATCGTCGCACTGTGATTACACTGGACGAGTACTTGCTTTGGAACACATTCGATGATTATCCTTTCGAACGGCGTCTCCCTGCAGCTGCAATCTTCTCCTCAAAACGAGGGTTTTAGCGTGAAACAAGAAAAACAAAACTTGTCTCAACTTATTATCAAGTAATATTGTATCCTTCCACGCTACATACTTCTCGCACCGCTGGCACGGGGCGGACTGTCCCCATTGCAGGAATGCGGTCAGCTTATCTCCTTTCCCATCTCCAAACACCTGCACTACAAAGGGTGCCGCCATGGTTGCATTGCGAAATAGTCTCTCCTGCTCACATCGACAAACGCTTGCTTGTAAAATATGAAGCTTCCGTGAGTGGACCGCTTCAACATGAATTTGAAGTAAAAAGAAATTGATAGCAAGAAATTGTGACTTATACTCACTTCCTTGTATTTATCACGATAGAAATGTTTCAAACAGCTCACAAATGCAGTTATGGAGCAGAAATAAAAAATAAAACGTACACACAAACTGCAAGTAATGAAGTGTTAGGATGAGAAAGCAGAGAAGAGGAAACGAAGAGCAAAACAATTCGATTGTTACACATACTTTTCAGAAAACGGTCATAGGAAAATTTAAGCTAGGCTAAGTTAGAAGATTAAAAGGATTTAGATTAGTAACACGCAGCTGTTAACAGAACAATGAAGGGAAACGTAGCGTGGATAACGACCAGTAAGCAAATCATGGCAAGTGTGAACACCTATTAAAAATATTTTGCTTGCAACAATCCACTTTATTAAAGTGCGTTACACCTGGATATTGGACGTGAACTCGATAACTCGACAATTCTCGGCGAGTGCGATGATGTCCGAAGTGTTAGTCAGACTGGCCGCCACCACAGCGCTGCTTGGATAAACAGGAAATTTCTAATAAATAACTGCATTTGATACTGTTTACACTATACTGTTAAAGGAAAGTGTAAATGTCAAATAAATAACTACATTTCATTTTCTTTGCCCTTATATTGTTAAAAGGAAATGTAACTACAATGCCACCTGAAAGGCAATTGTCTATTGCGGAAATGGCTGTACAAAAACAGGAAGGGTAAAGATTAAAAAATTTATAATGCGAAGCAAAGATTAAAAAATTATAATTGCGAAGCAAAGATTAAAAAATACAGTGCGACGGTCGTTTAAATTTACATGTAAATTTTTTTTTTTTTTTTTTTTTGTTTATTGGCTTTAGGATTTGATGTACCATACAGCCAGCTTAATATACATAAACACTCGTTTTGTTTCATTACATTACCTTACATTACGTGTATATTACATGTATTATTACATTAAATGTATATTTCTGTACTTTTTATAAAATCTCTAATAATAGTATATATTTTCCTGTTGTTAGATGCAAGTAGTTCGGTGATACTTGTTGGTAGCGGCTGTCCTGCTCTCACTAGGGAGTTGATGAATGATTGCTGCTGCTGTCGGTATAGGGGGCACCTGAAGAACATATGGTTGACATCTTGCGTTGATTGCCCATCACATTGGCAGAGCGGTGTATCTGCTGCGTGGATGCGATATAGATGATCCCGAAACGCACCATGGTTAAAACCTCATACGAGTGATGGATGTTATGAAGTTGCGTTGCGTGTTCCAATTTGTAAACCAAGGTCGACGAGGTGGTTGTGGCTGTATCTTTGCGTATTGCCGTCCTTTGAATCTTTTTGTTTCCCCCCAGAGCATTGCCCATTGTTGATGTATGTGATTGGATATTGCTGCATGATAATCTTTGGTGTTGAATGGAGGGATGAGAACTTGGCCCGAATTGCATGCTTCCTTGGCTAACTTATCTGCATGTTCATTAAATATTATACCAGTATGGGCCGGAATCCATATATAGTTCACAAAGGAACCCGCTTGCGCAAGTTCGTAGGTTTTCTGTATTATGCTAATATGGTATACATTGGAGCGGTGTAGGATGGCCGGAGTTGTTAAAGTGCGAAGTACACTGAGAGAGTCCGTTAGGATTAAGACGTTCCGCCGAGGAAACTCTCTCGCATATAAAAGGGCTTGAATAATATTTTTTTTTTTTTTTTTAACTGCTTTACGTCTCTTTTTAACATCGAGGTCTTTTAGAGACGGGAAAGGATGGGGGGCAAGGATGGGGGCAAGGAATGGGAAGGAATTCGGCCATGGCCTTTTTGAAGGAAGCATCCCGGCATTTGCCTGGAGTGATTTGGGGAAACCATGGAAAACCCAAATCTGGATGCCCGGACGGGGATTCGAACCGCCGTCCTCCCGAATGCGAGGCGAGAACGCTAACCGTTACACCGCCCCGCTCGGTTTGAATAATAGCAACCGCTTCAGCTGAATAAACTGGAAGATTATTTAGTAGTCTGAATTTTTGCTCGTGCTGCGTCTCAGGGCAGTAGATGGCGCACCCTACTCCCTCTGAGGGTATCTTCGATCCGTCAGTGTAGATATGGATTGAAGTTGGCCAATGCTCTGTTAAATACCCTGACAAAATTGTTGGATTGGCTGGCCGGATCTCGGGTGTGCCGGAATACAGCTTACCGACATTGGCCTCACGCATTCTTGGTAGGGAATGTCGTGTATTGTTGCTGCTTCCTGCAATTGCCGTTCGGGGAGGAGAGTTGTCAGAAGATCGAGGCTTTGTAGCAGTGGGTATCTTTGGTTGTAAGAGCGATGTCCTTGTTCTTCCACCAGCTGCTGGAGGTTGGTTATTTGTTGGAGAGTAGTTGAATTTTTATCTTGTATTCGAGCTAGTAAAATTTGTTAGATAGCAACTGGGTTCGGAATTTCAGGTTCATTTCTGCGGCTTCCAGGTAGAGGGCATTTATCGGTGTTGATTTCATAGCCCCCAGACATGTGCGGAGACATTGATTCTGTATGCTCTCCAATTTATCTATGTTTCTTTTGTTGCCACTGAAATAGAACATGCTCCCGTATTCAATTTTAGATCGGATTATAGCGCGGTACAATATTAGTAATATCGATGGGTGGGCTCCCCACCATACTCGTGTCAGGGTTCGTAGAATGTTGAGTCCTTGTTCTAGTTTAGGGATGAGTTGGTGAGCGTGTGCTGCCCAAGTTAATCGTGAGGCGTAGACTAGGCCGAGGAATTTGACATTCGATTTGACCAGTACGCTGCATGTACCCAAAACTAGATTGTAGATCGGGGGGGTGCATTCTTCTTCTTGTAAATATGACAGCAGTGGATTTGCTAGTCGAGAATTCTAGTCCGTGTTGCTGGAGCCAGTGGATGACTATGAGGATGGCTTGTTTAAGGATGAGCTTGGTTATCGCGATAGTAGCTGCAGAGGCGAATATACATACATCATCGACATATTGGATGATCTGCACCTCGGGGGGGAAGAATTTCTCCAAGTCCCGCACATATAGAGCATACAATAATGGGCTTAATACCGCTCCCTGCGGGAGTCCTTGCTGGGTAAGTCGTGGACCTAATAGCACGTGTTTATATCTGAAGAACAGCTTTCTTGATCGTAGTAGTTGATAAATTACGGCTACAAAGTCCTGGGGGAGGCCTAGTGCTATGAGCTTATCAATCAGGATTGGTATTTGGACGTTGTCATAGGCCGCGGATATGTCCATGAACAACGCCGTAAGGTATTGGTTTTTCATAAAGGTTGACTGAATCGCCGTAACTAGGATGCTG
The DNA here is from genome assembly GCA_031002005.1 of Vandiemenella viatica. Taxonomy (NCBI): domain Eukaryota; kingdom Metazoa; phylum Arthropoda; class Insecta; order Orthoptera; family Morabidae; genus Vandiemenella; species Vandiemenella viatica. The sequence continues at coordinate 33,618,257 of CM061918.1, forward strand.
TGGTTGTCATAGGTACTTCTTCCTTTGCGACATCCGTATTGTGTGGTGGGTAACAGGGATTGAGCTTCCAGCCACCATTCTAATCTGTTTTTCATCATCCTTTGCCACGGTTTTGCCTATGCAGGAAGATAAGGCTACCGGACGATACGAAGTAACAACTCCTGGAACTTTTCCAGGTTTCAATACCGGGACTATTATCTGAGTCTTCCAAGTTTCTGGTATCAGCTTTCTTAACCATAGATTATTAATGATGTTGAGCAAGAGGTTTAGGGCTTCTTCAGGTAAATGCTGTAGCATGGGATATCGTATGTCATCTGTGCCTGGTGAGGTGTTGCTGGAGTTCTTGAGGGCTGCTCGAAGTTCGTTAAGGGTGAAAGGAGTGCACAGAAAATGGTTTGAGTCTTCTTCGGTGAAGTCATATGGAGGAGGGGCTGTAGAAGGTGGAGCAATTCTATCAGCAAAAATCCTCCAGCCAAGTAGTATCATCGGAGCGTTCTTGCGGGCTATATTTTCTGTTGCGCAGTACTTTATACGTTGCCATACCTCTTCTATTTTGGTCTGCCTATTCAAGGAGGAGCAGAATTCTTGCCAAGACTGTCTTTTGTCATTTTTAGGAACCGCTTAGTGCGGGCAGACACCTGCTGATACCGGAGAAACGAGTCTTGGGATGGGTGGTTTCGGTATTCCCGCAGAGCAGCACGTCGGAGAGCGATATGCCTAGAACAGTCTGTGGTCCACCATACGGATGGAGTACTCTTCTTCTGAACGCGGTTCTTCTTAAGAGGGATAGAGCTGAAGGCTGCGCGCTCCATGGCTTCTATGAAGAGGTTATAGTCATCCATCGCTGAATCGCGGTGTCGAAAATTGCGTACCTCATGCTGTATTGCCTTTGCATATAATGTCCAATTAGCAGCGTTAATATTCCACTTGCTTGACGAGATTGGTCGAGGGCCGCTTGGAGGGGAATGGTCGATGTCTATAATTACTGGGTAGTGGTTGGAGCCGAGTGAGTCTTTTGATGTAGACCAATGAGCAATGGTGGCTATGGACGGAGAACACAGCGAGATGTCTACTGCCGATGGACGGTGGTATAAAGAGGGAACGAGTGTATGTGATCCGTCATTAAGGATAGATAGGCCGTACTCGTTGCACATCTCTAAGACATTATGTCCTTGTCTATCAGTAAAGGCACATCCCCATGCAGTGCTGTGGGCGTTAAGGTCTCCGCATATAAGTAGAGGTGGGTTTAGGAGATTTAAGAGTTTATTCCACGTCTCCTGTGATATGGTCCTGAGAGGCTTGCAATAGGCGGAGACACAAGTGAACTCTAGTGTAGGAGTTTTGATTCTTGCGGCGACAATTTGGATGTCATGATCTAGCACCTCTGTAACATTTACTGCTTTGAAGGGAAGTGTATGATGAATGAGGAGAGCTGCTCCTCCTTTTCCGTCCATCCTATCCGAACGGATTGTGGCGTAGTTCCTAAGCGCACTGTTTGTTGTTTCTCTAAACCACGTCTCGGAAATTGCTGCTATCTTTATATCTTTATGATGGAGCTCATATTCTAAACTTTCCTTGTTGGCGATGGCCGATCTAGCATTCCACTGTAGTATTCGAAAAGCCATTGAACCTATTTAACAGAGCAAATAATGACTCACGGATGGCAAGAGGGTTTCCGATAAGTGTTGATTGGGGCGAAGTAATAATGGACATGATCAGTTGAAATATTTCTTCTATGAGGAAATCAGTCCGTGTTGGAGTGTGGATGGGATATTGTGAGGGCTTGGTGGGTAAGGGTTATGAGTATGGGAGAAATAGGTAACTGCTGGGGGATAACAACCGCTGGTGAACCGGAGGGAAAGCTGGGTTGGAAGGAGGTGCCTCCTGCGTATGTATGGGGTGCCCTCTGGGCAGAGAGACATTGGCCTGAGCCACTGGTTGCTGTACTGATGAAGAAGGTTGTTGCGTGTGCTGTGTTTGTTGTAATTGCTGAATTTGTGGACGAAAGATGTTTGCGTGCTGTATCAACTGATGAGCAGTTGGACTTTGTGGATTTGGTGCCAATAAAGGCGGAAACTCCGTATGGCTGCTTACGTTTGGTGGAATTGATGCCACCTGGGCATAGCCCTCGAGTTTGAAGTTCTCTGTCGGTGAGCACTGCGCTTGTTCCATGCGCTGTGTGCTAGTTTCGTTTGACGGTGCCGAAGATATACCGGACAGTTTCTATCAGAGGCAAAATGTTGGCCTGCACAAAGCGCACAACACACACCGTTGTAGGACTGTTGCAGTTGGCCTCCAAGTGAGGGCCTGCACACCTGTTGCACCGAAACCTCACGTGATCTGCATTGTCCCTGTCGATGTCCCAAGCGTAAACAAATACCGCACTGAGTTACAGGAGGAACATAAGGTTCGACAGTACAGCGAGTTCCAAGTATGGACACATGGGAAGGTAATTTCTGCGACCGGAAAGATACCAAGCAACTGGAATTGGTATCACACACTCTGGATTTGACTGCGACCTTCTGGTGAATCTTTTAACGCGTACCACCGGAAAATGGGGATACTATTTCTTCCAGAATCTCCTCCTCACTTAAAGTAGTGTCCAACGTTTCTTAGGATACCCTGTTTATGTATCAGGAAGCTTGGGATATAAGCTTCTAAAACGTTTTTCTTTGAAGATGTCTAGCTGCACTATTAGGTTGACAGAGCCTGCAGTGTTCGTTTCTATTTTGAGACGATTTTTCCCGTTGCGTGTGATGTTGATTACATCCCTTTTAAAGTCATTATTATGCTTAAATATTAGTTTGCCAATTGCCATCGGATGTAAATTACCCACATTTCTATCTAAGCTCTCCACAAAAACATAATATGGTCCACAATCTGTACGGCTATATCTGTTGCCTTTGCTGCGATAGGTTAGAGTTGACTCAGACTGAGCGTTAATAGGAACGAAATGATCTGCTACCGGAGCTGGAGGAAGAGTATTCTCGACAGTCCCCACTGGATCGCGCATGACCACTTCCTCCGTGTGCTCTATTTGTACTGGCGTAACCCCATCCTGTTCTACCACTCGTGATTGTAAGCAAAGTCGCTTGGCTGGCTGGATCGACTCACCCGTGGCAGTGTCGGCTGTGTGATGCAGTGCTGTACTCATAGAAGAGCATGGACCTTGCGATGTATTGCTGCCTGATTCTTCTTCCATTTCAGAGAATTGTTGTAGCTGTTGTTGCTGCTGCAGCAGGTTCTGCTGCTGTTGTTGCCTCTTCTGCTGCTGTTGTTGTTGCTGCGGCTGTTGTTGCAGATGGGGGTGTTGCTGCTGTAGGCCTTCTGTGGCGCACAGCATGAATCGCTGATCACTTGTAAGAGATACTACTTGTGGTTGTATAACTTCATTCGGCACATAATTCACTGACTGAGCGTTGATGTTATTAGCGTAGCACGCTTCTAGTCCCGTATTACTCGTTTGACCTGTGTCCGGGGGGTCTGCCTTATTATGGCTACACTGTGGGATTTACACTCGGTAAGTCCCGAACGTGCAAATCACGCAAACGGTTGATCTCGAAACTGCACTCAGTAAATTCTAGATGTAATTATTTCGCGACGTTATAATCACTTTCCGTACGACACTCGAAGTAAACAAGTTGCACCGGCACTCACGCTCGCGAGCCGATGGTGCCTCTTCGGCGGTCAGGAAGTAACTGTACATGTAAATTTGGTTTATTACGACAACTAGATCCAGAAATTCGTGCAAGGAGGAAAATATCTGATGTTTATGATATACTTTCAGTAGCAGTTATTAGCGTCTAGTCACAATATAACTTACGATTTTTTGATTATTTTATTATTTATTTATTATTAATTTTTTACATATTATAACAAGCAGTAAAGTTTATTTAAAATTCAATTAAAGTTTATAGGAAATAAAATAAATAATAGTTATTTGTTTTTGAAATTATACTTTATATAAAAATTTATTCATAACAATAAAACTTTGTCATTTAAAATTAAATAAAGTTATTTACAAACAGCCTTGCCAAATACTCCGAGAATATAATCCGAGAAAATTTACTCACATCACGAAAAATGTAGATAAAAAAGATAATAATAAATCAAATCATTAGTCAGCTTTCGTTAGAAACTTTTTCAGGACAAATTCCTACTATAATCAAAGGTGATACCCGTCGTTTTTGTTGGACGTTTAACTACTACAGTATATGAGTGAAATTATGTACAAACTCATCACAAGCCTGTCGTGTTCAACAACAAAACAATCTTCAACGTTCCAGCACACAGAACATTTCTCAATAAAACTGTATTTTATGTACTCCTTCAGCAAGCTCATCCAACGATTTCCCAAGGACGAATGAGTGCTTGTTAACTCATTTCAGCTTCCTCGAAAGGCAGAAACGAAGAAGAAAGAGGTGGAAGCAGGTCACTATGCAGGCGGAGATCAACCGGCAAGTGTTTGTGCGAGGTCCTAGATATGCTAATGGCGAGTATTGGCTGGAGCCATCTCGGAGACCGGCTCGCGGGTATCGATTATCGACTGAGACGAGGGCCCTCGAGGTCGACAAGCCCTCCACGGAGGCGCCGTCTGCACCAACAACAACAACACTGCCCGGCATACTCGCCACAGGAACCGCACAACACTCCACGTTCCTGCGTCTGTTTAACAACGCACCTCATTGCCAGGGTCACTACCTGCCCTGGACCGAGCTACCGTTCGCCATTTATCCAGCACGTACTTGAGTAATTTAGGTATTTGTGCTCGATTCCTAATCAATAGATCGCGTACTGAAGTCCTGAGATAATTCCCAAACGTCTCCGTAGTGCATATTCAACACCGTTGACGTTCATTCATTCGAGAGGTGTGAACGGGTCAGTACTGGGTTTCACCCTCCGCACGAATCAGGTGTTTGACAGACATATTCCCATGTTCAGTAACACTAGGACACACGCAAAGAAGGAACTGTCTTAACATATGTAACACATCAAGAAAAGTATGAATCTGGTCTCTCTGAAAGTGCTTAGAGCATAGGTACTTATTCTTTTGACTACACGATGCAACGCAGTTTACGTGATCATTGTGATGAAGAAGTAACGAATTTTGAGAGCTCATGTGATCATTCTGATGACGGAGTAACGAATGTTTCGAGCTTATGTGATCTTTCTGTTGAAGGTATAAGGTATGTTGAGGGATTATGTGACCGATCTGATGAAGGTATAACGAATATTAAGAGCTTATGTAACCATTCTGATGATGGAGTAAAGAATGTTGAAGGATTATTTGTCCAATTTGATGATGGAGTAACGATTGATAACGGCTTACTTGACCATTCTGATGATACAGTAACGAATGTTCGTGGATTACGTGACCATTCTTATCATGAAACAACAAAAATTTAGTGCTTTTGTGACCATTCTCATGATGGAGTATTGAATGATGAGGGCTTATTCGACCATCTGATGATGGGGTAAAGAAGTTATGGGATATGTGACCATTGTGATGTTGTGGCCTTATGAAACCATTCTAATGAAGAAGTTATGAATGTGCAAGCTTAGTTACTTCAGTTTGTTACAAAAAATTAAACAAAGGACAGCTATAATGTGATATCAGAAGGAAAAGCAATCAATGAAAGTAATTTCACAAAATTCCTGGGTGTATGTATAGATAACAAATTGAACTGGAAACAGCATATTCAACAACTTCTTAAAAACTGAATTCTGCAACATTTTCACTTGGGGTAATATCTAGAATAGCTAATATAGAAACCAGAAAGTTAGTATATTTTGCATATTTTCATTCCCTGCTCACTTATGGCATCTCGTCCTAGGGAAACTCGTCACAAGCACAGAGGGTATTTAAATTGCAAAAACGTGCTATAAGAACTATTTTTGGAGCAAGCCCACAGACGTCGGGCAGGAATCTATTTAAAAACCTGGGTGTACTAACAATGCCAGCACAGTATGTATACTCCGTACTATCATTTGTAGTGGAAAATCCTGAACACTTCAATCTTAATGCTGACATACATAGCCATAATACTAGGAATAAATATAATATTCACAAGGTTTACAAATCACTGACAATTGTACAGAAAGGATTAACATTTACTGGAGCTTCCTTATTCAATGTATTACCAACAGAAATTAAATGTTATCTTCAAAAACCCAACTACTTTAAGTCCAAACTGAAAGAGTTTCTGCTTCAGAATCCATTTTACTCTGTGAAAGAATTTTCTTCTTGGAATTTGGTAACTAAGAATGACTGATAAAATAGTATATATGGTGTATGGAAGGGGAAGGTGACAAAGTTGTCCACAATTACTAATATGATATATGGTTTTTCATTCTGCTGAAACTTTTGACAAATGAAGTAATTACACTGTTTACAAAATTTCACTCATATATAGTAACTAACATGGGATAGCATGCACTCAAAAACTGCTGTGAAAAATTACGATACTAACAGGTTTTTAAGTAATTGACTGCTTATGAGATGTGGTAACTGGTTGGTAAGAAAATAACTGGTTGTTAGATGCTGGTAACAAGTGTATACACTGTTCCACATAGTAAGTATTAATTAACTCGGGATTGTATTTGTAGATTACAGGGAATATTGGTTATACTAATGGGTCGTAACTAACTTGTTGTCAATATATAATAATATTATCAATTGCATAGTAATATTGACATTACTAATAAGTGTATGTACTGTTCCACATCCCCGAGATTATTCTCACATGGGATCAAAGTGAACATATTTATCTATCTATCTTATTTGACAATTCTGTTGATGAAGTAACGAATGCTGAGAACCTTCTGACCATTGTTATGATGGAGTAACGAATGTTGTCAGCTTGATTGACCATTCTCATAATGAAGTAACCAATGCTGAAAGCTTGTTTGACCATTCTGTTTATGGAGTAACCATGGCTTATGTGATCATTCTCATGATACAGCAACCAGTACTGAAAGCCTATTTCACCATTCTGATAATGGAGTAACAAATGATAAGAGTTTATTAAATGATTCTGATTATGAAGTAACGAATGTTGTGAGCTTGTTTGACCATTCTTATGATGGAGTAACCAACGCTGAGAGCTTACTTGACCATTCTGATAATGGAGTTATAGGAGATTATATGTTACAATTATAATGATAGAGTAACGAATGTTGAAGGTGTATTTGACCATTCTGCTGGTGGAGTAACGAATGTTAAGAGCTTATTTGACCATTCTTAAGTAACGAATGATTAGTGACAATTTTGAACGCGGCATAACTAATGTTAAGAGTTTATCTAACTATTGAGTTGATGGAGTAACGAATGTCGAAAGCATATTTCACTAATCTGATGATGGAGTAAACGAATGTTGATAACTTATTTGACCATTCTGATAATTCAGTAAGCAATACTGTGAGTGTATTTGATCATGTGATGATGGCGTTGTTGGAGCTTATATTGCTGTTATCATTACAGAGTAACGAATGTTGAGAGTGTATTTGACCACTGCGATGACCAAGTAACGAATGCTGCGGGCTTATGTGACCATTCTAATGATGTAGTAACGAAAATTTAGGGTCTTACGTGCCTACTCTTAAGACGGAGCAACAAATATTGAGGTCTTATAGCACAAGTAAAATTACTAAGTAACAAATTTTGATAGCTTATATGTCCGTTTTGATGAAGTAACGGATGCTGAGGATTTCGTAAGTCTAATGAAAAAATAACGAATTTTGACAGCTTATGTGACTTTTATGATGATGGAGTAACGAATGTTGAGAGATTATGTGACCATTCTGATGATGGATTAACGAATGTTGAGGACTTCCATTCTGTACATCCGTTTTGCAATTCGGACATTTGTGACTCCTAAATTTGAGCGCATACGAATTCCGGTTGGTTTCTTTATACAAACACCGTTTAATTTTCTTGCCACAGCTACAAATGGAAAAACTAAAAGAGACTTCAGTCACAGCGTAATGATTATCACGAAGAACGACAGATATAGGAGAATAGAAGGGTAAGGATTAAAAAGGATGACAGGATGGGTGCTACTGGATGGGTGGCGGTTAATCATACAAAAGGCAATGACAACTCATGTAGGAAAGTTGTTACCAGTCAAGTTGACAGGTGACTGGTAACAACTTACAAGCAGTATTCAAGCAGGTTACTTACGAGAGATTCGTTTATACAGCTAACAGACAAATAGAAATCCAGCGGATAAATAACACATTTGATCGAAGAGGTCAAAAACCTACAGTTCGATCGACACGTCTTTTATGCAGTATTGTTTGATGTCCGCACAAACGAAAGGTTGAAGAGGTATGCCAACATTTCTATACGTGATTCTTGCTTCGGCCACAAACGCAATGGACTTATGAATAGTTTACACAGCGCAGTAACGTCACGCCACCCTGTCTCTTGTCTCATGCATTTCGAATCCGGTCGTTAATAATGAACAAGCTATAAAATACTAAGTGCTTGAAATTGACAACGGCTCATGACTCAAGACTTGTTTGTAATCAAATTTGATATAGCCGACAAACCGAGCGTGGTGGGTGAGTGGTTAACGTTCTGGCCTCTCATTCGGGAGGACGGCGGTTCGAACCCCCGTCCGGGCATCCAAATTTGGGGTTTTCCATGGTTTCCCCAAATCACTCCAGGAGAATGCCGGGATGCTTACATCAAAAGGCGATGGTCGAATTCCTTCTCGTTCCTTGTTCCCAGTCCCATCCCGCCTCTAATGACCTCGAGACGTTGACGAGGAGTAAAGCCATAAGTTTTATATATATATCTTATATATAAAAATGTATTGCTGTTCGTTAGTCTCGCTAAAACTCGGGAATGGCTGGACCGATTTGGCTAATTTTGATCTTGAAATATTTGTGGAGGTTCAGGGAAGGTTTTAACGGTGAGAAAAAAATGGAAAAAATTGCAAGGAAAATACTAAAAACGACAATTTGATCTTATATATAAAAATCAATGTGAGTTTGTTTGTTCTCTATGTGCTCCTAAACCGTTCATCCGATTACGGTGAAATTTTGATGAGTTGTCGAGAGCGTTTCGGAGATGTTTCCTAAGAAATAAAATTTCCAAAAAAACCATCTCCTCTTCCCAATAACATCCCATAATTTAAAAAAGCCTACATATTTTATCCGATTTCTACGGAAATTTGCACATGTATACTGTAAAACAAACAGAAAAATACTGCCTATATATGTTTTACAAAAAAACACATCCTCTCACCCCCTTCCCACCCCTTGATTTTTTACACAAAACCACACTTTTTATCCGATTTCGATGGAACTTTGTACACATATCCTTTTTAAAAAATAGAAAAATACTATAGACATAATTTTTACAAATAAAAATCCCTCTTCCCTTTTCCATCACAAAACCACCCCCTCTTACCCCTAACACCCCATAATTTAAAAAACCCACAGATTTTATTCGATTATTGATGTAAATTTGCACACATATACTTTAAAACAAACAGAAAAATACTACCAACATATGTTTTACAAGAACGAAACCCCTCTCCCCCTTCCCACTCCCTCAATTTTTACACAAACCCACATTTTTATCCGATTTTGATGGAACTTTACAAATTTATACTTTAAAAAAAAATAGAAAAATACTGTAGATATTAGTTTCACAAAAACCCAATCCCTCTCCCCTTTTCCATCACAAAACCACCCTTACTCCTTACACCCCATAATTAAAAAAAAACACCGATTTTATCCGATTTTGATGAAAATTTGCACATTAGTTTCACAAAAACCCAATTCCTTTCCCCTTTTTCACCTCTTCATTATTGTCAATCTTCTTTATACAAAGCTATAGTTCCTATCTGATTTTGAAGGAAGTTTGCACACGTGTACTTTAAAGCAAACTGCCTCTTTACTCCTCCGCTATTAATTTCCAGTGACCTATAATGAAATCCACAGTTTTTATATGATTTTGATAGAACTTTGTTATTGTATACTTCAAAACAAGGAGAAAAATGCTGTTTACATTTGGTTTTAAACAACAAACTGCTCTTCCCCTTTACCCCAACTCCCTAATTTTTGTCAATTTTTCATATATATATCCACAGTTTCTATACGATATCGATGGAACGTTACACACGCAAACTGTAAAATAGACAGAAAAATATGGTCTATATTTAGATTGCAAGAACTGAAAGCCTCTTCTCCTTACCTCCCCCCTTCTTCTTTTGCCAATGTTCTTTATACATACTCACAGATTTTATCCGATAACAATGGAACTTCACACATGTATACTTTAAAACAAGGAGAAAAATAATGTCTACACTTTGTTGCCAAATTCCAACCTCTCAACCCCTTTATTGCCTCCTCTCTTAATTTTCAATGTTCCTTACACTATATTTATTCAATGTGGATGGAGCTTTGCACATGTATAAATTAAAGCAAAGAGAAAAATGCTGTCTACCTTTGATTTACAAAACCCACGCACTTTCACTATCACCATAATTAAGAAAAATTTACTCTTGAAACCATTCAGTTTTTTGGAATTATCTCTAACACGGTGGGGAAATTAGATAGCAACATTATTTCCTGTTAAACAGCACTGAACAGATTACGATCTGGCAATTGCTGACCAAGGAATTCGAACTTGAATTTTAAAAATTATTTTAAAGTTTTTGTGACAACACACAAGTCTACAGTTTTTCTTTAATGTCGAAGGAAGTTTGCACACATATGCTTTAAAATAAGTGAAAATGATGTTTATGTTTTGTTTACAAAACTACATCCGCTCTCCAATTTCACCCCTCTTAAGATTGATTTACACTTGCAACTTTTCTCTGTTTAGCATATATCTCCAAAACAAACTAAGATTTTTTTTGTATATATGCTGATTGGAATCACCGAGAACAATGCATATCCAAGACCATTGCAATAAACTTGAAATTATATGAAACAGCAATTAAAATTTATACATAAATATCTAATTTTTAATAAATACAAACTTTCAAATGTATTAGTTTAATATATTAGTGTACTCAAGTATAGCAATAGCGAAGCATTGTCGGGTCAGCTAGTATATATATATAGCCAACAAAATTTACTTCTAGGAAATGTCGTTTGGAATTTAGTACAGGTCAGTGGAAAAGTGACGAGATTATAGGAACACCTGTTCTGTTACCAATATCCACAAGAGGCAAAGCAGCAAAATAATATATATGACAAAGACTTTCTCGGCGCACAGTTCCAATGACCTGGGTAGGTCTAATGCCTCATTGTGTTGTGAACAGACAATATTTGACGGTCGCTACGCCTTATTCTGACAGAAGCGACACTAGAAGATCCATGAAGAATTCATTGCAAACAAAATAATGCTTACCAGAAAGACAGAACATCGCTTCGTGTACCAAGTACAAACAAGTTACTTATAAATGAGGGAAGAGATTTTTTCGGGAGATCTGTGATGAGAAATCGCAGCAAACGGTATTCTTTACATACACTGCATGCCTAAAGTCATACCGAGCTTGGCGGTGTAACGGTTAGCGTTCTCGCCTTGCATTCGGGAGGACGGTGGTTCGAATCCCCGTCCGGGCATCCAGATTTGGGTTTTCCATGGTTTCCCAAATCACTCCAGGCAAATGCCGGGATGCTTCCTTCAAAAGGCCATGGCCTAATTCCTACCCATTCCTTGCCCCCCATCCTTTCCCGTCTCTAAAGACCTCGCTGTTGAGAGACGTAAAGCAGTTTTTTAAAAAAACTAAAGTCATGGAACAACAAGAGACAGGAGAAGCACTCACAACAAAAACTAGTGTAAATAAGCTGTCAGCTGGAATCGTGAGTGTCCTGATAATGGGTTCGCGACGACAGTATGAAGGCGTAATGAGAATTCGAGCGCGGAACATGGAGCATTACAGTCGTGCTGCGATATTTAAGATTCCACGTTCTACATCGTTGACGGTACACCGAGAGTAGAGCATGGACCTTACTATCTATCCCACGGGACAGCGCAGTGGCCACGTCTGCTCAATGATCGATACCAGCAAAATTTTGAGTTTAGTACAGGTCATTGGAAAAGTGGCATGTTTATAAGAACACCTGTTCGGTGCCCAATATCCATAAGAGACAAAGTAGCAAAATAATGTAAGGACGAATATTCTCTCGGATCACGGTTGCAATGGTGTGGATGGTGTAACGCCGTATTGTCACAATCAATGATGGGACTGACGGGAGATGGCAGCAGAAGACCGATTCTGGTGCTGTTAGTATGGAGACATAGCGGCAGAAGACCGATTCTGGTGCCTATACTAACAGCACAGTATCGTCGTCAGAACCTCACTTGAGCTTGCGAACAAAAGCTTTGGACCCTATACGACTAGAACTGCGTTTCTAGTAGGAACACTCTGCAGGCCGGATTCGGGTGTCACCCAATCCTCACTAGCACTCAACTTGTCAGGTTGTCAACATGCCCGCTTTTATTATGGTGTGGGACGTGACTTGAAGTGGATACTTTGATCACTCTAAAATGGTCATGACGGAAATCACTGTGCTCAGGTACCTGGTATCCAACTGCAACGTTTTATCTTGATAATTATGGAATGATAATGTGTTTACATTGTGAGTAATTGGTTTCGGCACCCTGCACGATCCCTGAGAGGATCTGGCCTACAATCGCCAGACGTGAAGTGCTTGGACCTTACTTGGCATTTGTTCGACAGATCCGTTCGTTCATGCCGTCTACAACATACCACAATCATGCATTTGAGAACGGCCATAGAGACACCCGCCGGGGATTTTGCGAGCTGTTGCTCTCCACCAAGCTAAATGAGGGCGAGCAATTTATTAGTACCGTGTCCCATGAATTTGGCATATAGTTGAAAAAAATAATGTTTGAGATTCATCATTATCATGGTTGGAGACCATCTCCAGTTTACCTGGTGTGGTTTACGAGCCTTGGTTGTTGTAGACGATCGTCTTCCACTGTCTCCTATCCAAAAAACTTTCTCTGTCCGTGATATATTTCCAGTTCCAGCCTCTTCTCTCTATGTCCTCCTTCAGTTGGTCTGTCCATCTTCTTCTTGGTCTTCCCACTGGTCTTTTGCCCACTATCCTTTTTTCCAAATAAGTTTTTTGTGGTCTTGTACTAGTCATTATCTTGACATGCCCAAACCACTAAAGTCTTGATGACCTAAGTCTCTCTTCCATGGCTTCCCTTAGCTCTAGGTTTGATCTAATCTCATCATTCCTCATGTGGCCAAGATTAGTTTTCTGGAGGGCCGTTCTAAGAAACTTCATTTCACATGCTTGGATCTTGCTAAGGTCCTTTGACGTCAGTGTGCTTGTTTACGAAGCATATTTTTGAAATAACGCCATGAAAATAACTATATCAATTATTACAGAACTGTACACGGAAACTGGCACCCAGTAAGTCACTTAGTCATCGAAGATATAAATAACGCGTTCGGCTGTTTGATGAGGTTGAACTATTTTTTTATTATGCTACGATCCCTAGAATAAGGCAATCTGTGTTTGAATGGGTTTATTGGCAATCGCTACCTTCAGAAACCAGCTTTACTAACTCTATTTAATTTATATGGCGAAACATGGTGCAATAATTGCTGATAAAATGTGTTAGGGTACATAGTATTGTGAAACTCATTCTCAAGTTTGTGGTCCTCGTTTCCAAGCAAACTGAAGAGCGACCCAATATGGTAGCTATGGACATTGTTGTACGAAGAATCAGATGTGATCACAAGTATTGTTTTCCAATAAGCCCTTCCATCAAAAACTTAAATTGTCGGTTGATATTCTGCACTCATTGCAAGCCTAAATTAGATATCTTTTGTGGCTGGATGTTTTGTCTGCTGTCAAAGGATGGGTAAGAGCGCCCACGAACGAAACAGTAATACCTATCTCCCCACCAGAGTGCCTCAGTGCGCTGAGGCGCCACACACTGTACCGGGGAGGCACAACGAACCGGGCACGAGCCAAACCCCCGCGTACTGGTGTCCTGACTGCGATTTACAGGCGGTTTTCCGCAGCAATCAAGTGAATGCTGTGACGGTCCTCAATCTCCGCATCATTAATTACAAATTTCAAAAACAAAAAATACACTTATCACACGCAGAATATAGTTCCAAGTTTCACGGACAGATGACAAAACTTCACTTCCCGCATTAGTAGGTCGTGGCAACAGCAGGGGTGCTTAAAAGTTGTGCATGACACCATTTCCTAAGAAACTAACAAATCCCTCACCCATTCCTGCCAATTATTGTGAAATATATCGAGGTACTGGCAGTATCTTAGCAAACCGCACTTATATCTTCACATAACTATCGCAGAGGTTTTCTCCTCCATGTAAACGGGCGGGCGCCTGGACGAATGGAAAACATGACACCCTACTCCAGTAATATTCTATAGCAATTATTAACTCTAATGCATGCGCAGAGGCGAGCAGTAGTAATGCATGGCAGCCATACTAGGGGGGCGAGTATGGGGCTCCATCTTTATTTATTTATTATTATTATTTTTTTGTTGTAAAATTATAATCTCCAAATTTGACTATGTCAACGATGAGTAAAACTCATCAAAGTCAACCGACCCCAAAATGTTGGAAAAAGTTGGTGAAAAAGATATATCTGTTATGGTAGAATTAATGTGACCTCTGCGTTATTTTACGATAAAACTGTTATTATTTTGGCGATATGTTACTGCTTGTACTGGAGCCTTTGGAACCGCCTCCAATCGAGGTGTTAATCTTATTTACACTGTCGTCACTTCGTCTTTGTTGAGGAAGGAAAAAAACACGCATTGTCAACAGCAGGACAGGTGACTTCAGCACTGAGAAACAATACCAGCCACTGTCAGCTTCTACTACAATGGACCCTCTGTCCAAATCTGGTCGCTTACAACTGACGAGTGAAGCGAGAAAGCAGAGACGAAAGATGGTGATTCCAAGCATTATTCAATTCATTCGTTATTCAGTTTGAGGATGAAGGGCAGTTACGAATATAAATACCCGCTGGTCTGACGGAAACCCTAACAAAGGACTTCCTTTCACAAACCTTTGTAATAACTGTATCGCGAAAATCAACAACTCAGTATCGATGTGAGCCAATCAGTTTGAGTGAGATGCGTCGTTGGTGACTCCCATTCAGAAGGTATCGCTTACCACAGCAATCAAATAGATGGTTTAGTTAGTTACTGAATTAGGCTGTGGTGTGGTACTCACGCTGAGAGTTTGACCTGCGGATGATGTTCTCGAGGAAGGTGTTCTGCGGGGCGACCAGTCCTCTGCGACCCCCGGGCATGATGGCGGCGGGTCACTGGAACACTCGACTGCAGTGCTGGGGGAGCTACGGCGTGAGGGCGCGAGTCGCCGTCCAGGCGTGGCAGCGACACGGCGTCGGTCCGTCGCTGGCGCACTCCATGTCCGGCACCGCACCTGCACACAGCGAACACAGCAACTCACAGTACAGGATACAAAATCTACTACAGTATATAGATCCAGGATGATCTGGACAGGGTGTCCAGCTGGGTAGGTCAACATGAGATGAACATAAAGGCGAGGAAAACTGATAAGGCAAATACATAAAAAAAACCTAAAGGTTGATAATGATTTTTGGTGAGGAATGATTTGTTTGTTGAAGACTTGAAATCTAAGTACCTTGACACAACATTTGATAGTAATATCAATGGGATACTTGACTAATTTTGGGAAGTAAGATCTGAGACTTTCCCGCGTATGCTTGAAATGAAGTCTTCACGGGTCTACCGCCTGATAGTGTTTTGAAAACACGATATTTCGACGACTAGCTCCGTCGTCTTCATCAGGTGACGAGATATCTGCACAGGTCGGCTGACCGTCGGATACTGAGACAGCCCAGGTGCCGCACCTCCTTATACAGGCCAACGGCTCTCTCCGATGCCCGCATCCGGCAGCTGGTAGGAATTTTTTTTTTATGTGTCGCGGCCTCAATGGCCATGTTTGTGTAGTTCCGCAACCTTAGTTGCCCTACTACTACGTTTCGCTATATTGCGATTGTGGGATATTTTGGGGACATTTTTTAATGAACTTTAGGGGGAAAAAGGACTGTGGGCGTGAGTGGGCGGGGCTACAGTTGTTCGTTGCGGGCCGACGAAGTTAATATTGGGCCGTTTGTGGCGGTTGCTGAACATGGGTGCTACGCTCTCTGCGTCTAAAGTTGTCGTCTCTCATGACTCGCAACTCTCGTCGTGCGGCTGTAAGAAAAGCGGCGGTTCGCTTATTTTGTTGATAAAATGAGTTGTGCAGTTTAAAATGGGCGTTCACTGCTTCAGTGTGTAAACACATCATGTAAAAATCAAACAAATTGTTTATTTACTTTCCACACAAGGTAGATAAGCGTAAAAAAATGGCTAAAACTTGCACGACGTGACCCAGTGTATTTGTTTACAAAGTCTTTTATAAAGAATACTTTGACGTAAATTTTTACTTACTACCTTTATGGTTAATAAGCTGTGTACCTCAATATTTTGTTCTGTCACAAACTTAAATTTTTATCGGTAAATGAATTATCATTTTCGAAATTGTGTACCTTGTGCTCCCACAAATACGTCTCTATAACTTGTTGAAATTATACATTATATAATCAGATATATGATGTAAATGAATGCAAGTATATAACACAACTAGCAAATTAGTATTTCTTTTAAAAATATATCCATATAATTTGTCATCTCAATTAATACCATATGAATATTGCTGTATCGTCATGAAGAATGCTAACAGCAGCAGTGGCGTAGCTGGGGGGGGGGGGGGGGGGGGGCGGTCTGCCCCGGGTGTCACCCGTTTGGGGGTGACACCCGCATTTCCAAACTAATAACCGAAATTAGTGTGATACAAAAAAATTTTTTTTTTGATAGACTTCTTTTATCCTTTGGTGTCGAAACACGTCTACCTTGAATGTTTTGAATATTTGTTTCAAGTTGATCTATCGCTTTTTCAAGTACGATCCAGGGGGCTGTGCTCTTTCATTAGAGTATAATTATTGGCAACACCGCACGCTTAAACAAAGAGAGCATCGCTCTGTAGCTCCAACAATCACAGTAACTCATTGTGCTTGCCGTTCGTCACTGTTGTTTGGTTTGTTAGAAGCGGCGGTGGATATAATGTAAGTTTTCTTGTATAAACAGAGGTAGTTTTAAAATTAAAGGATGTATTATATATATCTAAAATTGTTAAAATCATGGTAATTAGACAGTTAAATTGTAAATCTACTAAATAATTTCAAGAAAAATGCTAGATTTTCCTTTTTAAAAAAAATAAAAGGCAAACAAGCGTTTCAAAATTGTTTTGCTTATTTAGAATTCCATTAGCTTTCTAGCTAAGATTCACAAGTGCATTGAAGTATTTTCTAGTAATTTTTGAATTTATCATCTAACAGATTCGTGATGTATAAATTGAGTACATTTCGTGTTATCCGGTCTGCGAACCTACCTATTGTGACAGAGCACCTACAAGTATACTCGACATGAAACCGTATCATGTTCGAATTTATGCAAATAAAATGATTCGGAAAACTGCATGAAACTAGCAATACTGTCAGGTTTCAAGTCAATCCGAACGAGTCCAAGTGTTCGTTGATTGTATCGTCTGTCGTTGGTAATCAGATTTTGTAGGGCATGTGTTTAAAACAGTCGGTACCGCAAATCTTGATAGCGAAATCGTAACATTAGTAAGCACTTTAACTCTAGGTTCACGTAAGTTTGCTATGCTTTCTATTGATCGAGAATATGCAAATATGATCGCGATGAAATAAATAAGCGTATGATTCTCTAAGAATTTTCTATAATAAATTTACAGAAGAAGATTTCTATTATGGGTAACCTCTCTGTCGAATACAGGTACCTAAATTCATGCGGGTTCCTTAAATCGACAGGGATGTCGAACTTCCGTTACTGAACAAAAATTGAGCTTTAATCAAAAAATGAACGAACATTCGAGCCGTTTACATCTTTATTTATACGTTACAGAGCGGTGCTAGAAATTAAAAAAATCTTCAGTACATACAATGTCATATTTAGGAGTCTGTAGATACTTATTTCTTACGCGGGTGGTAAAATACTTGTTAATTACTTTATGTAAAGACGGCAGATATCGCAAAGGCATGTTCTTTTACTATCTGACCCGTTGTTTTTTTAATTACATTTAATTATGTTTTTATATTTTATTTATTCCTCTATTTTTATGAAGGAACTTATAGTTGCTTCTCTGACTATACAATATCCCCCAAGGTCTCACAACTTGTGGGACCCGGATCCTGGGTTTGCACCAATGGGAACCCATCTGGGTCTGGAATTGCTTCTACTTGGATCAAGCCACTTCTGTTAACTTTCCTCTCAATATCCCTTGGTCCTGCAAATACCGAGGTTGCAAAGTCATTTAAATACAGCCTATGTTAACGTTTCAATAACAAATGGCTAGCTTTAGATTTTTTTTTTTTTAATTTACAGAGGAATCTTATGGTTTCCCTATAGTTACACTGGCGGAAATTAAAATCACAACATGCATACATGAGTGGTAGAATTTTAGGAAACTTTTTGTGCTGGGTGACCGTGTGATCTAATGTGTCTACTTCCAGTATCCTAGACATGCTCTATTGGGGATCGTGCTGTCCAAATTGTGATCGAAACTCCTTCCAAGGCATTTGTGACGATTGCCGCAGTATGAGGACGGGCATTATCTTGTTGGAAAATGCGATTTGAATGGTGAACATAAAGGGTATCAAAATAAGATGCAGTACCCCGTCCAGATAGTGGTGGGCTGTCATTGTGCCATCAACAACAGCCGACTCAGTCATGCTGTCGAAACTGATTGCCGCCAAAACATGACACCAGTGGCTACACTTGTGTGACGTTTTGAAATCACAGTAGGTAAGCCGTTTCTCCACTACGCCTGCGAACATGTCGTCGATTATCACTTTGCCACAAACAGAATTGAGACACGTCTCTAAACACAAATGCACGTCATTGACATGTCAATTTGTGTTTCGCATTACACCAGGTTAGATGATGCTGGCAATGAAATTAGATTAATGGGACACGTTGCACAGGGGCCAGAGAGTGTGACCCAGCTTCAAGCAATTAGTTTACAATCATCCGGGGAGGGGCGGAGGCGGGGTGTGACTATATGTAACCACTACTTGGATCTGGCCTGCAGTCAACCATCTGCCAGCAACAGCCACCCACACCATTTGGCAGTCTTCACGTGCTGTTATCTATCTGTATGGACCCATGCCTGCTCTAGGAGTATTAGAGCCTTCTTTCAATCACTGTGTAACAAGTCTGAATACTGACATTGCACTACGGCCAATCCTTCGGGAGATTTCACGATATGATGCACCCTTTAAAAACACGTCAATTCTCTGACCTCTCTCACAGTTAGACATTTGGGTGTAGAGAGTTGTCACTCTTCGCCTTGGCATACTTAGCCAACAAAAACTTGTAGACAATAAAGTGTCATATTACATGGTAATTTTTTTTTAAACTGAAATTTATATTATAAATAGCACCGTAATTCTCATATTATTACATACAAAACTTGCAATTTTTAACCATTTAATACTCTTTCTGCGGGGATACTTGGGGCCAAATTTCATTCATTTATCACAACACCGTCTGGGTGTTGGGATTTTAATTTGCGCCAATTTGTGTTTCAGTTGCTAAGTGTAAAAGGTCGAGCTGCAATTTGCCAATACTGGCCTGTATCGTCACCGCAACAACAATCGGCTGAGTGATGGCTCGCCCCCTCGCGTCCACACTTTTCCATAGCTCACCCGCGTTCCTACCCTGCCTTTAGTCTCCTTCAACGTTTTCAAGTAATTGTTTCAGTGAATAAGTGTCGGGGATGACAGGTAGGTCTGATACCTTACTTTATTATACTGTACTTTATTTTGCACAGTTTTGGTACGAAAGTACATAAATATACTTTTTTATCTTACTCACGTAATCACCTAACTGGTTGATATTTTATGTACAAAAATAGTTTCCCATCACAGTATTAACAAATCATCACCACACTGTACCGGAATGACACATTCTCGCTTGTTTCAACGCCATCAGAAAGAAATGTCAATCACTTCGCATTGACGCGTTTGTTTTGTTTGAGGTTCGTTTCGATTCTCTCATTATTTTTTGTTAGTAAAGAAGGAGATTATAACATATTTTAATTTAAATATAGGTCGTAATGATTTTGTATAATAAAAATAATAATTTCAAGTTATCTCAAAGTTCAAGTCACAGAATTTCATATTGAGAAACTGTCAGAGCACCTATATCGTAGTCACCTAACATGAAAATGAGACCTACAAATTAACGTGAAATTCGAACCACGGAGCTTCCTAGAATCTTCACATTGACAGATAAAAGCTTTGCCAGATGTAAATGTCAATTTTAAGACCCGCAAAAATTACAGTCGAGGCCTGGATTTGAACCGGGACATTCAGTACCCAAATCGCACGCAGTCATTTCAGTCACCGGTCCGAATGTAGGTGTAATGAAAAATAAGTATACAAACATGATAAAAATGAACATTTTTCCTATATCATCTATTTTTGCTATCAGAAAACACGAATCCACTTTTATGTGTTTGAATACATATTGTTCATTACTTCTAGATTTTTCTGGCGTCTGGTTCCGGCGTGCGATTCGGGTGTAGAAGGTCCCCGTTACAAATACAAATCTCGGCTACAATTTTTGTGGGTCTTAAAATTGATCTTCAGCTCTGGCAAAGCTTTGATTTTTTAATGCGAAGATGCTATGACTCTTCCTACTTTTAACGAACATCCGATGAACATGGATGTTTTAAAGCAAACATAACATGAAAACAACATTTGGTCGTAAGGTAATGGAAATTTCCGAACTCTCTCTATGCGCTTCTCCACATCCAGCAGGCCGACACTGGTCCGCACGTTCAAAACATAAACCAAACCAATGATAGCCGGGTGATGGCCAAGTGTCGGATGAGACACCGTGTCATTTGGACAAACTTCCATTGAGTGAATGCCACCATTAAGAACCCTTTCTGTGCGGAACAGTATCGGGCAAGTGAAGCCCGATC
The DNA here is from genome assembly GCA_031002005.1 of Vandiemenella viatica. NCBI lineage: Eukaryota > Metazoa > Arthropoda > Insecta > Orthoptera > Morabidae > Vandiemenella > Vandiemenella viatica. The sequence goes on from CM061918.1 coordinate 33,639,342, forward strand.
TTCAGAGAAATTAAAATTAATCTAAAACCACTTTCGATCACCGATAGTGTCATATTGACTATTGAGCATGAAGTAACTCAAATTGTTAATTCTGAAAATGTGATTTACGAGTTTGCAGCTGTTAAAACTAGAAAGAGGAGATTGTGGATGCAGCTGTTTTTAGTTTATGTGTATATCTTTTAAATGTTGTTAATATTATAATTTTATTAACTATTATTTTAAATAATAATAATTTTAATTATGTTTTATTAATATCATATTTTACACTTACAAGATGTTATATTTTACTTAATTTTGAATTTAAGTTTTCAAGGGGTGACACCATCGATATCCGCCCCGGGTGTCACCCACGCTAGCTACGCCACTGAACAGCAGTTAGTTCTTTATCTACTTATGTCCACAGCAAATACGTTATATTTGAACATAACTACTGCCTCTGCTAATATTGGTCCCATAAAACAATATTTGGCTTATAACAATAATTCGTTCTAGGCTATACAAGATTCTGAAATCTATCCTCTAAACTGAGTCTAAAGCCTAACATTCAAATACAACGCCGATAAAGACTTCAGTCGTGTATAACTTTTCTTAGTTTTTGCACTTACCATCATATTACACTTTCAGTTTTTGATACTTTGAGGTAAATTTTGAGATTCCGGAATTCTGCTGTACACAAATCAGTTTTACTAGAGAAACTTTCCAAGCATCTTTACTTTATCCATAATAAATGGATTTATGAAAGTCTGTAACTGTTTTCAGTTGACTGGTAATCAAATAATTGTACTGCAACACAGTTACTTTTCCTGAAGTTTTAATTTACGCTGTGCGTGTCGCGTTTCGAGAAGTGATTCTCATTTTCAAACTCATTATTATTACGTTTTCATTGTGTAAAGTGCTTGTGTCAGTTTCTGCTGGACATTAGTAAAGCTTTCAGAGTTTTTCCTGGAAATAAAAATGTGTAGTGTTGTACTATACCAACAATTTTCAACTAAGCAGATGTGGAATAATTATCTAATTTTATTTCCAGGAAACACTCTGAAAGCTTTACTAATGTCCAGCAGAAACTGACACAAGCACTTTTCACATTAAAAATGTAATAATATTGCGTTTGAAAATGAGAATCACTTCTCGAAACGCGTCACGAAAACCGTAAATAAAAACATCAGCAAAAGTAACTGTGTTGCAGTGTAATTATTTGCTTACCAGTCAATTTCCCAGCATCGTCACACTATTTTTGTGCAAATTAGAATTGCTTCATTTGGTAAATATTATTTGTTTTATGGATTGGTAACCAGAACTAATAAAAGATTGATTTAAAACCTTAGATACACTGCGCACAGACGGGCGAAAGATGTTTAACACACGGAGCAAAACTGATGCGTGCTGGGATTGTGATGTCATGCGCTCTTTGCTGTTTCGCGTTACGTCACTTAGCTGCATCTTTATTTTATCAGAAATCATATATTTTTAACTCTTTCCGAGCAAACAAAGATGATTTTCGGTATCCCTACAACTTACTCTATCTTTTCCAATTTAATTTTCTCCTTTTCTTTTTAGTATCAATGGGCATGACACATTGGTCAGGTTGTAGGAAAAGGTTCCAAAATCCTTCATTTACTGGGATACTGATGAGAGGACGTACCAGAGAAGTTAATGAGTTGGGTTTCATCTGGTTAGACCATTTCTTGAATATGGTGGTGTAGTATGGGACTCAGATTTTGGCTATCAGGAGTTTGAGGGTGTGCAAAGAAAGGCTGCTAGATTTGTGCTTGGAAATTACCGCAGAACACAATCAGTAACTGATATGATAAAGGAGCTGGAATGGGACTCATTGGAAGACAGAGTTGTGGGAGTCTACACGGCGTATACGAGTATTGGTGATGAGGCATTGAAAGATATTGATGTAAGAATTAAGAGTGGTGAACTGTAGGCAACAGATGACCATGACCACAAGCTGGAACTCGATTTCCGGCACAAGGGTTTGTGAAAATTTTCTTTCATAGATAAGCATATCAGGGATTGGAATAAACTGCCATGGGAATTGATGAAAAATCTACCAAAAACGCTGAAAGAATTTTTTTAAAAATTAGAAGATTACAAGAAAGGGAGAAAATTGGGATATCGTGAAATTGCCACTGGAGCGTTGGCTCCGTTTCAATTAAATTAAATATTTTTGAGAGTTTGATACAATACTAAATTCAAAATTATTTTACGTTTATATTACATTAGTAATTTTATAATTATACTTCTATCAAAAGAAGTAAACACAACAATAAAATTCAATCAAAAGCAAATCGGAGCTGACTTAAACCTGTCTCGTCTGTAGGTTTTATTTATTTTATTTTTATTTTTTTGCACCTCGTCGACTTCATAAGAAGCGGGAAAAGTCCGTGATAGAATTAGGGGCAAGGAACGGGAAGAAATTTGGCCATGGCCTTTTGAAGGAACTATCCCGGCTATCGAATGGAGCGAATTCTGGAAACCAAGGAAAACCTGAATTTGGATGGTCGGAGGGAGATTCGAACCCACGTCCTTCCGACTGCGTAGCCACAGCGTTACGTCTCATCCACCACGCTAGGTCGTCTGTAGATGGATTGCTGCAGACTCCTAAAAGTAGCCTGCTTTAGCTGCTTCGTTTTAAAAACATTCATATTGAAAACTTTCAAATCAATAACGAAGACGCACTACAAACTCGGAGGGTTACAAATTTCTGCGTATACAGAAACGAAATTTATGTTTCTGTAAAATAGTAAACATTTTGCTATATAAGAAAAAGGCGTTCGGATAAATAACGTTTTGAGTCATTTCCGTTCAGATTATCGAGGTAATACTGTAATGTATTTATGGTTGTAAGAGTATCCAAAAATAAGAAGATGCAGTATGTCTCAAGTTTTTTTAATCATACTTAATCTCCATTTGTTTGAACGTAATATATTCCTGTTTTCCGTATCTATAACATAAATATAACCAATCCCCGTACTGAAAATTAGAAAAAGCTACTTTTAAATAGAGTTCAATATTTTTGTTTTTACAAAATTCTCTTTCAAATGAGAGATACATATCAAGCACGAGAAAGGTAATTGGAAAAAATTATAATGCACCTTAAAATATTTATAAATTTTCCAAAAAAGATATTTTCACGAAGTATTTATGCCTGATTCATGAAATTTACTGCTGATTTTTTCTAGAAAAAATTAGTAGTGTACACTCAAATTTATTACAATGACGCATTTAGTTATGTTGCAAAGTCCATAAAAACCAAAAATATCGCTACAGTCTTTTGTAATTCCTCAGTGTGAATAACTAAACAATTGTATCTTCAGTAGTTTTGAAAATAAAAGGGAGAACAAGAGTTTTTATGCTTTATAGCAAAAAACCGTAGATATCGTGGAACAAAGAGGAAAATCAAACATTTCCATAAAAATCCCTCTTGTCTCCCAAAAATACCATTACAGTTATTTTCAAACAATGATTTTTACAAATTTTAAGTCATAATTGCGTATAGGATAGTAATTCCTAGAATGTTCCAAGTTACAAATTTCTGAGTAAATGGGTTCAGAAGTAATGGGGTTGTGAAAAAGGTCCAATTAGTAATTTCAGTCATTCAGATGGTATCGAACTCTAAAAGAGATTGACAGTGTCTGGTCGGAGCGTTTTTCTACCGTGGATAGTATGTCACAATTTCTGTGATGGTGCGTGATTTTAAGTGTACTGTCATATGTTGTGCAATACAGACTAAACAACCAAATGAATAATTTCCTCCCGCTCCATTTAGGACTACTCTTCCGAAAGACGCTTAATTTCTCACCTGAGGGGCAAATCAAAATCAATCAACAAGTGTATACACTGGAGCGATATTTTACGATTTAACACAATATGGTGTTCAGAAAGTGTGTACCACCACCTCTCTTATCCTTGTGGCCACAAGAAACAGACGGTGAAAATTTATTCATCACAGGGGTTTCATCTTGGGCATGGGGCAGGCACAATCCTCTTACTTGCTTTTGGCTTTACGCCTCCTCAACGTCATTAAAGATGATAAAGGAGGGGTGGGGGAGCAAGGAACGGGAAGGAATTTGGTCACGGAATTTCGAAGAAACCATCCTGGCGTTCACCTGGAGTGATATCGGGAAACCTTGGAAAATCCAAATCTGAATGTCGCGATTCTAACCCGGATCCTCCCGAATGCGAGGCCTGCGCCTTACCGCTCAACCACCACGCTTGGTCGTACAATTGCAAAATATTATCGAATACTTGCGAGATGTTGCAGTGTGTCTGACATTGCGTCATTGGTCCAGCTTTCCCAATCGCTCCGATATACTGTCAACCTACTATTGAGTATAAACGAGAATTAAAAATGAAATTTTTTACAACCTTAAAACGAACAGTGCATTTTACTCGTATGAACACTGTGCATTTGGTAAATCAAAAACCCAACACTGTAAATTCGTAGAATGTGATCTGCCAAAGAATAAGCCAATACCCTTGCTGATTTCACAGTCTATTATTAAAATTGAGGTTACAGACTTATTATTAAGCTAGCAGATAGGAACGAAAATATTGATAAAAACGTTACCAGAAAAATGGAAGGAAATATTGGACTAACTTTTAACCAGAGCAAGACAAAAGTCACCAAATGTGGCAATAAGATGAGATGTATTGGAAGGAATAAGAGAAGCAGAAACCAAACTTACAACCGATGGCAGCGTAACACTACTAAAAAGCGGTTGTTTCAATTAAAGAAATCTTCCAGTTTAAATTTAAAGCAAAGCCTCAAAAAAAAAAAAAACAAGAAAGAAGGAACATTGGAACATTGGAGCATTGAAATGTGGTGCTACAAAAGAATGTCGACAGATATAGTACGACATGAACGTGTTCAGATTTGCGCTCACCTGCGTAGTGCGAACGACCTTCCGAGGTGATCTGACCGCACAATATGAATTAATTTTGAACGCAGAATGGTAGTAATTGGCTCTTCACGCATGAGACATTCCATTTCCGAAATTGTTCGCCCACAGTGTCAAGAATGTGCCGTCAATGCGTAATTTCTGCCATTACCTTCCTCCATGTACAACGCAGTGGTCAATTACGTCTACTTAATGACCCAGACCAGCGACGTCTGCGTAGAGGTAAAATTAAAGCGTGACAATGCACGGCACATTCATACATTTCTTCTGTGGTGCTAGCGCCATTTGGATATTTCATCTCCCTATCCCATGACGTTACGGATTTCAGTATACTGTGTATTAAACTGAAGTATTGTTATTAGATGGACCATATGCCATATATATATTATATATTCTTACTAGACGACCCGTGCGAAAATTTCGCGAATAAAATGCGATGAATAGTCAGGTTGAATATAATGTCACCAAGTTCAGTCACTACTCTTCATACTCCTACTTCATTTATCGATTTTGGTTAGAAATCCAGGGAGATAAATGGCTCGAAACACAAAAAACATATTTTAGAAATATTGACATTTTTGCGCTTTATGGGTCGAATTACGAAAAATTCCTTTCTTAGAATATTATGTTACCTCGGCGGAAACCTTAGTCTTTAATACGATATGTCATTTATCTATATCGATTAGATATCAAGGGAAATATAAGGCTCGTGACACAAAAATACGTTGTAGAAAAATTTATACTTTTTCCCTTTAATAGCTGAATTCCAAACACTTCTTTCTTAAAATATGATATAAGCAAAGCTGAGACATTATTCCTCACAATCGTACTTGATTTATCGATTTTGGATAGATATCAAGGGAGATAAGTGGCTCGAGACACAAAAAACGCATTTTAGAAAAATTGACTTTTTTACCTTTTATGGGTCGAATTACGAAAAATTCCTTTCTTAAAATATAATGTTACCACGGCGGAGACCTTATTCTTTAATATGATACCTCATTTATCTATATCGGTTAGATATCAAGGGAGATAAATCGCTCGTGACACAAAAATCGGTTATAGAAAAATTTATACTTTTTTTCTTTAACGGTTGAATTCCAAAAACATTCTTTCTTAAAATATGATTTCACAAAGCTGATACATTACTCCTTATATTCCTACTTCATTTATCGATTTTGGTTAGATATCCAGGGAGATAAATGGCTCGAGATACAAAAACGCATTTTAGAAAAAATGAAATTTTTGCCTTTAAGGGTCGAAAAATTCCTTTGTTAAAATAAAATGTTACCACGGCGGAGACCTTATTCTTTAATATCATACCTCATTTATCTATATCGGTTAGATATCAAGGGAGATAAATCGCCCGTGACACAAAAATCTGTAATAGAAAAATTTATACTTTTTTTCTTTAAGGGTTGAATTCCAAAAACATTCTTTCTTAAAATATGATGTCACAAAGATTAGACATTACTCCTCATAATCCTACCTCATTTATCGATTTTGGTTAGATATCCAGGGAGATAAATGGCTCGAGATACAAAAAACGGATTTTAGAAAAAGTGACATTTTTGCCCTATAAGGGTCGAATTACAAAAATTCCTTTCTTAAAATATAATGTTACCATGGCGGAGACCTCATTCTTTAATATGATACCTCATTTATCTATATCGGTTAGATATTAAGGGAGATAAATCGCTCGTGACACAAAAACGCATTGCAAAAATATTGATACTTTTGCCCTTTAAGGGTCGAATTCCGAAAACTTTCTGGCTTAATATATGACGTCACTAAAGCCGAGATCTTAATCTTTAAAACGATACTCATAAAACGGTTTCAGATAGGTATCCAGGGAGATAACTGACTCGTAACACAGAAAACAGCATTTTAGAAATATTGACTTTTTTGCCCTTTAAGGGTCGAATTCCGAAAATTTTCTTGCTTAAAATACGATTTAACGAAAGTGGAGACCATAAGCTTTAAAATGACACCTCATTCATTGATTTCGGTTAAGTATGAAGGAAGGTATAGGCTTGTGACAAAAAAATACCTTATAGAAATAATATATATGATGATTGCTTTGCGCCTCGTTGACGTCAAGGTCATTAGAGGCGGGAAAGGATGGTCGGTAATGAACGGGGAAGGAATTCTCCCATGGTCATTTAAAGGATTCACCCCGGCTTTCGCCTGGAGTAATTAGGGGAAACCATGAAAATCCCAAATCTGGATGACCGGACAGGGATTCCAACCCGGGTCCTCTCGAATGTGAGGCCAGAGCGTTACCACTCAGTCACCACGTTCGGTGCGACGGACAGAACTGAGATCAAGGAGTGGGAGGGAATTCAGATGAGTGAACCATCATTTCGAGAAAAAAAAATGTAATTCCGAAATCTGTATGATGGCGACATGCTCGTATCTAACTCGCCGAATGGCAGGCCCGATCATATTCACCTAAACAGACTGGGCGCTCGCCTGTACAGGAATCGTTGCATTCACGATTAGAGGCCGGGCTCATTGGCGACAGCCATCGCCGACTTTCTACAGGGCGTTCGCCGGAAAACGCTACCCTCCCAGTCTGTTGCCGTCGGCAACTTGCTCGGTCAGTCGTGCCAGCAGTTTCCGCCACACGGCACCGTGAATCACCGTACTGTTTAACACCTCCGCTGCCCCAACAGTGCAGTGCAGTGACCCTTACATTGTTAAGAACGGTTTCTTTGCATTGTAGATAGTTTGTGACTTCAGTCTCTTATTAATCAGTGTTGTCAATAAACGTTTCTTTGCGGTTTGGCTGGTTTGGGGCTTCATACTCTTATTAATCTGTACCGTGTTTGAGTGTGAGTAAAATTATGGTACGTTACAGTTTGCAACAAAGAATATTTCTCTACGATACATATGTGAAGAAGAAGTCGTTTAAAAAGTGTCGCAGTAAATTTCGTCGCGAATTTCCTGGCGCTTTACTGCCAGCTAAATCAACAATTCTGCGTCTGGTTAAAAAAGTAAGAGAAACGGGTTCATTTTTTAACAAAAAGAGACTGTCGGTCAACCGTATTCTCACAGAGGAGAAAATTGACGATATCGCTTTTCGACTAGAACAGTCACCCAAAAAATCATTAAGTCAGTTAGGGCAACGTGTGTCTCGAAATATGTTCAGAAGATGTGAAATGTGCATTACACAAGAGGGTCAACACTTCCAGCATCTTTTATAAGGTAAGCTAATGAATTACGTCACATTTAAATGCTTAGCACACAAGTTTATGAAGCGTAATTATTATGAAATAGTCCGCGGCCGACGGTCGAACAATGCCGGAAACTGAGCGCTCGCTCGCCGGGAGCAGTTTCTTCCTTGTAGCGCTAACAGTGGGTTGCGTTTCCCGGCGTACGCCCTGTATCATACAGCCGACTCCCGCACTCACCGTTACAGTGTAGGCATACGTGATATCACGAGCAACACTTTCAGGTCATCTCGCAAAGAATTCTTTACAGATCCTTACTGCCTTGTAACAAAACTGTAACAGACACTATAGGGTTATTATAAATGAGCCGTGCGCGGCTCATCTTCACGCTGCGGCTATCATCTGCCACCGAGCGTGGTGGTGTAACGGATAGCGTTCTGGCCTCGCATTCGGGAGGACGGCGGTTCGAATCCCCGTCCGGGCATCCAGATTTGGGTTTTCCATGGTTTCCCCAAATCACTCCAGGTGAATGCCGGGATGCTTCCTTCAAAAGGCCATGGCCGAATTCCTTCCCATTCCTTGCCCCCATCCTTTCCCGTCTCTAAAGACCACGTTGTTAAAAAGGGACGATAAACTGTTAAAAAAAAAAATCATCTGCCGTCAGCCCACCGCTTCGCTAGGGGGCGCTGTGGCGGAATTTCTGCCATCTGGCGAGCGATTGTCTTCTGTCGCACGCCTGCTGCTCCGCTAGGCAGCGCCGCGGTGGAGTAGTGCCCTCTGCCGGATAGCGTGGGGTATATAAGCTGTGACCAGGCGCGGCCAGGGCCAGTTGGAGACTGCTAGATCACACACCGGGCCACCACTGCGAGACGTCACCTCACCACTCACGGAGCAGCATCGCATCGAGCGGACGGCCCAATTACGGCCCGCACCGGCGAAGACAGCAGCGTACTGGCGGACGGCTGACGGCTCGATACCAGGCCCGGAACAGCGATACAGTCAAGACGTCGTAGAAGCAAAGCAATTTTGTCATTAGGGACTCAAAGCAAATTTTGTCTGTCAGATGTCAGGCTAGCACTTCTGTCGTTCGTGCTGTAGGTTATATACTGTGGAAAGCCACAGTGTTAGGGCCTGATAGCTAGGGAATTTGCACGTCAGGGACCCCTTCACGTGGGATCATCCCGCGCGTGCTGAGGCAAAGGCTAGTTGGATAGGTTAGACATAGGTTAGAATAAAATTACTAGTTTAAGTTTTTCAAACACCCAGACCGCCACGGAGCCCGTAAGGACTTCCGAGGCCATGCCCCCACCACCGACCCCTGCCACCAAGCGTCAGCGCTCTGATGAACCCAATACACAGACAATGGAGACTGCAGAGTCAGTAGTCACCATCAATGTATCCACGGGGAACATGTTCGCTCCCCTAAATAACCTTCCGACCTCTGGTAGCGAGTCAACACATGACAGTGAAATGCCCCAACAACCACGTCAGCCAAAGGTTCCTCCCATCATTGTATATGACACAAAAGATTACTACAAGACAGTTGAGGAAATTAAGAAGTCACTCACTGGAGGCCTCAACATAGGCTACAAACCTGGTAGTATTAAGTACCAGGTTTACAATGAGACCGACTTCAACTACCTAATAGTTTATTTTACAAACAAAAAAAGCACAATTCCACACTTATGAGTTCGACGGCACTCGGAAGAACTTGAAGGTCGTTCTTAGGCAGCTGCCTATAGATCTTGATCCTACACAGATACACGACGAACTGGTTTCATTAAACTTTCCTGTAAAAGATGTCAGCCAGTTGACTAAATTTGATAAGGAACAGTCCATACGAGTACCCATGCCATTGTTTCTGGTCACACTGGACAACTCTGAAACTGCTAGGAAAATTTATGACCTAGAGTTTTTTATGCACCTTAGAATAAAGGTAGAAGTCTATAAAACACCTGAAGGCCCGTCGCAGTGTCATCGCTGCCAAAAATTTGGTCATGGGCAAAGAAACTGTAGGGTCCTACCAAAATGCGTTAAATGCTCTGGGGAACACCTAACAAAACTATGCAATAAAACAAAAGATGAGCCACCCAAGTGCTCAAACTGTGGGGGTGAACACCCAGCGAGCTATAAAGGCTGCCCACAGTATAAGAAAATAGTGCAGGCGAGGAATGTCAGGCTCCAGCAACAAAAACAGCAGGAGAAAGAGAAATCTGACAAACAAAACCCGCCAAGTACCTCAGACAAACAGCAGTTCCCTTCCCTACCTGACAAACCAAACCCGTGGACCAAAGCCACAGACAAGAAACAAGACAACCAGACTGACAAACCCTCAAACAGATAGACAAGTCGACAAACAGTAAACAGACAGACAAAACAAATGACCAAACTGACAAAACCAAGAATAAGCAGAGAAACAAATCCAACAAACAAAACAATGACGAAAAGCCGAAAGGATTTAAGTCGGATATGCTGGAATTCATGTCCTTCCTGAGAGAGTTTGATCTTAGGAAGATGCTAAGCATAATGAAAGATACGCTTAGCAAATTCCGACAGACTGAGGACAGCCAGGAAAGAGCACTTATACTAGCAGAAGCCTTCTTTAACTTTATCGGTCTCAATGGCGACGATAAATAAATCGACACTAAACATACTGGCGTGGAATGCCAATGGCATTTCCAACAAAAGACTAGAGTTACTTGACTACCTTGAAAACAATGACATAGACATAGCCCTCATCGGGGAAACCCACCTGAACCCGGGAAACGAGTTCAGGCTGAGGAACTATGTAGTGACCCGCACTGACCGACCGACAAGGGGAGGCGGGACTGCTGTTTTGATCAAAAACAGGCTGGTCCACAGAGACCTTCCTGACGCACAAACTGGTGACCTGGAGCACACTGCCGTCGAACTCATGGTAAATGGGGAACCTTTGCATCTAGCCGCAGTATACAACCCACCAAGAAAAGTATTAAAAGAGGAGCAAATTCAAGCATTACTAGATAGGAATGCAATAGCAATACTAGGTGGTGACTTGAATGCCAAGAGCCAGATCTGGCATAGTAGGACTACAAATCGGAATGGAAGGGGGTTGCTTAGGGTGCTGCACAGCAACAGGAATGTTGAAGTGCTGGCGCCCGACGTACCCACACACTTCCCGAATAGGGCAGGAACTCTCCCAGATGTCCTGGATCTATTTGTTGTGAAGGGGCTGAGGTGGAGGAGGGAGCTTTCAACCCAATGCCATCTCAGCTCAGATCACAATCCGATTCTTCTGTCAGTCACGCTCCGAGAACCCAAAACGCCAAAGAACTGGATTGGTTACCATACCAACTGGGAACATTATGAGGAAGACGTCGCGCTCCACCTTTCGAACATACCAAGCTTAAATTCAACAGAAAAAATAGATGAGGCTGTGACCTCGTTTGGGGCAGTACTTCAGGAATGCACCAAGCAAGCAACAATTAAAATTGAACAACCATTCTTACGTATTCAAACTCCAGACCATATCAGAAACCTAATTTGCCTCAAAAACCGGACTCGAAAGCGTTGGCAGCGTTGGCGGGACCCGGCTGACAGAAGGATGGTCAACCACCTAGTAGATGAAATCAGAGAGAATCTGAAAATACACAGAGGACAAGAATGGGAAAGAAAACTGGCAGCAGTACAGAATAACAACAGGAAACTGTGGGCACTTGCGAAGTCAGTCAGCAAGACATCCCAACCAATTCGACCTTTACGAGGACAGCATGGGCTGGTGTATGACCCAATTGGGAAAGCTCAGGCCCTCGCTGACTCGCTAGAACCACAATTCACCCCGAATGACATAGCTGACGATGAAGGCAAAACACACAAGGAACACGTTCTGAGTGTGGTAAATCGCCTCATCAACTCCGTTCCGCAGAATACAGTGCAACAAACAAACGATGAGGAGGTGATGTCTATCATTCGACGCCTCAAGTCAAAAAAGGCTTGCGGGTATGATAAGATATCCACGCTCCAAGTCAAGAACCTGCCTCCGCAAGCCATTAGATTTCTTTGTTCCATCTATAACGCCTGTCTAAGACAGTGCTATTTTCCTCGGGCCTGGAAAATAGCTAAGGTTGTTGCCATACCTAAAGCTGGCAAAGACAGGACTTTACCTCAAAATTATAGGCCAATTTCTCTTCTTCCAATCCTTGCAAAGATCCTTGAACGTCTGATTCTCAGGCGGCTCAATCGGTTTTTGCAAGCGAACAACATAATTATCGCGCAACAATTTGGTTTAAAAAAGATCATAGCACAGTTCACCAAGTTACCAGGCTTGTGGAGCATATCTGCAAAGAAAAGCAGGCAGGAAATGGTACTGCTGCAGTGTTTTTAGATATTGAAAAAGCATTTGACAAGGTGTGGCATGAAGGCCTAATATACAAATTACACTGCCACAAAATCCCAGACGACATGTTACATCTGCTACATTCCTATCTGACTGGAAGACAATTTTTCGTTAAGTATGAAGAGGCAAATAGTGAACTCAAGAAGATCGAGGCAGGTGTTCCTCAAGGAAGCGTCCTCGGTCCCAACCTGTACAATGACTACGTCAACGTTATACCTCAGCAACTAGATAGCTACATGTCACTCTATGCTGACGATACAACAGTGTATGCCAGCAATAGAAGCCTACTCTTTGCTATTAAAAAAGTGCAACGCCACCTGGAAGCACTGACACAGTGGTGCAACGTGTGGAGAATTAAAATCAACAAAGCAAAGTGTCAGGTAATCTTATTCTCCACACGATTGAAAATACCCGAGAAGAAACTAAGCATAGAAGGCGTAGACATTGACTGGGTGGACGATGTCAAATATTTGGGTCTGCGGCTAGACAAAAGACTGACGTGGGGTAAACACATAGATGACACCAAAGCTAAATCTAAAGCCAAACTAGCCGGCCTCTACCCCCTTCTAAGAGGCGACGGACTATCCACGGATACAAAGTTGCTCCTGTACCGTGCGATCATACAACCCACGTTTCTGTACGGGTCCGAAGTATGGAGCATGGCGGCCGACTGTCATGTCAAAAAGATCCAGACACTGGAGAACAGAGCGCTGCGCATAATAGTGGACGCACCTAGGTACCTTCCCAACAGGGAGATACGTCGTAGCCTAAACTTCCCAACAATACCAGAAACCATCAAAGCTAGATCCACAATTTTCTACCGAAAATGCTCAGTTTCAATCCATCCCCTCATTGCTGAAATTGGCGATGAGGATGAAAACATGCGTCCAGCAAAGCGCCCAAAACTTACCCTCGTCAGACAGTACCATTTTTAACCCCCCACTACCCACCATAATCCCCCTACCCACCAATAGATGTAATGTAGGACCCACATCAGCATAATGTAGGCCCCCATGACAGTGAACTACCCACCATTAGCATAAGTAGGCCCTAAAAACTAACATAAAGTACTCCCCCCATTAGTTTTAGATTCCAACAAAATTAGTTAGGTCCCTTGTAAATACTTGCAATAAATTCTCCCACCATTAGATTTAATAAATCATATTATTAGATATCAAATCAAATTAAGACATATCCAATCCTTCTAGTCCAAATATGTAAATCAGATAAGTGACATAGGTTTTTTCCTGGCTCACGAACGGCAGAATGGGCTACGCCCATACATCTGACAGCCTAGCCTAGCCTAGCCAGGGCCAGTTGGATACCCAGTCGGATAAGCAGTCAAGTAACGTCAGTGCTGCAGAGAGTGTCGGAGCTGCGTGGACTGTCGGAGGCGGCGTACCTCCCTGGGTCGTCGGGAAGCGTAAGGCCCGGACGGGCAGCGGGCGCCCAGGGAGGCCGTTAATGGGGCCGCTCCGTCCGTCAGTGTACCAGTACCAGAGGCAGTAAGAAGAGTGAAGCGTTAGCAGTACCAGTACCAATACCGACAGTTGGACCTCCATCGCCGGGCGCGGGAAAGGTCAGTCTCTGCGGTCAGTCTTGGCGAGGAAGTGAACAGTCTGAGGAGGAAGTGGCGGTGTCGGAAGCGGCAGTTGAAGAAGGCGACGTGCTCCATGCACGGGCAGCAGTTAGGCGGAGCAACGTGATACTTGGCCGTCGACGAGGGGTTATTCACGGTGCCTGGTCTGACAAGCAGTTCTGAGTGGCCGTAAACTGTGTCGTCGCCTCACATGCCCAGACTATATGGCAGTTTGGGGTGTCCTCGTAAGGTGTGCGCTTTGGCACCTTCTGGAGCAACCTGTGCCTTCATGTTCCACGAGTGGATAGACTGTTAGAGAGTTCGTGGTATTCAGACAATTCAACTTCGTTGTATTTTCTGCTTCCTCGGTGCTATTGGAGATTTCCTGTTTGGTGTTCGTGCTTGCGTGGGACAGTCTATGTCACTAATGGCTGTTCTTTCGCATGAGGGAAACAGTGTATGTATGTTTGTCTGTACCCTTGAGGGGTGCTGAAACATTAAAACAGACCAGTGTTGGTTGAGCTCAACTGATATAAGTGCCTTGAGAAGCTCGATCTTTGGAAATCCTGTTTAGGAACTTATAGCACCGGATATTCTACCATTATTAAATTGTTGTTTAGACATAAGTAAATTTAAGTGTGTAAATCCTTGGACTCTTGGGCCATCATGGATCATTAAGGCCAACTAGTATTGTGGTTATTTAATATAAGTATATCTTGGGGGAATTTTAAGTAACCGATTGGTAATTAAGCTTATTACATGATATAGTGTGGAAATCTTATGTTTGAAGTTGTTGATATTGTTGTGTAAAGTTGTATTGTATTTGGTATTTATTGTAATAAAGAAGACTGAGACAATTGTAACCATGCGCCCACATGCTTGCCAACCTAACTACCACCTCAATAAATGACTGAAGTGATTTAAAAAATTTACTGTAGTTATATTCTTTGCCATACTTACACAAACCTTTAAAGTCATATAGAAAACCTCAAAAAGTTTTATAGCCGTGTTTCAAACTTCTGCCACGAGAGCGCAGCTGTGAGCTGTCACAAGATGGCGACAGGCGCTGAGAAAGCATATGTTGTGCTTGAATTCCTGTCATTGTATCCAAGCTCTCCCGACCTAATCCCAGGCGATTTTTTTCTGTGGGATTATGTGAAATATTGAGTGTTTGAGCCTCCTCTACCAAGAAACCTACCAGAACTGCGAACTGTAGCTTTTAAACAGTTTGAAAGGGACACGCTGCATCGAGTATGGTAAGATCTTGATTATCGACTAGGTATCTGTGTAAGGAAACCCATATAGGCCACTTGAAATAAGTCAAAAAATCTTTTTGTGTTTTTCTTTATGACTTTAAAGTTTTGTGACAATATGCCAAACAAGATAGCAACAGTAAATTTGTAAAATGGATTTATAACAACCCTGTACTCAGTGTACTATAATGCATCTTACTTTTTAAAGTGGTGTTTCTGCTCCAATTCTTAAACGAAATAGTGTTCTGAAATTGATATAAGCTTTTCTGTATGGAAAGGAATCTATTATAAAATTGAAGTTATAGAAATGGTACGTGGTACATTGCGCAATGTTATAATTGATAATATACGTTATATACTGCATGTATCATTTGAACAAAACAGTGGGATTTCGGTTGCACAGTAAACACCTTTTCAAGGACTGATGTTAATATTACTCGTTTCAGCAATATCGCAACCCACTACTCCACATCCCTGAGACCAGACCGAACATTTTGTTCTCAATTTGTAATACACAAAATCCTAAACCCTCAAATTTGTAAATAAAGTGCCTTAAAAATATGTGTTGCCTGGCTTGTAATTTTTGTGTATTGTGGTTTAATGTCAACACAAGAATTTTTTCTAATACTTCAGAGGACACAACAATTCTACATGTTTTGTATTTTTAGACGGAATGTGTAATTTCTTATGAACCCTGTAAATTTTTTTTTTATAGTTATTAAATTGAGATATATCATTTTATGTTCCATTCGAGTAGTGACTACTAACACACGAGACCTGAGTCAAGTTTTTTACTATACTACGGGTGAATTAAGTAGATGTGGTTACATATTACTGGGATAAAGGATATGATTGCTATGTTTCTGCTGATAACCTAATGATCTGGAGGGAGGAGATGTGGAAAACTTTGCTACCATGATTTCTGTATTTTTTCTTTTTTAACCATTGGAATAGTTAAGCAGCAGAGAAGATGCCAGAGGAAATAAAAGATAAAAAGTAGATATTTCCATTAATCTGCAGGAGTGTTACAGACCCAT
This sequence comes from Vandiemenella viatica, assembly GCA_031002005.1. Taxonomy (NCBI): domain Eukaryota; kingdom Metazoa; phylum Arthropoda; class Insecta; order Orthoptera; family Morabidae; genus Vandiemenella; species Vandiemenella viatica. The sequence continues at coordinate 33,655,666 of CM061918.1, forward strand.
GGAATTAAGTGCATGATCTATTTCGAACCGGATTTGATGTTCAGTTATGGATGTGGAATGAGAGTGAGGAAACTAGAGTAAAATTAGTGGAAATGAATTTTATGAGAAGTGGAGTGGGAGTAAGAAGAACACACACAAGAAAATGTTAAGTCAAGGTGATGGTAAATGAGGAAATAATACGACATCCGATAGAAAAATCAAGTTTACAGTGACTCAACCATGCGAGAAGAACGGGAGAGGGAAATAATTTGGTCGTGAACTTTAAATAGAAGACTTGCTGATGAAAATGGTTGGAAGGAGTTAAGGAGAAAGCGGAGAGAAATGTAAGAGGATAATTGATAGAGCGGTATGAGGTTCTTACGTTCCGGAGTGCGGAAAACAGTAGTGATGATTGGATTTTTCGTGGTTGCGCCACCGGTTTGCCAGCTGTCTGAGGTTGGCTACCCTGCCGGCTGGGCGGTTGTCAGCACTGGTACGGCTTCTAATCGCCGTATGTGTGCAGCTGAAAAGCACGTTCACCCTGCAGCCAATACCTCTTCCGCCCAGCAATCATCAATACGGCTGGCCAACAAGGACAACTGCACTGCAAGGCCGCACTAAAAGTTTACATTGCGAGGCATAGAGATAGATTTACCTCTGTTATTGTCTGAATACTAACGTCATCGTGAAGTGAAGAAGTGATCGCAAATTAATTACACGTGAATCCACCCCAGCTTGAAGTCCTGAGTTCAAGTACGTGAGTAAGGGAGCGTCCATAAATCACATAGCCCCATTCTTACCTTCTCTGAACCCCTACCTCCCCTCCCCCTCCACCACGTACCCTGACGTGGCTTACGCTGCCTCTACAAACCCCCTCCCCCCTCGTGGCACGTAGCTTTTTTGCCTATTGTTTCCAGAAGACATTTTGTATTCTTTTGTCTTATCACACTAGCGTAAATTACATCGGAGATAATCAAATCAAACGACGGAAATAAATATTCACATCCTGTTGAGTGTTCTGTATCTTATTTTAACTGTGACAAATAATATGAATTAAAAGCTACGTGGCTTGGCTCCGAACCCCCTTTCCCCCACGTAGACCAGCGTAGCTGTCTACCCAGCCCCTCCCTGCGCCCCCCCCCCCCCAAATAGTCCGAACCACGTCGTTAATGGACGCTGAAATTGTTTCTACGTTCAGCAAGCGAACTCAAATTTTGGCGAGTATTCCTCAACCATATCATATCCGCCTGAATTTGGCATAAATAAAGTTTACAGCAAGAAATTAATGGTAGGAAGTACAGAAGGAAAATTTCCGAATGAAACATGGATAGGTGTGATATTAAAGTTTACTATTTGACATTTCTAATGAAATACTATACACAAAATATGAGCAACACTTTGGAATGGTGTGTAGTCAGTATGATTTTCTGTTGCTGACTGAACCAGGTAGATGGAAGTTCAGGTCTGGTATACGGGAGAACGGGAGTTCCGATTCAGGTTAGGTTATCCAGATTTCCATTGTTTCCCGAAATCGCTCCAGGTTAATGCCAGCATCGATCGATCAGAAAAGTCTATGGACGAGTTCGTTCATATTCTTATCTGCAATCCTCTTGTGTTTTTTTTTTTAAGTATAAATTTTTTCAACGTTTATGGTAAATTATTCATAATTTGTCTTGGTAATTTATTCCAATCCGTGACACCCATACCTAAAAAGAGAATCTTCCTACACCCTTGTGCCTGAAATCGAGTGTCAGCTTGCGGTCATTCATTCACAGTGGAAACAACATACTCCACTGAATATACACACACAGACATAACAGTCACACTCACATATACTCAGGTACCGGGGAAATTAACACGCTAATTCTAATCCCTAATATAGAGCAGTAACGCCTTCCATGACAGCCAGCAACGCCATAGTCAACACCAGGCTGCATGCAACGGTTGATTACTAACAATCGCGAGGCTAATACGGGGATTTTGTATTTTTATTTTTCCGAAACTATGCAAAGATGCGCAACACATCACTAGGTAGAGGAGGGTTCAATGTTTGTGGAGGTTAGCACAGGATAGGAAAGGATGGAGGATTGCATCAAAGCAGTCGAAAGACTGACGACGGCAAAAAAAAAGAAAAAAAAAATTTCTACTTACATGGAAATGGCGACGTCAGAGGAGAAGTCATTTTGTGCGCTACGGTATGCAAGAAGTGAATCCATTGCTTATGTGTACCGTGAATTCCGTCGTAAGTTTAATGAAGTGCCACCTCGCCGTAAACAGATTGGCTAAGAAAATCGTGAAAGATGTGTGCATATGCGTATGGAAAAGCCGTGGTAGTCGCCGAACGTCAAATAAAGATTTGCCGGCCTCGGCAGAGTGGGGGCTCCACGTGGCGAAGGTCGCCGGTTCGAGTCCGGCCCAGGGCAAGGGTGTTTAAGTATTGTATGTTTGAATGTCGTGTCCGTGTTGTAGTGTCCTTGTGATCACACTTAATAACAACAATGTAATGGAGAAACTAACACATTTTAAGAATCATGAGAATCACATTGAGCTGGTTGTATGGCCTCAGTAGCTGAACGCCATTAAAAAAGAAAAGATTTTGAGCGTAACCGAAGTGCTTTCGCACGGAGCCCTCGTAAATAATCTACTACACAGTAAAGCCAAGAACCTTCCTCTACCCAGTGTCGTGTGGCACATATCTGTATCTTTTATAGTTTGTGAAGGAACAATCTGATCATTCTTTTTGAGTAACCCTATACATATATATATATACATATATATATATGTAATAGCGGTAATAGCTATGTCCATAGAGACGGCTGTAAATAGCGTATCTGAATACGTGTTTGATACGTCTCTTGAAACGCGTATTCGTTCCCCCCCAATCTGAGCAGTATCTCCGTATTCATCACGAGATGGTCCATCCAACGACGACAATCACGTGACTCCACTTAACTCGCTAATGCGGGCTTTGATGGATTGCTGGTCGGACAATCATCCTGATTGCGGTACTCAGATGATTTCCGGTAATCACCTAGGCGATAGAGGCAGGGCTCGACTTCATAGACTAGACACACTGATGACGACACTAACAAGCGGAAGCCGCCAATTCTAAAATTCAGATTCAATTCATGCTGTGTGTTGCAAAAGCTCATGGCCAGAGTTGCAATGTGCAAAGCTGTAACATGCGCCTCTTCGCTATTGACGAGAAAATAGGCACTGAAATATTCCGTGGCGTTCAAACACTCTCTAAATTACGGAAATTCATAGGGTCGAGTGGCAGCGAGCAAGCTCTATGCCCCATCAGCTCGTCGTTTCCAGATCGAATGTCGCAGCGGGCAACTTTTATTTATTTATTTACTCAAGTATGTATACAGATAATTTCCGGCAATCAGTTTCAACAATTATGTACACGCCTTTTTGTCGTGGAAAAACCGACGGTGTCTCGTTTCAACCCTCCCGTCAGGTATCAACATCCGTCCTTCAACTGTAACGGTAGAGTTACGATATTTGTATTTCACACCTGCCATAACAAGTATTTCTATCTTTCCAATTACCCTTTGTTTGCGAACAACGTAATGAAGTTCGAAAACGTCGGTTTTTTTTTCACAACAAACGGCATTTAAGGAACTTTTGTTGAAACTGATTGACAGGAACTAACAGTATCCACTTTTGAAGAAATAAATAAAATTACCCGCAACGAGATTCGACCCGGCGACGACGGGCTTATGACGCACAGGGCTTGGTCGCTGTACCACGTGCCCCTTTAAATCTCCGTAATGTCGAGAGTATTCGACCGTAACGAAATATTTCAATGCCGATATTCTCGGCAGCGGCGAAGAAGCGCATGTTACTGCTTTGCCACATTACACCTCCGACAATGAGCTTTCATAACACACATTATGAATCGAATCTGAATTTTAAAGTTGGCGGTCTCATCTTGTAAGACAGTGTTCGTAGCATAGACAAGAAGAATCAGAACACTCTTTCAGTGCCCGAACATCCTCCACGGAAATCTGAGAGCCCAATAAGACATACACATACAAAACTGGGTTGCTGGTAACTTTTTTCCTTAGCCCTGTGAGCCTCGTCAACGTACGAGGTCATTACAGATGGGGAAGATCTGCGAGTAAGGAACGGGAAGAACTTCGGCAATGACCTTTTGAATAAAACCGAAATCTGCTTGGTCTGACAGGGATTCGATCTCGCGTCTTCCCGGAAGTTAGGCCTGACCAGGCTAGGTGATTATTGCTGATACGTTCCTTCCAAATACATATCGACTTGGTTTTTATGTTGTATTGACTGTTTTTATTTTTGTCGGCGACTATTACTATTACTATTACTCCGCGATTCACTAAAAGTGTGTGGCAGAGGGTGCATTGCACCTATCCGAAAGGGTAATAGTTTGGGAGGGATATACGGGATATGGCAGGAGGCTCCCATGGGCTATTGTGTGGAACCATCCCAGCACTCGCGTGGAGTGATCCGGGAAAACCATGGAAAACCCAGATCAGGATGGCCGTAGAGCATAATAGAAAACTACTCCTGTCGGATTTAAAGTTTACTCGCCCGGTAAATCCTTTCTATTCCATTCCCTAATCGCTCGTGGGAAAAATGAGTACAGAAATGAATCAGTTCTGGCCCTGATTTCTCTTATCTTATTTTCACGGTCATTCCGATATATACGAATCTTGCTGGTAGCAATATTTGTTTGCTGTCATTCTGAAATACGTCAGTTCTTGAATTTTTCAATTAGCTTCCGCCGGGAGCAACGCCTTCGGTGTTCCAGGTCTTCCCAACCTCTCCTTCAACATCACACTTACGCTTTCCCTCCAACTATATTTACCTGTCATTAATCGGGTGGCCCTTCTCTGGACCCCCCTAATGCCTCCATTAACCCCTTTTGATGGGGACCCCATACAGAACAACAATATTCCAAGTGAGGACGCACTAGTGACTTATATGCAATCGATTTACCTTCCGGAGCGCATTGTTTTAAATTACGACCTAGAAATCTGAGCATACGATTTGCTTTCCCAATTACATTCTTGATATGTTCATTCCACGACAAATTATTACGAATTGTTACCCCTAGGTATTTAGCGGAATCGCCCGTTCTAAGGACAGTGCCATTAATTGTATATTCAGAACTAAATTGTGTCACCTTTTTAATTACACGCATGACTTGGCACTTTTTAGCGTTTAACTCCAACTGCCAGTCTTTACACCACGCAATTATTTTCATAATATCGTCTTGTAACAAAGCGCCGTCTTCCTGGGTTTTGATTTCACAATAAATAATAGCGTCATCGGCAAATAAACTTTTCATCCCCCTTATTATGTCACACAAATCATTAATGTATATGAGTAACAACAGAGGCACTATCACGCTTCCCTGGGGAACCCCGGACCTCACCTCGGTAAATGATGAACGCTCACCGTCGAGAACTACACACTGTGTTTTGCCCTTCAGAAAGTCTGCAACCCAGTCGCATATTTGTCTAGATATGACGTAGCCACGAAGTTTCCTAAGTAACCTAGCCCAGTAGTAGACACACAAGTCCAGTATGCCTACTCATGTTTAATGTCACAGAAAAGAATTCAATGGGTCTTGAATAAGGCAGAAAAAAGTTGTAGATTTATACACATAGAACTTATACAGTGCGTAGGTTTCCAGACTGGAGGCATAGACAACCCGTTTGACTATAGACTGCGAAATGTCTCACATTACTGGTGCCCGAGGGATGCTCAGCAACAATAAGAAAGGGTTCATAGCTATGTGGACTGCGCGCCAACCAGCCGAAATATCCGTATTTGTGAAGGTCAGTGGCGTACATAAATAGGCACGAGTGACGTTTAATATTAGCTGCAGGCTTGAAAGGGAGCGTCCATAAACGACGTGGGTCGGTGTAGGGAGAGGAGGAGTTGAGTAGAAACCTACGCTGGGACACGCAGGGAGGGAGAGGTGGGATCCGAGCCAAGCGAAGTAGCTTTTCATCCATATTATTTGTCACGGTTAAAATAAGGCACAGAACACCACACAACAGCGTGTGGATATTTATTTCCGTCATTTAATTATCTTCGTGTGTAATTTATATATCGTATATACTAACAGTGCTGCGCATACGCGTGACCTGAAGTCATAGCGTTGGGTCGCACGCTGCCGGCGCATTTGAACTAACCGACAGAAGATTGGCGTATTACGATTCGAAAAACATTAGGCATGCTGTCAGATTCGCTTACTGGTGTTAGCTCGAATTTTCAACGGTAGTGAAAATTCAAATTGTTTTGATGGTCTAAAATAAAAGGTGTCCCAAACAGCACGGGGTTGGGATAATATAGCGGACCATTGAACCTGTCTCATGGAGAGAACCAATTTGAAACATGTTTAAAAATAGCAACAAAGTTTTGTACACAACATTTTTTTTATTATTGTTATTTCGCTTATACAGGGCTAGTCAAAATGATTGAAGTGATTTCAGAAAATTACTACAGATTTATTATTTGACATATACTTACAACATTACACAGATATATAAACTGTGATAGTTTTTTTGAGTGTCTACAGATGCTCAATATGTGGGCCTTTAGTGACTCTGCACACATCAAGTCTATAATCGAGTTCTTCCCATACCCGATGCAGCATGTCTCTGTCAATAAGATCAAATGCGAACCCGCAGGTCTGGTAGATCAACTGGTACTGGTGGCACGAACACTGCGTCTTTAATGAAACCCCAAACAAAGAAGTCACAAAGAGGTCAGGGGAACGAGGAGGCCATGACTTCAGCTGACGATCAGCATCCCCAACATGACCAATCCATCTGTTTGGAATCCTGGTGTTATGGAAATTACGGACAACTAGAGAAGAAAAATGAGGTGGAGCTCCATCCTGCTGGAAAATGAAATCTTCACTGTCAGCTTCCAGAAGTGGTATGAGGCAATTCTGCAGCATGTGGAGATAGATTTTCCCTGTGATCGTCATCTCATTTAAGAAGACAGGCCCATAAAGTTTCTTTAGTGAGATCGCGCAAAACACGTTCATTTTGGGAGAGTCACGAACGTGCTGCACATAAGCCCAAATGCGTACATTGTGCCTGTTCACTTTTCCACTCACATGAAATTGGTCTCATCACTAAATACACGTTTTCTGCGAATATTTCGTCTTGTTCTAGACCTTGGGCACAGAATTGAAAACGACGCACTTCATCGTTGTGCGACAGTGCTTGTAGCAACTGTAACCTGTAAGGCTTCATACACAGTCGCTTCCGTAGGATTCTCCAAACGGTCTTCTGTGAAATACCTAATTCGCTGCTCATTCGAGGAGTAGACTTCTGTGGGCTACGAACGTAGCTGGTGCGCACACGTTCAACGGTTTCTTCAGATACGGGAGGGCGACCCGTTATTTTACCTTTACAGAGGCATCACGTGGCTTTAAACTGTTGATACCAACGCCGAATGGTGTTAGCATGAGGGGGATCCTTGCCGAACTTTGTTCTAAAGTGTCGATGAACAGTTACCAGAGACTGAGTAGAATGAAATTCGAGAACAACGTACGCTTTCTCACTTTCAGCCATCTTTCTCTCTAGCGCTCTAGCGGCCACCGCGGAAAGCTTGAATTTAGTGTAATCAAAACTTGGAGAGCCACTTGTCTTATAACAGTAAACCCCATCATGGTACCTATAATAGGGCAGCCAAAAGAAAAATCGTGAAATCGCTGCAATCATTTTGACTAGCCCTGTATATCCTTGGGGTGGAAACCCGTGAGTTAGCAACATAGTTGAAACTACCCGTGGGAAAAAACATTTCTTTTCTAAATGTACCCCTGCTGCTTAATTCGGTGTCTGTCCTCGGGCTTTATTGACAGTCATCGCAAGTATTGAACATCTACATCTGTACTACATTATAAGTTACTTTTTTTTTTTTTTTTTTTTTTACATTTCATTCCTCCCATCTGAAGGTTGGGAGGCGGGCTGCTGGAGAGTCACCGAGACTCTTTTCAGCCAATCTATTCTACGAGAAGGGAAGGGGGATGGAAGGTCGGCCGTGGCCTTGTAGGGAACCATCCCAGCATTCGCCTAGAGCGGTTGAGGAAAACCACGGAAAACCTCAACCAGGATGGCCGAACGAGGTTTGACCCTCGTCCTCCCGAATGATAGGTAGGAGGCCGCAAACGGCCTTCTCCCATCTCGGTGATGATAAGTTACGTCTGCACATGAAATATATGGACAAATCGTACACGAACTGACTGCGAGTGAAAAATTTAATGACAAAATATGTTATTTTTCCCGAAAAATATCTTATGTCCTTCCAATTGATGCATGGTATTGCCTTGTTAAATTTCATCATCATTGGTTTAGCCGTTTAGTCATTAAAACGTAACAAAAGGAGAAAGTTACTTTAGCGTTGGTAATTTTGTGTAGATTAAAACAATAGTTAAATTGTGGAATTACTAAGAACACCTCTGGTGCACAGGATTTAGAATGTAGATAGTATATTCGAAGCTGCAATGCCAAACTTCATTGCCGCAGTTTGTTAGTATCCTGTTTCCTGGGTGGATGTTATTGCTTAGACTACTGCACGACTTTTGGAGTTCCTGACGTAGTACTGTAGTAGTGCGCGACCAGTGAGTTGTAAAACTCCGGCGAGGTTACAAGCGGGGTTCGTTAGGGTTAATCCTCCGCTCCTCAAGCTGCCCTTGTTACCGTGTCTGCACCACGGCCAGGGCCACCAACGTGACGCGACCAACAGTTGTCACCAATCTGGTAGACAATCTTCGCTATATAAACGCGCAGTCCATTAACAATTCTGGAACATGTAATTGATACTAAGCTATTGTGTCAGAGGCGGGAAAATCAATTCCTTTCCTAAGGGGTCTACAGTTTAACGTGAACTTCGCGGTGTAGCTTACGTAATCAAATACATCTCCTAAAAATTTCTGCTCACCACGGGATTTGAACTCGCGACCGGAGAGAGAAACTTTCAAAAGTATGCGCCTTAATCGCAGAGATAGGAGACCGCCTTCTTTTGAAGTATACATGTTCTATATACTATCAAAATCAGATAAAACTATGGGTTCGTATGAACAATGTTGACAGAAATTAAGGTGGTGGGGAAAGGAGGAGAGGTTTTAGGTTTTTATAAAGCAAAGGTAAACAGTATTTTTCTAATTGTTTTAAAGTATACGTATGTAATGATCCATCAAAATTGGGTACAATTTATGTGTTTCTATAAAGAACATTGGCCAAAAAATATCTAATTTAGTCCACAACCCAAATTTTGGTTGAATCGTCCCGAAGGAGATGTACCAACCGATTGTGTCAGAGGCAGGAATTCCAATTCCCTTCCTCACGGGCCTATAGTTTAAAGTGGAATCAGAACCACGGAACGTCCCGGCGTAGCTCATATAATCAAATACAACTACCGAAAATGCCTACTCACCACAGAATTTGAACCTGCGACCAGGTAGAGCAACTTTTGGAAGTAACCCCCTTACCACTGCGCTACCAGACCGCCTTGTTTTGAAGTATACTTGTGATAAGTACTATCAAAATCTGATAAAAACAGTGGGTTTGTATGAACAACGTTGACAGAAAATAAGGTGGTGGTGAGGGGGGGGGGGGGGAGGGGGGAGAAAGGAGGAGACCGTTTAGATTTTTGTAAATTAAACGTAAACAGTGTTTTTCTATTGTTACGTATGCAAAGTTCCATCAAAATCGCATAAAAACTGTGTGTTTGTATGGAGAACATTGAAAAAAAAAAAACAAATCATTCACTTTTATATATTAGATACAAGTATAATCAATAATTACACTGTAAGAACGAAGATTTTCCCGGCGTTGACTGCAATGTAGTCTTCACGGATGTACTTACGACGTTGGTTGCGGGCCTGGCTCATAGTAAGCCATCGCCGAGGCCACGCAGCCGCCGGACGCGGACATGTATATAAGGAAGAGCGGCACCCGAACCATCTCAGTATCTGTGGGTCAGCTGACCAGTGCAGATGTCTATACACCTGAAGAAGACGGCAGAGCTAGCCGTCGAAATATCGTGTTTCCACAACACAATCCGGCGGTAAACCCGTGAAGACTACATTATAATTACGCTGTTTTCCAAGAGCAACTCGTCATACTTATAGCTACATGTATACCGTTAACATTAGCATGTTTGTGATCCATCCAACGCTCATATCATACGGGAACACGTAATAGCATGTTGATGACAGGAATTTGTGAACTCATAGATCTACCCCCGTCCAAAAATCATTTCTTAAGTTTTGTACCTCGGAATCGGCGAAAACATGTTGAGTTAGAATTTCTTCTAATCCACAGTAGTGAGACAAAAGCGTTACTTAGAAAGAGCGGAGTAGTGGCTCAGTTGCTTAAGGAAAATGAATGGGGAATCAGAGAGAGGTCTACGGTTCCAATCTCGGCTTCAGCTGGAATATTTACGGACCTTAAAAGTTACCTCCACCTCTAGCAAAGCTTTGCTTTGTTAATGTAAAGATGTTTGGACGCTCCGTTGTTCAGATTCCACTTTACGTCTCCCTGCAGCGGCAGGAAGACCCTGATGACTTAGGCGTCTATGGTAGAGGTGCATTATGTCGCTGGTAATAAACTCTTTGACTGCGTCTTTCAGAACACACGAAATTATTATTACTTATTTACTGATAGATTTGTAATTAGCAGAAATCTGAAGAAAAAATCTGAAGTACATACGTAAAATAAAATTTTAATGGGAGATTAGCAGGAAAAGTGAAATAAAACAAAATAATGAAGAATTTTTTTTAATGGCTTTTCGCCTTGTGGAAGTCGGAGTAATTAGAGGCAGGAAAGGAGTGGGGACAAGGAACAGGAAGGAATTTAGCCATGGATTTTTGAAGAAACAATCCCAGCATAGGCCAGGAATGGGGTAGCGGATACAGGGTAACATTCTGAAGATTATCATCCACCCAACATGCAAGAGGGAAGTGACGGACTGTATACTTCTTATGCCTTTTCTCACAAATGGACCGGATACGTCGTATTTTGCCAAGAAACTTTTATTCTGGAAAAGCCTTTTCGGCTCCTCAACCCTGAGATGAGTTGGGAGATGATGGAGTCAAGTAACGGGAAGAAATTCGGTTATGGCATTACGAAATTCACCTCGAGTGATTTGGGGAAATGATGAAAACAGTAATTTGGATCCCTGACCCGGAATTCCAACCCGCTTTCTCAGAAACGGTAATTCCAAACGTTGAACGATAACGAAGCTTGCTTGATAATTCATGAAAGAATAAAAGAAAGAAGAAAGTTGAATATCTGCTTGAGAAACCGTCTCAGTATTACAGAGATGCGACCAGAAATGTCTGAAAGGAGATAAGAGCATAGAAATGGAACTGGGCTGAAGATGTATCCAGAATAAATGTGATAAAACTGACTAACTGTAAGGAAAATGGGAAATTATCAGAAACTAGCGTAGAGAAAGCAGAAATTTTGAGTAATATATTTAAAAAAGCTTTCACGACAGAAAGCTCAGAGGAGATTCCGATATTTAACAATCGTACCAACAAAATTATGAATTATCTCGTTCTTGATGTCGAGGGAATAACTAAACTGCTTATGAGTGTGAAAACGAATAAGGCTCCCGAACCAGACTGTATTCCTACAAGATTCTACTCTAGGTACGCAAAGGGAATTGCGCCGTATTTGATGAAATTATATACCGCCTCCTTGGATCAAGGTTAGCGTTCTCGCCTCGCATTCGGGAGGACGGCGGTTCGAATCCCCGTCCGGGCATCCAGATTTGGGTTTTCCATGGTTTCCCCAAATCACTCCAGGCAAATGCCGGGATGCTTCATTCAAAAGGCCGTGGCCGAATTTCTTCCCATTCCTTGCCCCCATCCTTGCCCCCCATCCTTTCCCGTCTCTAAAGACCTCGATGTTAAAAAGAGACGTAAAGCAGTTAAAAAAAAAATTAAAAAAATGGATCAAGGAAAAATACCAGCCGAATGGAAGACGACCAAAGTCCAGTGTTTAAAAATGGGAACGTTAATGATCCTCAAAATTACAGGCCGATCTCGTTCACCTCAATATTTTGCAGGATTTTAGAACACATCATCTATTCAAGTGTCATGCGTTTTTGGATGAAGATGAGCTTTTAAACCCAAATCAACATGGATTCAGAAAAGGCCGATGCTGCGAAACACAACTTGCACTTTTAATAATAATAGCAACTTAGACGGTAATAGGTACTCTGCTACTGTTCTTGGGGGAAGGGGGAGGGAGTGAGGTATGATTACGGTCTGGGGGACCAGGGTTCTATTCCAGAGGATAGTTCATCCAAGCTGAACGTTAACTTGCCTGTTGTACAATGATTACCAAGGAGGAACCTCGGCCGAAGAAGAAACCAACTGGAACATCACACTGACCGTGCCACCTCCTCCCAGCGTTATTGGTCACGGGAATACAGTGCTCTGCCTCCACATGGCAGTGACGGGAACACGTGGTATGCTGTTACACCCTTCTGGACAATAACAGTGCAAGACAGTACTTTGCGGAGAGAGAGGGGGGGGGGAGGCTTTGTCCCAGAAAGGATTTAAATAGATTAGGAAGAAAAAGAATGAGAGTATCAGCTTATAGTGGCTTCTTCACTGGTTTACAGGGTGTCTACGAAATGAGTCCCATTGCAAAATTTAAAATCTCGGAAAAAAAAAAAATGTCGACAGGTGAATGCAACAAACAGTATTTTTATTGTGAAAGCTGTAAGAATTTCATACAGAAGTTTAAACAAAAAGTTATAAAATCTGTTAACAGATGGCGCTGTACACATCGTGTCAGAATGCACAAATGAACTCGTCTCATGCAAGCAGTCTTTGCAATGAATGGATCACATCATAATGTTTTCAACATATTCGCCGCTCCAAGTACTGAGGTGCCGCAGACGCAGAATGAATTTTGCCTTTACATCCTGCAATGTCTCAACGGAAATGGATTCAGTAACCACACAGATCACAGATTCAAGCTCTTCCAGCGTGGTTGGATGGCTTCGGTAGACTGTCTTTTCATGTGCCCTACAAAAACAAATTTGAATGAGCACATCTTCTAGTTTCTGCATTGGAGCACTATATTAGTTGCGCAGTACTTTAATAGGTAACGTGTTCGCAGACTTGTTGTAGCACTCCCGACCTGATGGTGTTGATGCTCCTCTGTTTCGTTTTTTTTTTTTTTTAAAAAATAAAAAAATAAAAAAAAAAACTTACTGCTTTACGCCTCGTCGACGGCTAAGGTCATTAGAGGCGCGATGGGACTGGGGACAAAAAACCGGAAGGAATTCGGCCATGGCCTTTTTGAAGGAAGCAGCCCGGAATTTGGCTGGAGTGATTTGGGGAAACCATGGAAAACCCAAATCTGGATGCCCGAACGGGAATTCGAACCCGCGTCCTCCCGAAAGCGAGGCCAGAACATTAAGCGTTCACCCACCACGCTCGGTTCCTCTGTTTCATGGTTCACGGTTCCGACAAATTTCATTTCATCTGCTGCTAATTTGGTTTGGTTCTTGTCTATAGGATGATCTAAGGTACTATCTGACATAAAGTTAATGACGAACATAGTCTTATATCAATTCCAAACTGTTTTGTTGATGTCATTCAGTAATTTTTAACATCCTCACTATTGACATCTAACAGATCAACATCGTCAAGACACAGTATCATGCTGACTGTTTCCACAGTCAAATTTATCTTTAACTTCAGTTGGTGCTTCCTCTGCACACAAAATGAATATAGGTGGGGATACATTACAGTAAAATTTTGTCTTTTAACTGATGCTTGTATCTTGCGATTCTGTTCATTTCGTACCTCCATCTCGATATTTTAGACTCAACATTTTAAAACATTTTGTGTTACTTTATTCCTACCTAAGTATTTATTGCAGTTTCTTCTAATAGCTTTCTTGTACATCACATATCACTGCGGATCTTATTGTGGATTTATATATTCGTGGTTCGCTTTCACTAGTCATAGTTTTGTTGTTATTCACAAGATTTTTAGATGTCATGATTTCCTTAGTGTTTTAATTTTATTGTCTTCTTGTTAAAAAAAATTATTTATTTATTTCAGTTTCCAAGCCGTTCTGTTGGTTTACTTTCTGGTTTAACTTTGTAGCGTATCACCAGGGGAGGAGGGGAGAATTATTAATTAATTCTTAATTAATTACGCTATACAGGGTACTATAATTGAATATAAAAATGGAAATTATTCAAATGAGAATTGTATGATTCTGGGATTTGAAAACTGTCACAAAAAGACATTTTAATAAAGATTTTTCCAATGGCATCTACAAATCTGAGCGTATTTACCATTACGTTAATAAACAAGAGGTTGTGCAATTTTCTAAGCAACGCTCAGACGTACAATGAGCCCTTTAAAATGCAAGCAAACAAGTATAGTTGTACTTTAAAAATCTCACAATTATTCTAATACAAAGTATGTTACCAGTTATGATGATGGCAAACAATAATGAATTTTAATATGTTGGGACGCCACGAATGATTAACCTGCATTCGACAGTTACACAGTCTAGCTCAGTGGTTTATCAGATCAGAGCAAGGATCTTTATCTCAGATGCGCTTAAGGGTACAGTACAGTTTCACGGAAGTTGCAGGCTGAATGGCTTCGTAGACACACATTACCGTTCCACGGCAGGTAGCGCTGAGTGGAGTTGACCACCTGGTCGATCGTCGTAACTGGCCACGCCAGCAGTACGCGGCAAGTCGCAAGTTAGAAATGCGCCTCAGATGGTCTCCAGGACACAAGTCAGCTCAGCACACATGGACCCCAAGTCACCAGTGACTTGTCTGGGCTCCGGAATGGGATGATCCTGGCTGGCCTCCCAACTGGAGGAAAGTCAGGAAGGAAGTGTCTCGTCTTTTTCTGCCGCCACGGAGGTAAACTCTGACTCCGCCTCTTGTGGCTCGAAGACGACATAGAACATAAAATTCCCCGAATCTTAGTAATATGTCCCCTGTGATTGGCTGACCATCTGACGTCATGTGAATCTGTAGTTTCTCTTCGCCACGTTAAGTTTCGGCAATCTTCGCGAGCCGATGCCTCCTTCGGGAGGAAGGAATTCTGTTTACGGCCGCCTGCCCGACAGAAATCCCTAATCCTCTTAACATTCTGCCCAAAAGGCGCCAGCCCGTCTGCCCTTCACTGAAGCGTAAAATCCTTGCCTCTTATCCTTTCAATGTGCATCTTTCGAACATACAGACATCCCAAGAAATGGAAAAATATTCTATTCCTTTACTTTATACACAATAAAAAGTGATATGTAACGGGGAGCTTAGCGAATCGTTACAACTTCCTCTTACCGAGCGTGGTGGGTGAACGGTTAACGTTCTGGCCTCGCATTCGGGAGCACGCGGGTTCGAATCCCCGTCCGGGCATCCAGATTTGGGTTTTCCACGGTTTACCCAAATCACTCCAGGCGAATACCGGGATGCTTCCTTCAAAAAGGCCACGGCCGAATTCCTTCCCGTTCATTGTCCTCAGTCCCATCCCGCCTCTAATGACCTTGACGTCGACGAGGCGTAAAGCAATAAGGAAACAAAGAAAAACTTCCGTCTTGATTTCTTAGTGTGATTAGGTTATCTGAATGAATAATACATGGGCGTATCTGTGTGCGGGATCGCATGTGAGAGACCGTCGATGAATATGGAAACCGCCGACTGCTGCGTGCGAAGCCATTCCCTTTACTACGTTTGAGGTTCGCTGTGCTACGAACTAAACTTTACGACCACCGAATTACAGTTCGTAACCGCAATACAGCCGGCTGTCTCCCAACTAGGTGAACCTGTAAATTTCCAATAACGCTCTTTCAATTAGTGAGAGCGCTATCTGCGCAAACATTTCTTTTATATCCTATTTTTTGTTTGTTTTTTAGTTTCAATATTCAAGTGAACGTCTATTCGTTGCTGCCACTGGTCATAACAGTATCTAACGAAACATTATATTAGCGAAATCAATATTACGGTTATACGACTCGCTAAGCGGAGGATTTCTTAAGAGTTGGGGTGAAAGTAGGTATCGCCATATCAAAATTGGAGGAAGTGAAAACATGTATATCTCTAAACCGAGCATGTTGGGTGAGTGGTTAACGTTCTGGTCTCGCATTAGGGAGGACGCCAGTTCGAATCCTCGTCTGAGCATCCAGATTTGGGATTTCCCCAACTCACTCTAGGCGTATGCCGGGATGCTTCCATCAAACGCCATGGCCAAAATCCTTCCCATTCCTTGTTCCCAGTGCCACTAATGACCTCTACGTCCACGAGGTGTAAAGCCATAAGTAATATATATATATATATATATATATATATATATATATATATATATATACATATCTCAAAGAAGACTGTTGGGAACACTGCTGTACATTATTCTAATTCTGTTGTTGAGTTACCGACAGAAATTAGGCTGCTTGTGAATGACACAAATTTATTTGACGAAAGAAATTTTTGAACGGCTAAAAAGGATTTGGACAGGATATATAGCCTAGTTGGGTAGGACGATATGGAATGAAGATAAACACCAAAAAACCAGTCATGTTGTATAAGTAGCTCAGTGGTTCAGGCTCTTGTTTTCAAAAGTTCGGGATCGGGTCCCCTGTTTTAATTCCCGAAGGGCCAGGAATCTTTAAGAGCTGTGTTTGGTCATATGAGGTACGCCTGGACGCTGTGTGAACCGGATTCCATTTTAAACTGTAGGTCCCGGAGGAAAGTAACTGACCGTCCTACCTCTGATACAATGGCTTAGTATGCCTTATTCCTGTTGTAAATTGTAATCAGTACAAAAGTTCAAAACCAAAGCCACACTGAAAATTAAAACAATGAGCGAGTCATCTTCAGTGTTTTACGGCTTCCCAGCAAATCCTCACGATTGTCATTCGCGACAGTGACATATTTTTGCAACATTTTTAATCATAACACCAATTTATCTCTTCTCCATTTGAGATTACAGGTACACCTCAACCTCTTTCGGCATCTGTAACAAAACTGCATTGTGTTCAGGGGTACTGCAACTGTGGAATATTTTTTGCAAAAGACTAAAGAGTTATTAGCAGTTTTGTGATGGTTTGTGGGAGCGTCGTGTTTGAGGTTGTAGAGTGAACGTGCGGTCTGCGTGGTTATCGATCGGGGGTGTTATCTAGCCGTCTAACGAAGAGCATCACAACCACAAACGGCACAACTCTGTCTACATGAGCCACAGCGCAAGCATGAAGGAATACTGCGCTAGCAAGAAAACCCGCCAGAGTGGTCCATATTTGGCCAAAATGGAGAAAAAAATATTTTTTTTCTAGTGGCTTTACGCCTTTTTGACGTCGAGGTCAGTACAAGCGGGAAAGCACAAGGAACGGAAAGGAATTCGACCATGGCCTTTTTGAAGGAAGCATCCCGAAATTAGCCTGGTATGATTTGGGGAAACCATGAAAAACCCAAATCTGGTTGCCCGGAAGGGAATTGGAACCCGCGTCCTCCCGAAAGCGAGGCCAGAGTGTTACAGCTCACCTATCACACTGGGTGAAAAATAAAAATCATTGTCAGATTACGAAAGTGTCGGAAGTTGCTGGTAAAGAGTGAACAAAGTACATAGTAATAATTCGATACACAACGTTGGAGAATGTATTAGGTAGCTTCCTGGAAGGATATAAGTTCGCGTCAATGAATGAATAGAGAAAAAGTAAGACAGAGGACTAACTGCATTATTGTCCGAGCTACCCAACATTTAACTATAACAAGTGCACCAAATCAGTTATAAATTACATTGTACCACGTCAACCTAAATCCACAAATAATACTCCACCTAAAAAAAATACTGCTACTGGACTATGCTAATTTTTGCTAGATTTTTGTGTTTCATTAACCATAACCCATGTAAACCACTCGATTTTTGTGTTTGGGTTTTGTTTGTGTGTGTGTTCAGTTATAACGAAGCGATTTGAGACAGCTTGAAAGATGGGTAGGAACACGGGCTATGGTCTGTACACACTCTGTATTTCAGCGTACCTGCTAGATGTGGGACACCATACTCCGACAGGATTAAAGAGGGTTTAATAACCTCTGTACCTCTCCCCGGCAGCATTAGCGCGTTATCTCGCGTTGCAAGGGTGAGCAGGTAGAGTCCGCCCTACTGTATGGTTCGTTTCACTTAATCACGATGTCATAACTGTGGTACACAGCAGCGACAGGGGGCGTGTTGATAGAGATAACTCTTCTCGCACTCCTACCAGCCACGGTAATTATGGAGAGATAATGAGCAATCAACCTGCTAGTGTGTCGCGGGCGACACAGCACAGACTTTGAAAAATATGTGGAATCCTTCAAAGACAATGATGATGATGGAAAGGGGTATTTAATATCACTGTTCTAGTAGCTTCAGTACTCATATTGTTTTAGTTTCACTGCCGCCACTTTATAGCATCCAGATAGTTCCAAAAAGGTAGGTAACACTGGTACCCCCCCTACCCCAAAATTGTTCGAGTCCTGACACCATTCATGCTGATTCTCCTGTAAAATGAACTCCTGACCCCCGTTCTCCGCCATCGCCCACAGTTTTTGGGGGATACCTCCTACCCCACCTATTTTTATCATTTTTCTACAATTTGGATGGATGAAAGGATTATTTTAGGCTTTACATTTCTTGCATTTCTATATTCTTAACAATTTTAGCAATTATGTAGGTTTTTGGGGGTTGTCCCCTTAAATTATATAAAAAAGATAAATTGATTCTGCTTTTGTTGCAAATTTTACTTATTTTGTAGATATTCTAGCTTCCACCGTCCTTCATCCTTCGCCAAACACCCCAAAAAGTATATAGCAACAATAAATAAAAATACATAGCAAAAGTTTAGAAGATTCAGTGTATTATTCTGCCACTCTCAAAACCTCGCGTCTACGTGTTTTCACTTTTTTTCCTTCCTGTTATTTTCTATTAACTCTATGATTACTGCTAGTTTGATTAAATTACAACCACGTTGTCTGTAATCATAGTTGTATGCCCCTGTTGACGAAGTGGTGTGTTGCTATGAAATGTGTAATTATGTTTAGCGTGTGGTAAGTGTATTTCTTGTCTGTGAAGTGTGTAGTTTATGAGACGGACACCGTAGATAGTTCCGGCATTCATCTTGATGGCTGCCGAAAACAGCAGGAAGGAAGACCAGAACTATGGTCTCTGGGCCCCTGCCCGGTCTATTGTACCCCCCCCTCCCCCTTCCCCACGGAGCCACAATCGCGGGACAACTTTCCCTTCTATATATGGGTAGAACTGTCGTACTCGCACAGCCTGACATGGTTTGATGGTTTTACTTCCGTCTACCTGGCTAGCGGCCACGAGAGAAACGAATAATGCGCTCTCTGTCGGAGTCACCTCTGAGGAACTAATTCCACCTGAAACTTACAATACTGTGATGGGTGCAACAATCCAACTACTTAAGTTTATACTTTTAAATGTATATCTTCAAAGTTCACACAAATAAGCAGCACACGGGATATTGCTTGGTTCACCTATCTTCATAAGCCTTTTCCTAATGAATGTTCATCTGACAATCACAAATCGTAGTTTCGTTATTGCGTCAGCCACTTGATCGACTTGTAATCAATACCAAAGTTCCAAACAAAAGTGACAATGAATCTCTATTTCAGATTACAGGCACACTTCAATCGCTTTCAACACCTGTAACAAAACTGCATTGCGTTCAAGGATTCTGTAATAGTGGAATATTTTCTAGAAAAAAACTAAAGAATTATTAGCAGTTTTGTGATCATTTGCGGGGAGTGTCGTATTTGAGATTGTAGAGCGGCGATGTGCGTTGTGTGTGTGTGTGTGTGTTTTTTTTTTTTTTTTTTTTTTTTTTTTTTTTTTTTTTTTTTTTTTTTTTTTTTTACCTGCTTAATGTCTCTTAACAGCGAGATCTTTAGAAACGGGAAAGGAATGGGAACCGTTACACCAACACGCTCGGTTGCGTTGTGTTACCTAGTCGTCTAACGAAGAGCACCACAACCGTGGTAGGTGAGTGGTTAACTTTATGGCCTCGCATTCGGAAGGACGGCGGTTCGAATACCCGTCCGCGCATCCAGATTTGGGTTTTCCATGGTTTCCCAAATCACTCCAGGTGAATGCCGGGATGCTTCCTTCAAAAGGCCATGGCCGAATTCCTTCCCGTTTCTTGTACCCAGTTCCATCCCGCCTCTAATGACCTCGACGTCGACGAGGCGTAAAGCCATAAGTAAACAAAAAATACACAACCACAAACGATACAACTCCGTCTACACCAGCCACAGTGCAAGGATGAAGGAATAGCCTACAGCACTAACAAGAAAATCCGCCACAGTTTAGAACAATATTTGGCCAAAACGAAAAAGAAGACGAGAAATCAGTCTAACGCTACGAACGTATGGGAAGTCGGTTGCACACAGAGAAAAAATTGTTAACGCACTAATGAATGGAAGCACATCGTCTCAGAATATATTACGTATCATAGTGGAAGAACATTAAGTCAACGACGAAGAATGAATAGAGAAAGCGGCAAGTAATTGTTTTAATGTCAATGCTAATCAACAGTTAAATGGAACAAACAAGCCCAACCTCTTATAGATTACATCGTAATTACATCAACCAAAATTCCTAAATAACACTCAGTTATTAGGGTGTGCTGTGCATTTAATGCTACATTTGTGTGTCAATAGCAACAACCCGCGTAAATCACTCGATTTTTCTGTTTCAGTTTTGTAAGTGGGTGTCTAGTTATATGGCAAAAGGTAGAAAGATGAATCGGGGGGATGGAGTTCAGCGTATCTGCTTGTTGTATGACACCATACTCCGGCTAGAAAAATAATTAATAATCTTTCTAGCCATCGCTGGCGGCATTGTGGGTAGCGCGTTATCTCGCGTTGCAAGGGTGACCAGGTTAATGGCATGGTTCGTTTCACTTAATTAAGAATTTATTAATGTGGTGTACAGGGAGGCATGTTGATGCAGGCACCGCTTCTCATTGCAGCTACTAGTCACTGTAATTATGGCCAGGTAATGAGCAATCAACCAGACAGTGTGCTGCGTGTCACATAACACAGCCTCACAAAAAATATGTAGAAACGTTCAATAAACAATAACGAGATTCAAAGATATCTACTATATGATTTCCTAAGATGGCTATTGGCTGGAGAACCGTGTCACGTGTCAGCCTTTGCTAGCAAATCAACAGCGACCAGAGATATCATTAGAAGAAATTCGAGGTTATGTCCACTAGTTAATAGCTAAGCAATTGCTACCAAATTAATTCCCATAATACATTCATTAAGTACACTTTTCGTAGAATTTCGTGGCTAAAAAAAATCAATAAATGTTAGTGCTGAAAAAAACGTTGAACTGATTTTCAGTAACAAGTCGCTAATGAAAGCAGCATAAAAAAAACTTAAATTACTCATTGTGTCTGCTATAATCACGAATACGAATTGTCATTCCGCCCTAGGCTAAATTTCAATTTAATTAAAACATTCGCTAATGTTGCTGCTTTATGAATTGCGGTTTATTTGCTTTTCACGTTTTTATTGTTAATGGTCTTTATTCACGTTCGTTGTATGTGAGTTATTAGGTTATTTAAAGAGGTCATCAGACCAAATATGTTACCGAATAGAGTATTCTGGCAATTCATTTCTTCGAAGATGCTCAACTGTTTAATAATCTGGAATCTGTATTAAGATCTCTGGCCGTTACAAACACTGTGGCCATAGATTATATTATTAATATTTGCCAAGCCCAATTAAAAAAAGGTGATTCTTTCGAAACAATTGTGCATTCTCTTTAAACAGAAATTCTTCAATGTTTGCAAACATTTAGTGTTGAATAAAACTCAAGTTTCTACTTCAGCAAGTTCGAGTCTACCAAAGACAATCTTTGAAACAATTATACGATAGCAGGAACGTCTCTGTCCATGTTTTATACACCTGTTCATTCTTCTGAGTTCTTCAAGCTCAAGATGAATTACAGGTCAAGTTCGTATTGGGTCAGATTAGGTCAACCAATCATAAAGTTTTACCTTAAAACTGGAACTTTCTAGATCCGTGACGATACACAAAAAACGGTCACGGGCTTACACTAGTTTAATATATCTGTGCCAGTAGTTTCAGTATTCACATTGTTTTATTTTCACTGCAAGTATCGAGATAGCTCCAGAAAACGAAAGTAATTAGGGAAACTTATTAGGACAGACTGGCAGTACTAATGAACAGCACAAAGGCACAACTCACAACTCCCTCTACACAGGCCGCAATGAAAGGATTAAGGATTACTGGGATAAGAAGAAAGGTTACCGGAGTTAAGAACCATGTGGTACATAACGAAAAGAAGAAGAAGAGGAATCAGTGTCAGGATACGAACGTAAGTGATGTCAGTGGCGCAGACAGAGGAATGTTATTTTCACAGAAATAAATGAAACCACATCGTCGGAGAATTTATTACGTAACTAGTGAAAGCCCGTGACTGTTTTTTGCGTATCGTCACGGGTCTAGAATAGTTCTAGTTTTTAGAGTCAAAGATTATGATAGGTTTACCTGACCTGGCCAAACACGAACTTGGCCTGTGTTTCACCGTTAGGATGAATAAAATGTATTTTGCGTGAAGAACTCAGAAGTATAATAATAGACGTATTAAACATGGACAAAGACGATCGCGATTTCGTATAATTGTTTCAAACGTTGAGATCTCCTACTGGAATTGGCTGAAATACAGAAAGGTGTTAGATACGTAAAGAAAGATTTGTGCGGACAGATGCGGCCTGACTATATGATGCGTTTCCAGTGTGTTACTATACGATAACATGTTATTTAACCCATGTTGCTTAACGTTTTGTTCAATCTCATAAGTTCTTCTAGTTCCTTTATTAAAGATGACTCGGCAGCTTCAGAATATATAATTGGGCATATATTCTAATGTCTCCAGAAGCTGGATGCAGTGTACCAGCTCTATGGTATATTTGGTGTATGGTGTATTCGGAAGTAATAGGGTCCGTAGCCTGGAAAAGCGTATGTTTGCACGCACCTATTGATGCAATAGCAAGGACGCTATTAAAAGATCTTATGTTTTTTGAATGTTCATGGTGGTTCGTCAGTAATCGATTAGATCGCATGAGCGAATGGCAAGCAAAACTACTTTTTCTGTGTCACAACAGAGAGTGAATTTGCCATCAGGAGGTTTCTCCTTAGGAAAATTAATTGAACCACAGAATTGGAAATTCTCGGTTAAACTACCACAGTTTGATCCTGGAATTTGTTTTTCATTATTTATTCCTATTCTTCGTACATACCTTTGGTTTTGTCCCTGCAATATATTTTCATGCTTACGACGTTTTTCAGCAAGACTTGCTCAACGTTGCTTGTCGTATTCTGCTTTCCGCTGACGTTGTTGTTCACTAACATTATCTTACGCCGCTTGTCATTTTTGCTTTTTTTCTGTTTTCGTTGTTCTTCAGTACGGTTGGTTGCATGTTGCTTTTTGTATTTCGCTTTCTTGGTCTTTTTTATAGCAAATTCCTCGAGAGATGTAGTTGGTCATTTAGGAGGCATATCTGAAGTCTGATGTCCTCTTTAAATAATGTAATAACCGAAATAAATTAATAACCGGCGTATAGTATACACGAAGAAAGAACATTAATGAAGTCAGCAATGATAGCGTAATGAAAACTCTGTACACAGATTTTACTACAGATCTCAGGTTATGAGTGATATTTAATAGTTAAGCAAAGCCGGAAAAATGAATTGCCAAAATACTTGTTCAAGTCACATACCTGAAGTCTGTTTTCCATGTTAAATAACCTAGAACATGAGTATTTAAGTTTCTTAAAGTCAACATATTATTGAAAAGTAGTTCCACGTTTTTTTCAGCCATAAAGTTTTTCAATATTTTTTAAGAATGAAATGCAACGAATAATTATTCCAGTGGCAAGAATATAGTTGTTAAATTACGATAAATAAATTAAAAGCTGCTTTTTATGTCTTAAATTGTTTAAATAAAGTATGTCCTGTATTTTCTTCAAATAATAAAAGGAAGAAAATATTATATTTACGTGTTGTTAATACTAAATGCTGTAGCTAAGAAGCTAAAAAATTAACTGAATTAAAGAGTTTCACATCACGAATATGTAGTCATATCCTCAATGATTTAAATGTATATTAAAAGCTAAGCTTAATGCTTGCTTATTTCATAGCTAACACGTTCGTTGTTATTGCAGAGATCATGAGTAATTTAAGTTTCTTCAAGTCGACATGTTACTGAAAAGTAGTCCCACGTTTTTTTTGTTTTTTTTTAAATTTACCGATATTTGTTACTTATAGAATGCTACGAAAAGCAAAATTAATGAATGTATTATGTTAATTAATTTCATGCCAGTTGCTTAGGTACTAAACACTGCATATTCTAAAATCTCTGCTTGCTGTTCATTAACAGCAAGAATATCGTTGTCTTTTCTTTAAATAAGAAGGGGAAGAAAATATTTTATTCACGTGTTTTAAATACTAAATGCTGCGTCTAAAGGCAAAAATCAAGTGAATTAATGTTTTTCACATCGCGTTTATATAGTCAATATCTTTTAAATCTATATAAAAAGTAAGATTAGCGCTCATTTAATAGCTAGCACGCGTATAAACGTTGGTCATAAAGTCGACACCTTACTGGAAAGTAGTTCCATGTTTTTTTTAACAGTAAGGTTTATCGTCATGTTTTTTAACTGTGAAATGCTATTAAAATCAAACTTAATTTGGTGCTTAGGTATTAAATTGTGGACATAACCCCGAATTTCTTGTAATGGTATCTCTGGTCGCTGTTTTGCAAGCGAAGGCTGGCCCATGACGTCACCATTTTCGAGCCAATAACTATCGAGGTGAGTGGGTGACCTTACGATATTATATAGTAGATAGCCTGGAAGGACACCATGTCGAAGACGACAAATGAAGAGGGATAGATGCGGGACTAATTGTTTTATTGTCAGTGCTGCCCAACATTCACTTGAACCAAATGTGCCAAACCACATATGGATTACATCATAATCATGTCAACCTAAATCCCCAACTACGCCTCCAACTAAACATAAAATTCGGCTATTGGACTGTGCTGTGCCAATTATTGACAGATTTGTGTGTCAGTAACAACAACGTGCGTAAACCGCTTGATTTTTGCGTTTGTGTTTTATTTCTGTGTGTGTAGTTATAATAAACCAACCTGGCGAAAGTTGGAAAGATGACTCAGACGATGCGCTATTGTCTGCAGTTCGGCGTATGTAGTCGTAGGACACCACAATCCGCCAAGAGAGTTTAATAACCTCTGTAGCTCTCCCCGGCAGCATTGTGGCTAGCGCGTTATCTCGCGTTGCAAGGGTGAGCAAGTGGAATCCGGGCTGCTGTGTGGTTCGTTTCACTTAGTCACGAGGTCATTAATGTGGTGCACAGTAGCGACAGGGGTCGTGTTGATGGAGATAACTCTTCTCGCACTCCTACCAGTCACAGTAATTATGGAGAGGTAATGAGCAATCAACCCGCTAGTGTGTAGCGAGCGTTACACCACAGACTCTCCAAAACATGTGTAATCTCTCAAAGACAATGATGTTGATCGAATGAGACATTTACTATCACTATTCCAGTAGCTTCAATGTTTCCACTGTCTTATTTTCACTGTATAGTATCCAGACAGTTCAAGAAAACGTAAGTAAATATAGGAAATTTCTTTGACAGGAGCGTGGTGGATTCTGTTACAGCCCTTCAAGTGGATAGACGAGCCAGCAATTCTCACAATTATTTCTAAACAACGTTCATAATGTTAAAAATCATTTTATATTAGCTTTATCCGACAAGTACAAAATAAATGAAAGCCAATGAATTTTTGTGCATATACCAAATCTGAAAAAGTTTATTCTAGTGCTTTGGGATATACAATGTTTTCACCCTTTCCATCGGAGACTGGATATAAAAGTATTAATGTTTCATCACTTTTGATCGGAATGTCGTAAACATTCTGCAATGCCATCCACTTTGGTCACTTTCTCAATTTTAGAGATAAATGCAAAAAAAAAAAAAAAAAAAAAAAAAGTGGAGATAAGTCACATGTATACATTTGTCTTAAGACTGGTGAAGGAGGAGACTGGGTGTCGTTTGTGAAACAAATGTAAACAAAACATCATTTTTAACTTATTAAAGAGCATACAATACGCGCGTCGTGGTCGGAGAGAAACTGTAGATTTGTATGTCGATACAGAAACAATTTTTAAATATTAAGTTTCAATTTGTTGGCCAGTAATTGTCCGAACGGTATCGATCCAACGCTGTTTGACAGAAATGTTAAAGCCATATGCAAATTTCCCTACCGTTTTCGAGATATTTGAAAAAAAAAGGAAAACCTGAATGATCTCAGATGTGGACACTTATAAAGCAATTGCAGGTATATGATGAATGCTGAAGAGATCCTATACATCATGCCCTGATCACAATTTGTAGAACCAATAAATCAGTTTGAATGGACTAAGAGAGACATTTTAGCGCTGCAGCATTATAGAACCGTGTGCAAGAAATAAACACAAACTTTAAGTGTAAGTAGAAAGAATTTTTACGAAACTACCCAAATGGTGAACTAAACCATGAGATATAAATAATTATTTGTAGATCGTTCAATGGATCGAAAAAATAATATATTTATTTTTTTTCAACATATTTAGA
Organism: Vandiemenella viatica; assembly: GCA_031002005.1. Taxonomy (NCBI): domain Eukaryota; kingdom Metazoa; phylum Arthropoda; class Insecta; order Orthoptera; family Morabidae; genus Vandiemenella; species Vandiemenella viatica. Next base: position 33,682,369 of record CM061918.1, read on the forward strand.
ATGTAAGCTTATCTTGAACGCGGTAGCGACAATTTTAATAGCAGTAATAATAATTAAATACAGTATATCTGTCTGCAACGGGAATTAGGAGGAAGCAAGTAAGAAACCCCTTATATCTCCCTTAGTTTTTTACTGACACTGATACGTCTTTAAAGTTAATGCATTATTTCTTGCCTACAAAGTATGATGGGTTAGAGGGAAGGATCTTGCCTGACATTGGGGAGAATGCGGGTTCACACTACGTCGTACATCCAATTTGAGTTTTCCATGAATTCCGAAAATCTCTCCAGTAGAACTCCGGAAAAAAATTCCTTGAAAAACCGGAGGCCTGATAATTTCCCGCTTTTAGTCCCCAATCGAATCCGGCCTCAAATGACATTGGCGTCGACAAGACGGGGGGGGGGGACGAGCGTGGTGGGTGAGCGGTTAACGCTCTGGTCCTGCATACAGAAAAACGTGGGTTCAAATTCCCGTCCCGCCATCCAGATTTGGGTTTTTCGTGGTTTTTTTCAAATTACTCAAGGCGAATCTCGGGCTGGTTCCTTCATTCCTTATCCTCTTAATACCCTGCATGTGGCTAAGGCGTAAAGCCAAGGAAAAAAATATTGACGATCGCACTCTGGATTAAAGCAAGAAGCACTTGCCACCACGATTTCATAAAAGAAAATAATAATAATTACATCTACGTGGTGTGTTTTTAACCTCTTCCTTTACGGAATTCTGTTACTGAACTGCGGGAGTGATGGGACTAGAGAGCTAGTTCTCCGTGCCACTTGTTACTTGTGGCTCGTCGAGATAGTTTTCTCAAACAACTCCTGTCAATGACGTGATGGTTCCTTCTAAAGACTATGATCGAGTCCTTTCCATTTCTTGCCCTAAGTGCTTTCCCGCCTCTAATGACATCCACATCCATGAGGCATAAAACCATTAGAAACAGTGTTTTAGTATTAGTTAATTTGCAAAGTCTTCAATAATTATTGCATCAGTTTTTGGGTTGATCACAGAAGACGATTTTCATATAAGTCCTTACTAGCCCTCCAGAATATTTCACAGCGTAGGCGCTGTCATGAGTCAACTCCGAGACAGAAAATCATTCTGAATAGTTAAAGGCCTCAACAGTTCCAGGAGAATCCACTTCGAATTCCTCTCAGGCTTTGTTTACGATCGCAGTTGACGTCTGCTCATTCAGAAATCAGGTCGGGTGGTAACTTTGTTTGTCTCTCCCACGCTTTTACGAAAAGTTTGAGGACTTTACTAGTGACAATGGTTTTGTGGCTGAGGGCTTAAAGTCTCTTTAAGAAGAAGTCTGAAATTTTTACTTTTATTTCTTAACCAAGAAGAGCGCCCAACTTAAAAAATAATACATATATTTTCTTGGCACAAATTCTACATTTCGTATAAACATCGTCTATATCCTGATAATACAAATAGGTTAATTTTTTGTTCCATTTTTCAGCCATAAATAAATAAATTGAGATGATTTCACAAGTGTATTAAATCATATACCTAACTACGCACGCACCAACAATACTGTTTTTGTCGTATGAACTTTGTGGAGTTCACGGGGCGATTAATACTCGGGCCTAGGCACATCACTCTGCCCGCCACCCGCCTTCCATCTCTCAGGTCTTAAACGCAAGTTCAGACTTCTTAGCTAACAACACCGTGTAATTCGTCGTTTCTCTTACTACAGGACCGTTACAAAAAAACAGCCACGGAGTTGTTAACTAACCGACGATGGACAGAATTTTGTGTAAAGAATAATAAACAAAATAATATATATATTCTTTTGTAAACAAAACCTGTTATTCCTCCGTTTTAAAACTTACGGATGAGGATGCGTTTTTTTTTTTTACTTATGGCTTTACGCCTCGTCGACGTCGAGATCATTAGAGGCGGGATGGGACTGTGGACAAGGAACTGGAAGAAATTCGGCCATGGCCTTTTCGAAGGAAGCATCTCGGCATTCGCCTGGAGTGATTTGAGGAAACCATGGAAAACCCAAATCTGGATGCACGGACGGGGATTCGAACCGGCGTCCTTCCGAATGTGAAGCTACAGGGTTAACTGCTCACCCACCACGCTCGGTGAGGATGCTGAGATAGGTTACGACCCACGTTCTGTTTAAGAAATTTGTTCAGCCAAGCTTCCATTCCACTGGGTTGTATGGGGTTTGTTTGTATTTCGGACATGTTGGTGAATCCAGTACCGCTAGTCTGATGTATTACTACCGCTGTTGTTAGAGCAGTGCATTATTTCAAATATTGTTTTTCAAATGCAAATACTAATTTAAAAACACCTAATTTCATTTGTTTTTAAAATACCCTGATAAAAAAAGCATTCAGAATTTTATTTAAAATAACTTGTCAAAAATATTTTGCATTTTTTTAAAAAATGCAAAATATCTTTGACAAGTTTTTTTTTTTTTCATGTTGATGATTAACGAATATTGACTTATGAACAAATTCAAACAAGCACAACATTGCAAAACAAATTTCAAACATGGTTTGTTGAGCAAGTAACATTGACAATATTTGGATCAAAGTTATCAAAACGCTTTTATTTAATACTGCACGCCACACAAAACACATCGCACTTGTTCCAAAATTACAATTAAATCGCTTTAGAATACATCTTTGTTGTAAGACGTTACGTTAAATCTTGACAATTCGTTAAGTTCATAAAATGTTTATTTTTAATAGTTACTAGTTTAATGAAACATAGGAAGGATAGAGAAATAAAACCCAACACTTACCACAGATGACGGCAAATGGAAGTAACGCAATATTTCGGTATTGAATCTTAATGTTGCCGGCAGATGAGACTCTGCACGCTGCTAGACATGTTCACAACGCCGTCCGCTTCAAGACTGGCCGCCACTGGTAGCGTCGTCCAGGCGACAGGGGTGGTGCGGGCGGGGATGTAGGTGTGGTGATGGGGAAGGGTGGGGTGGGGTGGGGCAGCGGATGGAGTGGGGCGGGCCAGGACTTAACTGATAATCCATAATTATATCGTGGAAGTAGGAGGACATCGGCATACTAGTTATAAATACAATAAGAAAAATAATAAATAATAAAACAAGTAACAAACTTTTTAGTAGGAATATTGACAATAAGATTCGTAAAATGTGAACAAATAGCAATGATAAGTGTTGGTATTGGGTTTTCTGGAAGAGAATTACGTGGTTTGCTACTGGATAGAAAAATTTGCTGATATATTCTTTTCGCAGTGGTTAGTTGAAGAAGTAAGTTATGTGGAGGATGGTCGTAGCATGAAAGATTTGTTCACGTACTGACACGTTTAATCTCAAATCAGACAGATTATGCCCAAATTTGTTAGTCGATAAGCTGAATTTTTTTCTAAAAACAAATTTTTGGTTGAGTTATGGTCCTTCGAAATTTGGCTAAAATTTCATACATTTGGAAAATTGTGTAATACTTGATGTATCTACTTGCACATATCTCAAAAACTATGGATAGAGAGTTGAAATTACTTTTGATTTTAAGCCATGGAAATTGGCTTTAACATAAAATTCAAGAACTAATTAAAAATTATCCAAAAATTACATATTTAATTGGAAAAAGAGATTTTTTCTAATTTTAAGAATTTTTTTCTAATACAAAAAGAAGTTAGATCATTTAGCTAACTGTGGTAATTTATACCTCCCACGGGGTTGGACTACTCTTCAATTTATTTCTAGCCCATGCTGAATTTTTTTCTTGCAGCATCTCATTAAAATATCATAAAATGTCAAAGTTCCACATTTTATAGGAACCCTAACTCCAAAAAGCCATTAAAAAAAATCTGAAAGTCTGACCAAGTAATGTCAAAATACCATGTAAATGAGTCACGAAACCATATTGGTGAATTTTTGCCTTGTGTCATATTCAGTGCTTTTAAATTCGGCTTCCCACTTTTTACTGTGCTCTAGGCAGGACAGACTGCCCAAATGTTGCCAGCAAATCCTCACGAATATCGTTAGGTGACATCTTTGAGTTACATTTCTCATCACAACACAAACTTCTCTCTTCTCCATTCCAGATTATAGATAGACGTGAACTTCTTTCAGAACCTGTAACAAAACTGCATTGCTTTCAGTGATACTGTAATTGTGGAAAATTTTCCCCAAAAGGCAAGAATTATTAGCAGTTTGGTGGTGGTTTGCGTGGAGCGTTGTATTTGAGATAGTAGATTTAGCGTGTGGTCTGCATGGTGTTATCTAGCCGTCTAACGAAGAGCACCACAACCACAAACGACACAACTCACAACTCCGTCTACACCAGCCACAGCGCAAGGATGAAGGAACGCCGAGCGTAAGGGTTTAGAACCACGTGGCCAAAACAAGAACAAGAATCAGAGTTAGGCTACGAACGTATTGGATGCTGGTGTGCAGAAAGGACAAAATTATGTAGACAGAAATAAACGAAAGCACATCGTCGGAGAGTGTATTACATAGGGGGGACGACGAAAGAAGAGGGAAAAAGGTAAAGTAAGATAGAGGGTTAATTGTTTTATTGTCAGTGCTGACCACCATTCCCGTGCTAAACCACTTATGGATCACTGCTTCACCCAAAAATAATACTCTGCTATTGTCTATGCAGTGCCAATTATTCCTAGATTTGTGTGTCAGTACCAACAACCCATGTAAACCACTTGATTATTGTGTTTTGGTTTTGAGTGTTTTCAGCTATGATGAGGTAATTTGGCGAGATGAATAGAGGGATCGGCTATTGTCTGTATTTCAGCGTATCTGCTCGATGCAGGACACCATATTCCGCCATGATAAAAGAGTGTTTAATAACCTCTGAAGCCCTACCCGACAGCATCGCGTCTAGCGCGTTATCTCGCGTTACAATGGTGAGCAGGTAGAGCCCGGCCTACTGTGTGGTTCGTTACACTTAATGGCGAAGTCATTAATGTGGTGTACAGCGGCGACAGGGGGCGTGTTGATAGAGATAACTCTTCTCGTCACAGGTACCAGTCACCGTAATTATGAAGAGGTAACGAGCAATCAACCCGCCAGTGTGCCGCGAGCGATATAGCATAGTCTCTGGAAAAATATGTCGAAACGGTCGAAGACAATGGCGTTGATCAAGGAGACTTAATACCTCTGCTGTAATAGCTTGAACATTCACATTGTTTAATTTTCACTGTCACCACTGATAATTCGAGTAAACGTAGGTAACTATGGAAACTTTTCGTCAAGAGCGTGCTTTGTTCTATAACAACCCTTGACGCACTTAGACTAACCACAGTTTTCAGGAATAAATTCCAAGTATGCTGACTGCTGTAATGGTTACGTTTACTATCAAAACGCTAATTTTGGTCACTGTGTAGACACTCGCCCTTCTCAACTTCGGTGCGGTTCGTTACTCGATGTTATGCGCCTCATTTAATAACATTGTTATTTAGCTAAGCATGCCCGAAGCAATGAAATGCCAATATACAGAAAGGAAAGTTCATATTTCGTTACCGAGCGTGGTGGATGTGCGGTTAACGCTCTGGCCTCGCATTCGGGACGACGCTGGTTTGAATCCCCGTCCGGGCAGCCAGATTTGGGTTTTCCATGGTTTCCCCAAATCACTCCAGGCGAATGCCAGGATGCTTCCTTCAAAAGGTCACGGCCGAATTCCTTCCCGTTCCTTGTCCCCAATCCCATCCCGCCTCTAATGACCTCAACGTCGACGAGGCGTAAAGCCATAAGTAAAAAACAAATTCGTTTAGATCAACATTTTAATTATTTTTTTGTTTATTTATATTCATTCGGCGTAGGTGTAGATGATTTCATATACTCGCTATCCATAGATATTGCTAGTTACAGTAAGCTAAAAATATATGATCGTTATTGCAAGTACAGGGATATTACTTGCATATCTTCCTCTGTTCCAAAGTGTCATCCGACAGTGGTAACACTAGTATTGAGAAATATAGGCTCATTTCATACTTTTCATTAAACTAGACTATAAGAGGAGCCTGATGTTCTACTTTCCTCTTTGTTTTATATGTGCTAAGGCCTTATGATGACTCCAAAACTCATACACAGATATTGTATCAATAAAATCACTATCTAGATCACTGGAGCAGGTGACATCAGTGTTTATTGCCCAGTATACCTTACAGTAGTTATTGCCTTGACTCAAGCTGTGACATCATGGAAGTGAATGTTTCTGAATCTATGACCTAGCAAGCAGGACATTACGAATGTATGATTATCTTCAGTATGTTGAAATCTGCATTCTTAACGCACACTCCAAACAAATCAAGCAAGTGACAACGTTGAAAACCAAAGATGATGTAACATAACCCCTAAGTTTTTGAGTCGAGAGTTCAAGACTCCTTCCTTCCTTTTTAAAATAAAAAAAAGAAGATAAATATCAAAACTAAGTTTTCATAACATTCTCAAGTCATAAAAACGACTATGCTACCATCATAAAAAGACACTTAGATGCTCGTCTTGAGCTATACCTATTCTAGTCTCGGGAGCCATTGTTCATACAGTCATGAATGTTGTAATTATATTTTCACTTTTAGGCTTTGTTGTACTGTCACTAATTTTTCCACCGTCATTTTGGTATCAACACCTGCCATCAAGTAGCCTGATGATATGAGTAAAAATATCGAGTACAAAAGTAATGGTATCAAAAGAAAAGTATACGATACCAAGAAGTATCGATACTTTTCACGTGTCCCTTAGCCACGGCTACAGACGGGTGGTGAAATGTCAGAAGAGGTCAAACAGCAAGGCCCTTCAACATAGACAGGAAGAAAAATTATTGAATATTTACAGCACTTAAGTGAAAAAATTTATTTCAAGATTTGAACTAATGTTTGCATTTTGCTGTTTCCGGGGATTGTTCGCTATTGGCTGTCTGTCTGTGACTTTGTGACAGGTTTTTTAGACACCAGAATTGTCTACGAATGCTTAAAGAGATTGCGCGTGATCTCAACATCAACTTATGTCTTCCACATTTTATCAGAACCTCGCTTATTGTTATATACAGGGTGTTACAAAAAGGTACGTCCAAACTTTCAGGAAACATTCCTCACACACAAACAAAGAAAATATGTTATGTGGACATGTGTCCGGAAACGCTTACTTTCCATGTTAGAGCTCATTTTATTACTTCTCTTCAAATCACATTAAACATGGAATGGAAACACACAGCAACAGAACGTACCAGCGTGACTTCAAACACTTTGTTACAGGAAATGTTCAAAATGTCCTCCGTTAGCGAGGATACATGCATCCACCCTCCGTCGCATGGAATCCCTGATGCGCTGATGCAGCCCTGGAGAATGGCGTATTGTATCACAGCCGTCTACAATATGAGCTCTAACATGGAAAGTAAGCGTTTCCGGACACATGTCCACATAACATATTTTCGTTGTTTGTGTGTGAGGAATGTTTCCTTAAAGTTTGGCCGTACCTTTTTGTAACACCCTGTATAACATTTCTGAAAGGTGATTTTTTTGTGACAAATAAGTTTTCTCCTACCGAACGTAATAAAGATCTATAAATGAGATAATATTTTAGGGATTAAGTTCTCTGCTTCACGAGAATTATTAATTTAAAATTGCATTTTTTAGTTTGTTTATAATTCTACAAATTGGCTCAGTTTTCTAGCAAGCGTTTGTTAGTTGAGTTCCTATAGGCAGCAGCACTTCCTGGCTGTGCCTGTGGCTCCATCTTCGCGGTTGTGTTTTTAACTACTAGCTACCGCACAGGGAAGCAATCTATCGCCATTCCACCATTGTAGTGTAACATAGTAGTCTCCTTTCTTCCATAAACTCTGAACTAGAGAGACAATAGTCAAATAACATGCGCGGGGTCCCCTAGTCAGCTAACAAACCATGTGATACGATGAGCAGAAATTCCACCGCGTTTTGACGACAGCTGACGTCATTCTAACACGGTATATCTTCTGCGATCTTAAAGAGTCGGCTATTGTGTATTTATACACGATGAGAGTTGCCGGTTGAAGTGTGGTGCGGTTCCAGCAGAATTCCCCTTTGGCAAAGAACAGATTGTTATAAAGATCAATCGGCCGTAATTTAAGATAATTGCGTGACATGTGCGTGAATATCTGGTTGCAGATACCTTCCAAGCTGTTGTCGAATGCATGCCACGCCGAATCACTGCTGTACTGCGTTGCAAAGATGGAAGACCGCGTGTTAAGCATGTCGTCTTAATGCTTTGGCGCATCGGTGTATGTCAAGCAAAGAACGCGGCGGCTTTCAGTAACGCCCTCTTGGTTGAGATTTCCCCTTCTCGCCGATTTTCCTGGCTTTGAGCAGACGCGCTTGATGTAACAGCAGACGGATTACGAGCTCAAGCTGATTGAGCTGCTTGATTAATGCTAATGAGCCCTTCCAGGTGCCAGGTATAATCACACCAAATCAGTCGATTAATTTATCAAATTACCGACGCATCCCCCAACACTAGCAGCTGGGACACCGCGACGCTCCGTGAGTTCGCGATCAGAATCCTGCGTTCATGTCGCACACGTAACCCTGTCGTAGCTGTGAATTTTAATCACAACTGACTGACAGAAATTCGACATTCTGAATATAAATACGCATTTCAGTTTATAAAACAAATTATCGGTTTAACAAAAATGCTAACAATAAATCCAGATAAAATTAGGGGGAAATATAGTTAAAGAAATAAGGGGGCATCCATAAATTACGTGGTGTTTTTCCGCATTTCCGGCCCCCCCCCCTCCCTCTGGTGAGACTTCGTGAGATCTGGCCCAACCCCCCCCTGCCCCCCTCAGATGTGATTTAGTCCGTCGGACCTCCCCCCCCCCCACCCATTGAAATCGCCCTCGCAAGTTTTTGAGACTTTTTTTTTAATGTCTCACCCTTCCAAACCGGTTACACCCCCACTTTTTGACAGAAATACCCCCTTAAAATCGACTTTCGCGTAAATTTTTTTAATTTTTTTTTAGCTCTACAGTCCAATTATTTTTCCCAAAACTTCGCGAGAGATTTCAACTGACCCCCCCCCCCTCCTTATTTCACCTTACGTAATTTATGGACGTCCCATAAGCGAATTGTGTTATTTAAGAAGTAAAATTATAACTCATTAGCCGAAGCAAGAACGAATCAGAAAGCACATTCCACTCGAAATCGGCAACCAAGAATCAATTTGACCCTGACCACCACAGCCATGAATGGGAGGGGGAGGGGGGAGGGAGGCGGAACGTAACTGAGTTCATGCCTTATTTCTACTCGTACCAGTTAGGCCCGGCATAGTGTGAAAAGATTCATCTTTTAAAAAGATATTTTTTAGTTTCAAACGTTGACCTATGTATGTTGAACAGCATTTGCTGGCAGTGATGCTTGGACTTGATAGAAGGAAAATTAAAGCATTTGATATGAGGTGCGATAAAATTGTAATTGGTCTGACAAGTTACGAAATAAATATGTCCTGGAAAACGACGGCTAAGGAAAGCAGGTTAGGCAAGTGTGCCACAATAAGGTTACAAAGTACCGTTGGTCAAATTGTAAGATGTGCGGAAATGAAAATGTCCGCCAAAAGCAGCGGTCTAGAATAAGCTAGCTCAAAACCTCTTCAAAGGTCTCATTGTTGGTTTTAAACTGCGGAATTAATATCTTTGTTATATTTACCGGTAAATATTGTAGTGATCAGTGTCACTCCATAATCTTATATATAAAAATGAATTGCTGTTCGTTAGTCTCGCTAAAAGTCGGGAATGGATAGGCCGATTTGGCTAATTTTGATCATGAACTATTTGTGGAAGATCAGGGAAGGTTTAAACGGGGAGAAAAATTGGAAAAATTGGAGGAAAATACTAAAAATGACAATTTAATCTTATATATAGAAATCATTGTGAGTTTTGTTTATGCTTTATGCGCTCCTAAACCCTTTATCCGATTACAGTGAAACTTTGGTGAGTTGTCTAGAGCGTTTCAGAGATGGTTCCTAAGAAATAAAATTTCCAAAAAACCACCGTCTCCTGCCCATAATACCCCATAATTTAAACAACCCAACAGATTTTGTCCGATTTCCATCAAAATTTGCACACGTATACTTAAAAACAAATTAAAAAATATTGCCTATATATGTTTTCCAAAAACGAAACCACTAAACCCCTTCACATCCCCATAATTTACACAAACCCACAAATTTTGTCTGATTTCGATGGAAAATTGCACAGCTAAACAATTAAATATACAGAAAAATACTGGCTATATATAAAGCATTTATAAAGCATCGTGTTTATGGCCAATTCCATTGTTGGATGTACTCTGTTGATTGGCAAAAGCGTGGTCTTCCACATGCGCACATATTAGTTTGGTTAGTTGACAAATTAAGGCCAGATGAAATTGATTCCATAATTTCAGCTGAGATTCCCAAAGAAATAGTTACCCAAAATTGCATACAGTAGTTACTAAACACATGATACATGGACCTTACGAGTTGTTTTCAACAACAACTCATCGTGTAGAGTCGACGGCAAGAGCTCCAAGCGATACACGAGAGACTGATTGCTGAAACAATAAAAGGAAATGACCGTTACCCATTGTATAGTTGACGATCAGTTGCCAACGGTGGGCGATAGGTAGTAGTGAAGTTAAAAGGACAAGATTTTGAAGTAGACTATTGTTGGATTGTGCCGTACTCGCCATTATTGTTAAAAGCTTTTGAAGCTCACATCAATGAGTAATATTGTAACTCCGTCAAGTCGGTGAAGTACATATGTAAATATGCAGTGACGAAACCGAGGAAGGGGGGGATGGGAAGGGTGCAGGGCGGCTCAAGGCCCCCCCCGCACAAAAAAGTATGTAGTTCCACCTCCGACATTGTGATTTTGGAGACCTTTTTATTTTAGCTCTATGGTTTCAACGCCAGAGGAGACTGTAAATACTACCCTTTGCCCGACTCAAGCCACCCCCTGAAGGCAAGCCCCCCAAACCAAAATTCACTCATACCAAATACCCAAACCAAAGTCCGCTCAAGCCCCTCTCAAACTAAAATCCTGGATCCGCCCCTGTAAATATGTTAACAAAGGTAGCTACATGGCCATATTCGCTGTAACAAATGCAAATGATGAAGTATCTCAGTATCAGATGGGTCGCTATATAAGATGCAACGAAGCTGTTTGGCGTATATTTTCATTTGCGATCAACGAAAGACACCCTACAGTAGTCCATTTGGCAGTTCATCTAGAAAATGGACAACGAGTGTATTTCAATCATGTGAACGCGGCGGATCTGGCGGCACGTCTACCATCGACCACATTAACAAGTTTCTTCTCAGTTTGTCAAACAGATGGTTTCGCACGCACTTTGATGTATGCTGATATGCCAAGCTATTACACTTGGAACGCATCATCGAAATCTTTTCAGCATCGGAAACAAGGAACATCAGTTGAAGGACACCAAAATGTATTTGCCTCACATGTTCTTTATGTCGCATCTACACAGTTCATTCAATTAACGATGAATGTTATTATCTTCAATTGTTGTTGGTGAATGTTCATGGTCCGACATCGTGTCAACAACTGAGAACAGTTGATGGACATCTGCGTGCGACATACCGTGAGGCGTGTTAACTACTACAATTGCTCGAGAACGATTCGCATTGGGATAATACGCTCAAGGAATCCGTCATATCCTCATCGCCTCATCAAATTCGCCCGTTGTTTGCGATTATAATATCGACATGTTTCCCCTCGAATCGGAAATTTGAATCATATACAACAGAAATTTACAATGAGACGTTAATCATGATAGAAGATATGTGTTTATTGGTGGCAAATAAAGTATAGTCGTGTTTGGGCATGACATCACCCAATCGTCCTATGCGCGATGCATTTAACCACGAGATACAAAGAGAACAACAGTACGATACTGAAGTATTGACCGAAACAGTTCGTTCAAATGTTCCGCAATTGAATGACCAACAACGAATTGTGTGCGATACTTTGATTAAAGCTGTGAACGGAAGATCTGGTAGAATTTACTTCCTTGAAGCTCCCGGAGGGACTGGAAAAAACGTTCCTAATTTCATTGCTGTTGCCAAAGATCAGATCGAAAAATGAAGTAGCCCTAGCGTTGGCTTCATCTGGAATAGCTGCAACATTGTTAGAAGGTGGACGAACTGCACATTCTGCCTTGAAATTACTATTAAACATGCAATTCAACGAAGCACCAGTTTGCAACATTACCAAAAACAGCGCAATGGCGCATATTCTACAGATATGCAAATTGATCGTTTGGGATGAATGTACGATGGCCCACAAGAGGTCACTGGAGGCACTGGACGGAACGTTAAAAGATCTTCGTGACTTCCAAAACATTTTTGGAGGAGACATGGTTCTGTTGTCAGGTGATTTTCGTCACACTCTTCCAATTATTCCCCGATCAACTGACGAACTAAAAGCATGCCTAAAATCAACTAATTTGTGGTGGAATATAAAAACACTCCAATTAACAACTAACACGCGCGTGGTTTTGCAACAAGATCAAACTGCGTTTGTGTTTCGAAGCAGTTATTAGATATTGCAAATGGTAAAGTCGCAGTTGACACCTCGACCGGATTAATTACACTACCCACGCATTTCTGTCACTTCACCGACTCAAAAGAGGAGCTTATTCAGCGTGTTTTTACGGACATTGAACAATAGTTCAGTAACCATAATTGGCTGAGTGAACGAGCAATACTGGCGGCCAAAAACAAAGATGTCAATGCGACCCAGGAGAGTTGTTTTCTTACAAATCAGTTGATACAGTTACAAACCAAGATGATTTAGTAAACTACCCCACAGAGTTTTTAAATTCACTGGAATTGCCTGGACTACCACCTCACAATATACAATTAAAAGTAGGATCAGTTGTGATTATACTGAGTAAGATTAATCTACCTCGACTGTGCAATGGAACGAGACTGGCTGTGAAAAGCTAATGATTAACGTGAACGAGACCAAGATCATCAAGGGAAAATACAAAAGAGAGGATGTCATGATACCGCGTATACCGATGATTCCAACGGATTTGCCATTCGATTTTAAGCGTCTACAATTGCCCGTGGGATGACCGTAAATAAATCGCAAGGGTCAGTCGTTGCAAGTTTTCGGAATCAACTTGGAGTTTCCCTGTTTCGCGCATGGACAATTATACCTCGCGTGCTAGCGCGTCGGAAAGCCATCATCTTTATATATTTACGCACCGCAAAAAATATAGGTCATCAGAAAGCTTTAAATTGATTAAGTATATAACTGTGTTGCATTTAATGTAGACAAAAATTTTGTCTTCATTTGAATTGTTAGCAAATTTCGTTTAGTGACCGATCGAAATTAAAACTGTGTGAGATATAGTATACTGAATGTGTGTGAGGGTGTGCGTGTGGGTGTATGTGAAATGTATATGTGGTGTTGTTACTAAAACATAGCCGTCAAAATTAATATTACTATGGTTTTACATTCGTCACAATGTAATAAATTGTTATAACAACTACGACATGAACATCGGTTGTCCTGCCGCTAGATCAACTTTTTTGAAAACGGGCAATGCATATTATATTAGACACCAAAAAAAATTGTAGGCACTTTATTGGTTGACATAAGTGTCTGTAGTAGAACAACTGCATAAACCGTGACGTTCACAAAAGAGACACTATTGCACAGTCATGACAATAAAGATTTTCTGATCGGTGTTGCCGTCTGAACACATTATACATATATGATGTAGGTGAAACGAAGTTCACCGGGTCATCTAGTTTATTATATTAATAGGACCAGTGTGTGAAAGGGAAAGTTGGTTAGAGAGACAGGTCATGCCATCTATGGACGGAGTCTTAAGATGTTTTCTCTTTCCATGTGACAATGCAAACGGCGGTGTTTGACAAGTGGTTGAAGACACCCGATTGACCGGTGGATTCGCCCGCCAAGTGGACAAAGGGTGCGTCGGTTGTCGGAGGGAAGTACTGGCCGACAGGTGGTCGAGCAAACAAGACGTCTGTATTACAGCTTAGAGGTTAGAGATCACAGTTGTGTTATGAAGTGAAAAGTTACCATTCGAAGTGTGTTTTCAGCGGGGACTTCATCTAAGTAGTGAAGTGGATGAACCTGCCCTTTGACAAAGTATACGGTCGCTTGGAGTACCAATGCACAAGTTAATACAGCACCGAGTCAGAAAATGGTAAGGTGATTATTTTTATAACTGAAAATGTTTTTTGGATCAATACACCAGTGAACGCTCCTGGGTGAAGCAATTCGCCGGATAAGGTCTTCGCATGCTTATTAAAACTGTTTCAGTTTGAGCTAGTCCGGACAAATATAACTTTAATAAAAATTCAAGTATGTTTGTTAACAAAGTAAGCATATAGTAGTCTCATGTAGGGTGGTGCCCATAATATACAGTTTTTTTTTATTATATCTGATCATTATAGTAAAGAAGGCGATTGATAATTCTTTTTATAATTATAGGTATTAAATGTTGCATATGTGAAAATAAATGTTTAGTTTTGTATCTAAATCTTTTGTTCAGAACAAATCTGACCCATTCCCTGCCAACATTACAATGCTTCTACATATGTCAGTGCAAGAAAAATATTAGATTATAAAATTATTGTGCTCTTGCAAAGCATACAGGCGGTTGGACCGTCACAATATCTATTGTCTATTGTAACTATATGCAAGTAGTATACGGTCCGCAGGCTATCTTAGAAGAGAAATTGTGGCCCATCTCGAAAACTTATTGGCCAGCCTTGATCTACATTCTACACTAACACTATAAGTGAGAAAGAGACTACCATCGTTTGTCTGTTACGTTTTCGCTACTAAACGGCTAAACAAGTCTTTATTAAATTTTACAAGAAAATACTATGTATCATTAGCAAGGACATAGGACATTGTTTACGGGATAAATAACATTTTTGATACGAAATTTTGAAAACTAACCGAACGGTGACAGACAGACGGATAGCGTGTGTGAGTCTCTGTAATGTTATATCGGTCACTCAGGCTTTGTTTCCCTGCATTTAGTTTGTTTATGATCTGTTCACAAATTTCGTATACAGACACAACTTATTATATAGTATAGTCGTGGTTCTGCGCTGTGTGCGATGACTATCAATAAAGCCCAGGACAGGCACTGAAAGTAGCAGAAGTACACTTAGAAAAGCTTCCCCGTTGTATTGTCGTGACTCCGTGCACTTTGTGGCATCATTTACGTAAGTTAGAGCTTTCAATATCCAATTCTAACAAAGAAATTCGTACGAAGTAGCAAGTAATAGCATACATTCTCCGAAGTGTCGAATGTACTGGGCTTGTAAAAAACATTGAATTTTCGTTATTCGTTTACTTTTTAAAGGGTCTGCAAAGCAGCGTTGGAGCAACAAAGCGGTTTCATGAGATCAGGAGAGGGTCGAAGTGAGGCAGGAATTTACATTTTAAATGTTTTCATCGGAATGCGGAATCACGCGAGGTGTCGTGCGTAGGCGACGACAAACACCACTGTACAGACGCGAGACTGTAAACCGTTTAATGCGGCTTATCTGCATCGTTACCTGGGATTTATCTAACTCGTTATTCCACATTGCTACACTCCCGCCGTCACATGTTGATGATTTTCCACATCTTAACGGAAACCAAACAAAGCGGAAAGTTGAAAATAACTGAATCAGCAAAATAACAGCTACGGATTTAGGTCCTGAAATAACTGATTTCTAGATTTTTTAATTTGTCATTAATTGTTCTTATTAATAAAAATGATATTCATTTTGAGGTTCTAACTGAGAATATATGACACGCTTTATATAGTAATGTTAGTACGCTACTAATAAGCAAACTGACAATTAATATTACTCATCTCTGATCAAAGCTGCTAATGACCTGCTTTATAGCAGAGTAGAAAGAGTATAAATATTTTCAGTACGGTCGGAGTTATGGAGTTATTCCATAAAATTTTTATGAGGCCACCAAGAGATTCCGCAACGGTACAGAACGTAATTACGAATTTAGCTTCGATAGAAACCGGTAAGTATGCAATTTAAGGGCAGTCGAAATGCTATTTCCGTGGTTTTAAGTATGGAAACAAATGTTCGAATTAAGTAACCAGCATTGGACGTTATATTTTCATACCTAGTTATAGGCCGTTTAGTTAACAGAGGCGGCTCGAAGTCAGTCTGCTCTATCCCGACTCCGCTGCCCTTGCAAGCGAAGGGGAAATTTGCTTCCGCTTACCTGGACACAGCAGTCAGCTCGGAGAGGTAGGAAGAGAGGGAGTGGCGTGGTGAGGTGAGGTGCGGAGCAAGGGGAAAATGACACTGAGCCATGGACAGCGATCAACAGCCGAAACCTTCTGTAGTTTTGATACGCTAAGTATTGTAACGTGACGTTATCACGCCACGATACAATTTTTATTTTTATTAAATTGTGATTTATTTTAATTTATTCAGATTAAAATTAATTTATATTGATCTCGGGCAGCCCAAAATTGTATGAATATGCAAGGGTATTTCCTTTGAAAAAGCTCAGAAAATGTGTGAGCATAGGATTTTGTTTGAAGCGAAGGGTCGTATATCGGAGCCACAGGAAGTGGTCGGACAATAGCCCGCCTGGCTGTCGCCACCCCAAGGCCAGTCAGTCACCTCAAACGGTTCTTGCAGCAAACAGGTGAAGGTCAACCTTCCCCCCCCTTCCGCGTCAACAAGCATGGACGCGAAGAGGGACGCTAGCGAAAAGCCGCGAACCTGAGCGTGCATCGATACCACGTGATTTCCAACCTGCCTATGAAATCATCGGTAGGGGTCTTCACATGTGAATACAGGGTGTATTTCTTTCTGCCCGCCATGTTCCTGCGCGGGAGAGGGACGCCATCACCTTCTGGAGAGAAGGAAGTTACTTCTGGTCAGACCGCGGTGCCGTGCGGTCGATTGTGACTTCTGCCCGGACCACGGGCGAGACAAGTCGAGTCTTCTGGTCAGACCGCGATCCAGTGCGGTCGATTCTGACTTCTGCCCAGACCACGGGCAGAGAGAGGTCGAGCTGACTTATTGCCAGGCCAGAACTGTTAGGCTTGATCGGCACAGAGATCTGCCTGTGATCGCTGGCTGGTGATCATTTTTGTCACGCTGAGCTGATAGCGTGACGAACTTCAGTGTTGCTGCCTACACTAGGTAAAGTGTTAACGCCAGGTCTGGTATCGTTGAGTTCTTGTGAGACTGCGAATAGACCCGTAAGCGACTTGAGCAAGAGACTTATGTTCTTTGAGCTAATTTTGACCCTGAGCTAGCCGGCATTTTATTGAACATTAATGGAATCTTTGCATTTCGCGAGTTCCTTGCTTTTCTAATTGTTATTTGATGGTGCCCGAGATTCATGTTTATCTCATGTATTCTCTTTGATTGATGATTGTTTTCTTGTAGTAGCGTATTGCGAACATTTGTTCCCGCTCACTAAATGTAACTTCGTCAGAGTATTTGCAAGTAAAGTAAAGTTCATATAATTGTTTGCTTGAGTAGATCGGCCAATTGTAACGTCTAGGCTTGCTTGACATTGCATTAATTTATATTAATATTAAATGTAAATGTGCCTAGCGGTGTAGCAGCCTATTGAACTTAATAAATTTATTTTATATGTCAGGTGTCCATAACGACCCGGCGTATGAAGTATGATGATGCTTGCCAATCATAATTAATAATTGATTAATTAATTTTATATTAAAAATTAAAATTATAAAATCCCCCCTCCCTTTTTTTCCAACCTATTACAGTATATAACCTGAGTTGGCAATATTAACAAAGACGTCACGTAATGTAACACATGCCAGAGACTGTTTGTCACGCGGGATCATAGCGGACATGTACGATCTTCTTGTCAGTAAATATCGCAGAACTTGGTCATCCATGTGCCCGTGACTAATGTCTTCTTGGTTGGCTTTATTTTAAAATTTACTTTGCCAATTTATCCAGACGCATTTGTCTTCTATTACCACATCACCTGCGCGAGTTGGTTTCTACTGCTTCCGTTACATCAGCTCCAGTTCTGGCTCTTATATAATTTCTTAAACTCTTATAACGTTCTGTGTATTTCTTCGCATGACAGTTTATCGCGATAAATAGAAAGCGGTATAGAGATTACCTTGCATCTAAGTCTTTTTCACGTAGTCGCCGTAGATAGTTCAACATTTCTTTCAGTTGTTTCTTTTCGATAAAACTTCTATTCAAAAATGGTATCGTTAACTATGAAAATATAAAGTGGATATTGGGTGGGGATTCGCTCAACCGTGGAAAAGGGGGGAGGGAATTTATCACTTATATCTGATTGACTCCACAGCCAATGCTATAAGTGAGAACAGAAATACCTTTGAACATACGGACGGGTATACATTTGGACAAAAAAACTCTCACACACTTATAAGTGAACCGATAACATGGACCGATGAAGGTAGGGGTTGGAGTAGTCGTAATGTCCTGGCGACAGGGTTTTCTACTAGCTATGCTTTCCGCCCCTGTAGTCGCCATGACCTAACCCGGTAATCCTACCGGGTATAGGAGACCTACAGTTTAACGTGGAATCTGAAACACGGAAGCGTAGTAGCGTACTTCTCATCACACAGCAAGATGTGCCAGAGGTGAAGGTCGTATTAAGGGTCTTTGAAAATCCCCGTTGAGACCGATTCGAACCGGGAACCTTTCGATCACTCCTTAACCACTGAGCCACAAAACAGCTCACATTGACCGATAGTGGTGCATGGCAACATACGCGACGACACAACGATCCACAGACATGAAGTGGGAGCTGTTATGTCTGCAGGCGCGAAGGCGTACGCTGTAGAAATAAGCAGAAAACAGTAGGGAAGGAATATAAACTTAGATGAAATACAGATATTCAGCAGATATACTGTCTCGCACGGAAAGGTGGGAAGAGTTACAAATAATGAGAGTGTAAATGATGCAGATAGTCAGTTGCTATAATTTATTTATTTATTTATTTTACTTGCGGCTTAACGCCCCGTCGGCATCGAGGCCATTAGAGGTGGGATGCGACTGGGAGACAAGGAACATGAAGGAATTCGGCCATGGCCTTTTGAAGGAAGCATCCCGGCTTTTGCCTGGTGTGATTTGGGAAAACCTAAATCTAGATGCCCAGTCGGGGATTCGAACCAGCGTTTTCCCAAATGCGAGGCCTGAGCATTAACCGCTCACCCAATCCGCTCGGTCATTTGCTGTAATGTATCATTTGCAGCGATACAGTTAGAAGCAAATATTGAAATAGAGGCACACTAGGTAAATGCAGGTTATTATTATTATTTAATGGCTTTTGGCTACTAGGCCACACAGCCATCACTATGTAACTATGTAATTTGCAACTATTTATTGTAGCACTCATTGTATTCTAGATTATGGCTACTATAGGCGACGCAAGACAAACACAAAACTTAATTTAAACTACCAATGCCCGAGGCCGGACTCGAGCCGGCGACCCTGCAACGCGAGGCTAGCACACTAGTAAATGCAGGTTTGAGCTGAGAAGGGTTCGGCAACGGTCGTATAACCGAGTGTTGTCGAAACAGGCGAATAATAGGCATTACAGCCCCAGCGTGTACCGGCACCTCAAGTAGTGCCTACAGCCTCAAGTGGTTTAGCGGCGTTAACAAGAAATTCCAAAGCTTGCGGCAAACAACGGTGGTACAACGAAAAGAGCGAGACAACACGGTTAGAAGTACCGGAAAAATTCAAAATGAATAGAAGCAACGTGAAAATTTATGCCTCGTCGACGTCTAAGTCATTAGAGGCGGGAAAGGACTGAGGGCAAGAAACGGGAAGGAATTTGGCGATGGCCTTTTGAAGAGAGCATCCCGGAATTCGCCTGAAGTAATCTGGTGAAACCATGGAAAACCCAAATCTGGATACCCGGATGGGGATTCGAAACCACGTCTTTCCGAATGCGAGGTCAGAGCGTTACCGCTCACTTATCACGTTCGGTAATTACAGTTGAGATGTTGGGACTATGGGAAAAGTATGAGATGTGTAGATTTGTTAAAGAAAGGCTAATATGGTTATTGAGGATTAAAGTTAATATTTTATTTTTCTATGGCCAATCCGAGACACAGACCTGCGAGAGAGAGTTGGGAGCGACGCTAAAGAGAATAGAGGTGGGACCTCTGATGGGAGAGTCAGAACTAACGGGTGGGCTGACACAGACTAAAATAGTGTAACAAGTTCCGATCTAACGCTATGAGGTAGAGCTGACTGATTCACTCGGAGGTATGACCTCTACGACACTTATGAGGTTTCTACGTAGACACCCAACGATGGTAAAAAAATCTAACAACCGCTAACCAGTGGCTGACATGCAGCTGCCATTAGAACAACATCGACGCGCGCTCCGTATGCCGAAATGGTAGCCACATCAATATAATCTACTAGCTCGTACCCGCGACATCGTACGCGTCGATTAAGAATTTTTTGCCAGAATTCAATATAGAAAGTTGTTGGTAACGAAGGATTGGACCCAAACAACACCGAGTCGGCATAATATGACAGGAAAGCTATCACTATATCATTCTACCGTCGAACCAGTCTCTTGAAGAGAATCAGTTTCCAACAAATTTCTGTCACCATTCGATAAGGTCTCAAAATTTCGTGACTACAACAATTAAACATACCGGAGAAAATGTCCTGTGCCCTTCATACAGATTTTCTTATCAAATTCAATCAACATCGATATAGTCATTTGGTCGTCAAAACGTAACAAAATGACAGAGACTTACTTCCGTATTTATATTATTATTACTGCGGTTAACACACACACACACACACGCACTTTCTCTCTCTCTCTCTCTCTCTCTCTCTCTCTCTCTCTCTCTCTCTGACTGCGAACAACCCCTGAGAAATAATTATAACGTAAAAAAGAGTACACCTACAGCATTGCAAGACTACCTACGATTTGCCTCGCATTGCACCCCTAACTTTGTGATATCTACAGTTTAACATTCAATCCGAATAACCTACTGCCCAGGCGTGACTCTTACGATCAAAAACAACTTTTTAAAATCTTAGGATCCACGGAGATTTGAACCGGATACCACGACCCAAACATTTGTAAGCAAGCGCTTTAACCACTGAGCTGTCTGACCGATACACGGAAAAGCAGTATACAGACGTCCATATCCAACGCGTCTGTCTATCGCCATCCAGTAGTATTTCGAAATTATGAGACAACATGTATTATTTATACAGATAATTTTTTAACCAAATGTAGACAGTATTTTTCTCCTTGTTGCAAAGGATAAGTGTGCAAAGTTTCATCGAGATAGGATGAAAACTGTGGATTTGTATGAAGAACAAACAAACAAACAAACAAACATACATTCATCTTTATATATATAGATGGTCACCGCCAACTGTAACTGCACTCGCAAGACGCAGCTAATGTTGTAACTTAGATTCTCATGTTTCACAATAAAATCTAAATAAAGTTTATAACCCCGAAAGAACTTTCACAATTTGAATTTGTAATGATCTGCTAACAATTTGTTCATGTTCTATTTGCTTATTAATATTTCTAACAAACATTATATTTTTGTTTATTGTTAATAAATCAAATTTTGTCAATTTAAATTCAGCAGTGTTATCATTTACTGCAAGAGAATATCCCTCTCATTTCATTTATTAATTTATGAATCTTAATTATTTATTTGTTGTAAGCAAAACAGAAATCCAACCAAACAAACAATAACGAATTTGTGAACGCTTCACAGGTGCAACTGCAAGAAAGCTGGTAGGGAGGAATTAAGAGAGAAATGGTAGAACTTTACCTCTGACAAAGACCGCTCCGAAGTTTGGCGAACTGAGATCAATGCCCGTCTTGTTGACTCTGTACGGGAGGATGCAGCCACCCTTTCGGTCCGGAGACTAACATTCACGGACGAGTGGGACGGAATTATATGTCTAGCCACTCGTCTAACGATCCAGGATGTGTCACCGCTCCATTATAACTTTCGTAAAGTGTCGACGACCGAGGGGTCTTCCGCCGGTGACGTACTTCCGGTCACATAGCCAGCGCTATTGTGGCTCGTACGGCAGTACAAAGGCCTCACTTGATCGTGAAAGGCGGCTGGCCCGCAATGTCTGTCAGTCACCTCCGTTAACAAATTAACCATTCCTGCATACCCACCCATTTTAATATCATACCCTTCATTTTCTAAACGTCCATTTCGTACTTTTCCAAGCTTCACTTCCATAAATGCTGTGCTCCATATATACAGTTTTAGAAAATTGTTTCTGAGTTCTAAGTGATAGATTGAAACTGAAAGCGCTCTCCTTTGAGAAAGGTTCTTTCCGTTAGAGCTGTTTGACTTCTGAGATCATTTTTGCTTTCTAAATAACTGAACTCTCATACTGTTGTTCTAAGAGCTGATAATGTTTTTAACACTTCGTCTACTGTTACGATTTATGGTCCGCTTCATGAATTTTTTCCAGTTTTGCTTCAAATAGAATTAAAATTCTTCTGCCACCATTTTCTTCATGCCATTCAGTAACGTCTGCATGTTATCACATTAATCCTCTTCTAACGTAAAGCACCATCGCGACTCATTTCCATAAACTCCTTCCCACCACTTTCACTTCTTACTTAACCTGAAAATTTTAAATCTCGGAATTATCCTACTTTCTGCAGTCCTTTAATTTCGGGGTTATTTAAGTACGTTACTGTTGTCCATAAGGCAGTTTTAGAAACTTCTTTCTGAGTTTTATGTCAGTATTTGATACAAGTAAATTCTCTTTTTTAGAAAGAAACATTTTGTGAGTAATAGGCTCCTGATGCGATTTTTATTTGAACAATCCGTTATAATTTTATTCCCTAAAACTAAAAGAATTCTATCACGTCTTGAAATATCAGTGTTCTAATTTTATTATTTGCTCTATCGCCAGGTATAATTTAAAACACTGCACTACAGAACATTAACCAGCTTTCGTTGTACTTAAGCCAATTATCAAGACTCCTTAGAGCTTACATCGAATTTTTTTTTTCTTTAGTTAAGGCCTTAAGAATTGTCAAAGACAAGGTAATTAGCGCCTGGAGAAAATTGTGAAGAAATGACAGGAAGGAAATTAGCAATTAAGGAGCGTCTCTAGAATTGACAAATAGGTTTGATAGTCCGAAGTCACACGCTGAATAACGAGGAATCATTTGTGCCGTTCAGTGACCAATAACATTCCGCTTCGTTATCCTACTCGCTATAAACAAACACACTGCAGAAATAAAACAATTCCCATGAATAAAAGAACAAAATCCCCAATCATCGTAAGACTGTGAATGAAAGAACACGCCGTGACAGCACGGACAGTTAGCATCAAGTGAATGAAGATAAGACCAGATCTCTCTGTAACGGATTGCGTCTGTGTCGATGGGGATTTCACAATAAGATCGCTCATGGTCTAGATTAAAATCTAAGGAATGTATTAAAACTATACGCGAGCGAGTAGTGTAGTCGGAAATGATAAATTGATATTAATCTCACAAGATACGCAGCAAAGATTCTTAATACGAACCCAAACAGAGAGTGCACATTTCATCAAAGACAAACACACCAATAAGCGTAACATTCGTAAACAAAATTATGCAAATTTTTTGGGCTACTTGTCTTCGTTTACGCGCATCAAAATTAGTTTTACGAAAATACATCACATTAAACTTTAGTTTTTTATGATAATGGACGTTCCATCTAGCTCTTTAGATTCCATAAATATCATCGTTAACTTTTTGCTCTTTGTGTCGTGTGTGCGAAGGTCGTTACAGTTTCCAATTCTGACAGAAGTGAACAGTCAAAGCAATTCATGAGAAGATGGAGGGAGCGTGGTGAATGAGCGGTAACGCTCTGGCCTCGCATTCGGGAGGACGCGGGTTCCAATACCCGTCCGGTCATCCAAATTTCGGTTTTATATTTCCGGAGATCACTTCTGGCGAATTCCGAGATGGTTCCTTCAATAGGCCTTGGCAGAATTCCTTTCTGTTCGCTGTCCCGAGTCCTTTCCAGCCTCTAATGAACTAGACATTGACGAAACGTAAAGCAAAAGAAAAGAAAATTTTAGCTGTTATGATCGAAAAATTATACGAAAGACGTTAGCTAAAACATGTACACGGTTCGCGAATAAATGGCGGGCAACACTTCACGATTTTTCACAGATGATATTTAGTAAAGAATTAGTCGCTACAATGGGATATCAGACGGAGAAACAAAGGAAAGTTTTTCTCGGAAAGCGTCTGCAATATGTGCGTTATAGAGAGAGATAATTCTGGTCCAGGCGGCATTTCAACATTACCATATCCTCTGCTAATATTGCTTCTTGGAAATCCGAACATACGCCGTATGCGCATAAGACAGACCACTTGAGCAAAGCTGCAGCCAAAGACTAGAGAAGTATATTGATAAACAACGGTTTTATATAAATGTCTCGTGAAGGAGTAATTGCTTGCTGAACAAATATCTTGGAATATCAACACAATAAGCGCATTTGAAGTGGGAACTTCAGGGATGTGGTAGAGAAAAATTGCAAGGAGAGGGAAAGTAGGGGGCTGGGATAAAAAAACCTTGCTCTGGTAATTTTTTACAATAGTTTCAAAACATGGGAGAACCCATATTGCAGTTAATTAGAAGGGATACAAGGGGAGGCAGCTAGTTTTCTCTGCGTAAATTGCCGTATAATAATGTCTGTATAAGCTGGGTTGAAAGTCGTAGGAAAACATGAGGTTGGTAGGTGTATAAAACGCAGAAGGTCGTGATGAATATTGACCAGCATATGCATGAAAAGAAAGGAAACCACAAACAGATGGTACTATACAGATTTTGAGAATAAAAGAGAATTGTCAAGAGATTTCTGAAATGTATAGATCATTAAGAAAAAGGGCGCATGAAGCATAAGGAGGTTCATAAAGGACATTGTAACATTAATATTTATAAAAATCAATACTTGTAAAAGGCTAAGCTCGATCACTGTGTCATTGCGTCATCGTGCCCGGGCTTCCTAGGACGGCTACAACGTCCAGAGATGCTACTAGCAACTAGGGGTTATGCCTTATTTAATAATAATTCTGTTTAGTTACGGGACAACGAATAACTGAACTGAAAAATCACTGAAAGGAAAGTATGAATTGAGCTTAAATTAACATATTAATTTCGAGTTGCTTTTTATTTATTTATATTCGTTCGCTGTAGATGTTTTCTTTATTTTTCTCTTGCAGGTATCTAAGATAAAAGCTTTAGTTTAGGAGTAGCAACGTTAGGGAGTGTGTATAAACTACGTGGAATGGTCTAGAGAGGGAGGGGTTGGCTGGAAAGCTACGCTGGGCTACGTGGGGGGAAGGGGGAGGGGTTCAGAGACAGGCCACGTAGCTTTTCTTTCATATTATTTGTCACAGTTAAAATGAGGTACAGAACACACAACAGCTTGTGAATATTTATTTCCGCAATTTAATTATCCCCGTATGTAATTTATGGTAGTCTGACAAGAGAAAACAGTACAAAATGTCTGCTGGAATAAATTGGGAAAAAGGCTACGGGCTACGTGCTACGTGGGGGGAGGGGGGGGGGTAGAGGCAAGTGCCACGTTGGGCTACGTGGGGGGGGGGGGGGGTGATTCACAGTACACAGGAGGCCAAAATGGAGCTACGTGGTTCATGCACGCTCCCTTCGCGGGAGTTTTGATTGGATCGAAATTTAGACCTGGTCAGAATTACAACTGGCATTTTGCGTTACAGAGAGAGCACGAATAATATATATTTTTTAAAAACAAAAATTAAATAGTTTTCATGCTACTTGCATGATACTGAAAACGTCACTTCATGCGGATAAAAGTAGTTCCATATTTATCGCAATCTATGCGTCCTGGATCAGGATTGACATTAATATTACGCGACATATATTTATTTTGCTTTGCTGTCACTGATGGAATACATGGTATATACCAAAAGTAGTAGGACTGACTTTTAAAAAAAAAAATTATTGAAGATATCTTTACAATTCCTTAATCGTCTTCGAAATAGCACCCTTAGGCAGCTACACGCCAAAAATTACGCTGCTGCCATTGGCCATACGCCTTCTGGAAGTCAGTTTCGGGGACGCTGTTGAGAGCCCTCGTCGATGCTGCTTTAACGTCCTGCATTGAGTCAAACCGCTGTTCCTTCAGCTGCTTTTTCATCCATGTGAGTAAGAAAAGTCAGATGGAGCCAAATCAGGACTGTAGGCGGGGTGCAGCAACGCGGCAATGTCAATTCGGGCTAACAGTTGGCTCATGACGGCGCGGCGCATTGTCGTGATGCAGAGTCCAGTTGGCGGAGATGACTGGTCTGACGCGATTCACTCGGTCTCGCAGGCGGTTTAGCACTTGCACGTAAAAGTTCGAATTGACAGTTTCCCCAGGAGAAATGAACTCCTTATGAATCACCCCGCGACGGTAAAAAAAAAAAAAAAAAAAAAAAAAAAAAAAAAAAAAAAAAAAAAAAAAAAAAAAAACACGATTAGCATTGTCTTGATCTTTGATTTGCTCATGCGAGCCTTCGTTGGACGGGAGGACGTGGAAGGCAACTGTTGGCCCGATTCAGCGTTGCCACGTTGCTGCACCCTGCCTACAGTCCAAATCTGGCTCCAACTGACTTTTTTTTTTTTTATTCCCACGGATGAAAAGGCAGCTGAAGGAACAGCGGTTTGACTCAATCCAGGAAGTTGAAGCAGCATCGACGAGGGCTCTCAACAGCGTCCCCGAAACTGACTTCCAGATGGCGTATGGCCAATGGCAGCAGTGTAATTTTTGGCGTGTAGCTGCCTAAAGGTTAAGGATTAAGAAATTGTAAAGATATCTTCAATAATTTTTTTTTTTAAAAAATCAGTCCTACTACTTTTGGTATAGACCTGTATTACTGACAATATTTCATTTAAGATGCATGAAAGTGGTTCCAACTGTATCGCGATATAAACTATAACCGGAATAAGTACGTCACAACGTAAGCCTGTATCGTTATTCTATAACAATTGTATTTAGTTAAGCAAATGAAATGAAATGATTTTTCGGAATCTCCGTTAAACCCGCACTTTTCTGGCGGGCTTTTAGAAGTTAATATTACTAATAATGAGCAAAAAAATAAAAAGCTTTCATTAGACCGAATACCTCCTCGCCATTTAATACGCTCGCAATGTTCCTGGAATTCCAGTCGAGTGCAAACGGAGACAGCGACGTGGTTCGCAGAATACTCGTGTTTCTTGAGTGACGCCATTCGACTGGAATATTTCACGCATAACCTTCCGTGTTACTGGTGATGGCTGTACGCAGACAGAGGAAATCGGTGATGTAGCGGTGAGCGTTCTACTAGTATGTTGTAAACCGGACGCAATGTCGTGAATTGTCACAAGCCGTGCCTGAAATATCTTGCAACGATCGTCGGGTAGAAACACTGGTCATTAACAGTTGATAAGCTGCGCAATGCGCGATTCTTATCTCCATCTCAGTCACCGCGTTTTATGCATTACACGCGAGGTGTTTGTTTGTAGTATACCTGTAGCGGTGAATTATTGGCAAACACTAGAAGAAATCAGGCGTTGTCTGTTCGGGTAGTATTCAAGCTATACACACGCGTTTAACCCGCTTGAGAGGTGGAGTTTCAATTTGCCGCGTAATCCACTTCTGTATTGGCCATTTAAACTAGGCCTATAATACTGCAGAACGTTCTGTTTTAGATGCAATCAGCACCACAGAGCATGGACTAAAATTCCTACCAAAAGTGAGATTCGAATCGAAGACTTCTTTATCCACAACAGAATACTAATTGGTAGTAATAGAACAAAATCGTATCAGAGGTAGACACGTCAAAAAAAATTAAAACTTTGAAGAACCTCAAAACATAATGGCCCACAAGCTACTGAAATTATTCTGCAAAAAACTATGATTTTATAGCGATCACATGACACGTTCCAAAGTTATTAATTATGAGTATGAAAAATTGATTTTTCTTCATTATAGTTTTGGCTACTATTGAGCATGTGGTTTTCCTTAGCCCAGCATTCATTCATCGTTGCAATGTGGTTGTCTTTTATTTGATGGGTCCATTTCACCTCAAATTCGGGGCTCAGTGTTTTTGCTGATAATGACAGGAGAGAATCGGATGCTTTAATCACTGTTCTGTATTTACCCCTATTTCAAATCTCGTTGGAGTCAATTTCCAGTTTATCGAGATCTTTTGCAAGCAGCCTCGTCGACTATGCGGTGATCGGTTTCCCTCTAGAGACAGTGTTGAAGATTTTGGAGGTGATTCTATGACTGTCCAACCAAACTATGTAACCACAGAAGGTAAACCTCCTCTTTCACATGACTGTTGTAATGCTCTCCAGTTGTTGGTATATGTCCTTATTGTGCCTGGGTCTGTATTTTCCCTCTTCTTTGACAGGTCCCAAGATTTTTCTCAAGATATTTCGTTCCTTTGGTTCCAGTTTTGCGAGTTGTCCTTTTCCAACTATGTTCGGGCACTCTGAGGTATACAGTACTGATGGTCGAACTACAGTATTGTGGTGCCTGAGTTTGAGATTAAGGGAGAGGGATTTAGGTCCATACATGTTGAAATAATGTATTTATTTATACGTATTACGAATTATACATGTACAATACTGATAATATTTTATGAGTATCTCTGTTGACAAATAGTAACTAGTCGATTTGGAATCGAGGAAAAGTGAGAATTATGAAGTAAAGAAAGGAGAAGATAAAAAAATCTAGGATGGCGTAATGATACAGCGGTATCCTGGATGAAGCTGCAGAAATTATAAATCAATTAATTAGTTGGGCTGTAATTGGAAAAACCAATTGAATTGTATAAATTTTATCACTGCGACGAACGAATAAGTCGCTCAGAAGTGGAAGCTTCTCCTTTCTTGGCTTCATAATTATCACATTTGCTCGCTTCCAAATCGACTAGTTACTCCTTTCCATCAGAGATACTCATAAAATAGTACATGTATAATTCATAATTATGAATAATGCATAATTATACATATATTATACACACACAAACACACACACACACACACACACACACACACACATATATATATATATATATATACATATATATATATATATATATATATAATGAGTGTACATAATGTATAATTATGAATAATGTATAATTCATAATTATAATAATGAATAAAATATATGAGAATTTGTGAAATAAAAGTTGTGTGGGGCTTAACTTTTGAAGTAATTGTTGAAACAGTAATTGATGAGTATCTGGAAGTAAATAACAACAGAGAAGATGTAATAATCATTTTATTTCAGATAATACAAGAGGAAGAAACGAGGAATTTTTGGAAATAGTAATCAAAGTGCCAACATCATAAGTAAACTAAGTTTAAAACGAGACGTGACATGTTCTCGTACTGGCTGGAAACGAAGAAAAAAACAAATTAAGGTAAAAATAAATTAATAATTAGATTAAGACAAGGTCCTCGAAAGTAAACGATTGATCGTTGCGTATTAAAGTAAAGATAGACCAGGATTTCCCGACCTGGGTTCATATTTGGAAAATTGGACAAAATAAAATTAATATTTACGAAAGTATAAATGGAAAATGAAGGCGTGAGAACGCGCAAACTCTAGGCAAAACGTGTGAGATGCGAGCAGAGCTATCAAATGACAGTTATAGAATAGCTAATTCTCAGTTATTATAATTATTAAGAGGTCCGTGGGGATCATTGTTTAATTTCTAAAGGCTCCGCCATTGAAAAAAGGCTGGGAAAGGCTGAGATAGACGATTTGTTTCTTTTCGAATAGCTTTGCTGATTTGTTTCCCGTACTGGGGTCAGGATACATAGGTTACAGTTTCAATGCCTGGTCTACTGCACGCGGTATAATGTCCGGACCATTTCCTGGAGCCAAGTTGTGTAGGTAGAGATTATTCGCTTTACGGTCTAAACTCTAAAGGGTCATCCGGAGTCATGCAGAGGCAGGAGTCAGATAAGCCGCTTACCATTACGCCTGCCACATAGCAACAAACCACTTCAGCTTCAGCGATCTTCACACAACCACTCGTTACTCATGTCCTAACTACCTTTTCCATTCGTCACCACCATCCATTTACAATGAAGGCATAGAGAAATCCTGCTATACGCATTCGATTCAGCATTTTCGAAGACAGTCGGAAGGTATCTATTCTTTCGAAGTACTGCATCCATTTGTTTCTGTACTTCCGTAAGTATTCCTCAATTATTTCTTTTCATAATTTTTCGTTCCCGTTGTTCTTCGTGTAAACCTAGTTTCTATCGATGTTAACTTTCCTCGTCTTGTTTCTGAATTGTTTAATTTTCACTACATATTTTCAGAGTTGATCGTTCCAAGGTATTATACATATTTGCTCTAGTGCGTCCCTGAACCAATTATCGTTGAAATATACCATCTATTAAACCTGATTAATAATACCTCTAATTTTGCGGCGTATGTCTTTCTCTTCTCTTTAAAATAAATTATTGCCCAGATATTTCAGATTTAATTCTTTTTTTTTTTTAGGCTTATGGCTTATGCCTTGTGGAGGTCATTGGAGGAGGGAAAGGACTGGGGGCAATTCAGTAATGGCCTCTTCAGGGAACCATGGAAAACCTAAATCTGGATGGCAGGACGGCGATTCAAACCCGCGTCCTTCTGAAAATGAGGCCAGAGCGTTTATTTTAATATATGATTTGCTCCTGAAATCTCCTTTTCTTTTAAACTCCATTACTTCAGCATATAGCCTCGACACTATAACTTTAGTGAAATGTGCTATCTTAAAGCAAACATATTTCACTGCTTCGTAACATTATAACAGTCCAGAAATTTAAATGTATTAAGTTGAATTTGATTTTTTCACAACTAATAAAACCTGTTGCAAAAGGATATTAAGAATGAGTGAATTTTTTTCAAACCCGATGAATGAATCAGCCACTGTTATCAGTGTAGTTGCTGTGGTAAGGTTAGGTGTACGCTGTACAGTCATGCGCTACCTAGTCTGCTGCCCTACGAGAAATCCATCAGTCATTTAGGTTCAAATCCGCGAACCTCCTAACGAACTCCAACAGTTCATGCACCCCGGAAACAAAATATTCACTCAAACGCAGATATCTTATGCGTATGGCGTTCAAAATTAACTGTATTTACTGTATCGAATAGTAACATAATTTGCATAGCAAAATTAATAGAATATACACAGCAATTTAAAGCCTGAGTTCATTATATGGATAGTTCTTATAGGTTACATATTCCTCGTGGAAAAAAATGCTTAAAGACTTTTTTTTCGGACGTATTATCAACAAATTATCAGGATTTTTAGAAAAGTGTTGACAATCGTAGATTCTTTTGGCTGAAAACATTGCATTACCAATCTGTCTTTCAAGAAACAACTAGATGCTTCAAGTTAATAAATTTGCATTAATAATCAATACTAAACCAATGTAATTGAAAATCAAGTGTTGGATGGTACGGCGATATACGCCATGGGGAGCAGTACTCACGTGCACTTTGTAAAATGCAAACAGTACCAAAACATTTTTGGTAATACTGCGAAATTAATACGTGTGGTGTAGCGTTGTTGAAATGCATTTTAAAGAAAAACCTGAAAAGGATTGAAACACTTACCCAATCAAAATAGTAGCAGGAAGTAAACGATGAAGCTGAGGCGGAACAAAGGTGAAACAGTGACACAAGGAACCACTGAAGATACTCCAGAAAACGGGGTGCAACGCAACGCGAATGATGGAAAGTAGAAAATGTAATTTCATTGAATAAATAATCAATTTGCTTATACAGTTTTGTGAGTTTTAAATCTTTCTGTGGCTAATTTTTAATGGCTTTATTCGTTATTCGCTCTTGTAAATGTGGTGATCAAGTTTCTTTCCTACCTTAAATACAGTATTACTTCAGTCATAACTCTCAAAACGCTCTGCGCATCTTTTCATCAATGGCAATTCCTTTTATTTGGCACAAAATTCAAATTATAAGAGTCAACTCACTAAATTAACTAAGAAATCATTATTATTAATAGGGAGAGGCGTCAATTATTTTGGGACACATCTGTTTAATGAACTTACCAAGAGTATAAAACACAGTTTATTTATTAAATACGTATTTAAAGAAAAACTGAAACATTATCTCTTTACAAGAATTTGTACAAAACAATTAACTATATCTTATAAGACTTTCAAAACTGCAGTAATAATTTTAAATGCGAGTTTGGCTGCACTCTGGACCCGGGAGGTACAACGGGACCAGGTTCGAGTCCTGAGTACAGTCTCCGCCTACACATTTCACAAACAAAAATACACAGTCACAGAAAACATGAATCGCAGACAGATAGCAACATTTAAACTTGCCCGTTGCTCCAGCAAATGACAACCTCTGGTTCTAACAACCCAGTGGATACATTCTTAATTACAAGCCATGAGAATCAAGCTTTGCCTGATCGCATTCGCAAATAATAATATGTGATTATTGTAGGCCACATCTTCCACAGTTGCTTGTTAAACAAATAATTATTATTTACTAAATACGCCAATGCTACTGTTGTTGGATATTATTTACTTCACGGATGCGTTTCGCCTCGTCGAGGTATCATCAGCGTATACTGTTTTTTTGTAATATGTGATTAGTTTTAACTTTTGAACATAATTTTTTTTATATAACGAAATTATTCTTATATATAGGACTTATATTTACATATCTAAAACTGTGCTTCAAAGTTGACTACAAGTGGAGTCATAAGACCCCAACTAAACTTATTTCCAAACTGTGTAATTAAGTGTAATAGTGGAAACAGCATGCTGGTTGAGGTCATAGGCGACCAACAATCACACCTCCAAACGGAAATGTAAATGTAAGTTACCATATGAATCGCATCTTATTATACCTATGTAAAAAAAAGGTTCTGCATGATAATTCAAAACTACTATGTAAATATAAGTCATATTATGCTTCATATATATCAGAATAATTTGGTTATATGTTAAAAAAAATATTATGTTCAAAAGCTAAAACTAATCAAATATTACACAAAAACAGTGTACGCTGATGATACCTCGACGAGAGGTGAAACGTGTCCATGAAGTAAATAATATCCAACAAAAGGTGCATTGGCGTATTTATTAAATAATAATTATTAGTTTAATAATAATTGCTTATACTTGTTTCCAGTATTCACTTTTTATTAATCGTGTATTTATATATATCAGGCATGATATTTTACTCATCCCTGGGATTTTTCATCAGCAGGAATCTAGGGAAGAAGAATAATTCAATGATAATATTCCACAAACATGTGGCGTGTACCAAGCCGTTTGCTATTTTTATGATTTCTAAAAAGTATTTACTATACATACATATGTTTCACTATACTTCCTACCGTCAACGATGCAGCCCCTACAGTAGTATTTTCTATTTATTGTAAATCATAAATAATCATTTAATCGTTTCCAGTTACTCTATACTTGATACGGCATCGCGCAATTATCCCACAATAAGCGCAGAAACGTGGCATAATTGTTCCTATCTCATTAATGTTTTTAATAAGTTGTGGAAAATAAATTACTTTTACTATTGGGCGTTATTTTCCAGAGAGATTCGTTAAACGGTATCTCATCGGCCTTTGTGGTTGAAAGCTGTGAGGACTCGTGTCTTCCCCCAACATTGTGTTGACCGAAGCATGTCGCCATATAAACAGCAATTAATGTCCAGAGACGAGTGCTCCCGGGTCGTTTGTCAGAGTGAAATACAGGCACGTGCCATAACAGCCGCGCTATCGCACACCATAATCGCTGAGAAAGGTCACAGGAAAATCTTCATGTAACCCACATCTTATACACAGACATCTGAGCTGCAGACTGTCAACACTAAGCTATACGATACCTCCTAAGTCACCAGCCAAATGAGAATATCATGATTCTTCTTTGAATTCTATATCTCTGATAAAGATGCGCTACAAAAATGATGTTACCATTACAGTTCTCGTTAACTAATACACAATTATTATTGAACCAGGGGTTATATAAATCTATTATCTGTTCCAGTCAACATTGCAGCTTCTCGTTACACATAACTCATTTTACTTTATTTGAAAAACTAAAAGAAAAGGATAATTTTCAAATCTGTTACTACGCCACCTACGCGAATGAAAGTAGAATAGCCAATATGGTAGAGTCCAAAAGAACTACCAGTTTTTAGTAAAAATTATAGGAAAATAATATTTAAGAGGAAAAATTTCAAATACCAACGTAAAAAGCAAAACTTTCAGTCATGTGGATTGTTTAAAACAAAAACAAAACAAAACAAATATTATAGACATTTTCAGCAATAGCGTATAACACTACATTTCAAATTCTTCTATTTTCTTTCTTTCTGGTGTTCCTACAATACAAGCTTCATTCCCATGGATTTCAGTATTCCATACATACAATTCTTAAAAAAAAAATTATTCCTGAGTTCTTGTTTAATGTTTGAAAAGATAATTTTTTTTATATAGATTTGGGCTCCTACTGATGTTTTTGTTTGGACTGACAGTTATATTTTGTCTTTTTTTTTTGTACAACGTTTAGTAATTTCCCAGTTTCCTAAACGTATTCATAGCCATAAATGATCCACTGAATATGACTGCAAAAATTGTCACTTTTCTTAAAATTGTGGAAAGGAGTAAGTGACTGTCTTAAAGTCATACAACAAAATTGATCAGAAGACGTGTTAATTTCGTTTAACATCTTGACGTGGAAACATATTTGTCTGCAGTTTCATGTTGGTGATGCAATGAAAATTTTTTATACATCAAGTACTTAATGTGTGACGGGTAACGTTTGGTTACGGTACCGCAGGAAACCATGTTCAAATCCTGGTAGGGGCATGTAGACTTCTATTTCCTAAAGTTTCCCGATCTATAAATACATATATCTTTGCTGACCACAAAAATGTAGAAGGCAGAGGGTGCTTGTTATCATAGTGTCACCAATATGGTCGTGGTGAGTTTCCTTCACGTAAATTGCTAACTTTCTTCGTTGAGTTCTTGATAACTCACCCATAACAGAAAGAAGTGTAGCAAAATGATTTGATACTCCTGTTAGAAATTCAGCGTATTGCGCAATGAAACAGTTACCCCACCATTAATTAGTTATTTAGATAATTTAAATAAAAACGATAGCCACAACAAAGTAGTTTGTATTTGCAGCGTTTGTAACTTGGGAATTATAACTTCTTCCGAATTAATCTAATGTACGTGTTATCAATTAGGACGCAAATTTAGTACTACTAAGACAAGACGTTTACAAATACCAATAAACATAAGAATCTTCACTACATTAAACAAATGTGAAATATATTTGCCAATTTGAAATAAGAAAATGCAAGTAAGAGAATAGATGAAGAAAAGTTTGTAAAATAAATTTCATACATTACCATTTATACAACCTAGTAATTTCTTTCATTTGTTCATTAGCAACTATGAACATTTTATGCTACGTGTGTCTTCTATTTTTTCATTTATACGTACCTATCGCCTATCAGAACAAAAATGAAACAAGTATCTGACGTACAACTTGCAACATTTTAAATCACAGAATATGCAGCTTATATTCCTAACTAATAATAATAATAACAATAACGGCAACCAAATATGATTTACAATTATTATCTGAAATCGGTATTTTTCCCGTGTTTCAAATGGTTATTACGGTGTAAAAAATCGCCAATTCATACGAGATCGAACCAAAGATGCAAATTTATTATCTACAAATATACTGGTAATATCTCTGATATCAGCTGGATTCCACAGTCTATAGCGGATTCTATTGACAAATGCTGCTCTGTTTATTAGTATTTGATTGAATGTAAGATGGATATAAAATTATGTTTTATATCTAAATGAAAATAATCTACTGCTAAACAGGATTTAAAAAAAAAATCCAAAACAAAATTTTGGGAAAAACTGGTGTATATATATATATATGCTAGTTATTTAGTTATATACTTACTTTCTGGTTACTTCGATGTGCAGAAATTCCGGTGCCTATCTAACGTCCAACGGGCCACACGCATGGCGTACCGGAATAACTGCACCACAGAAGTCTAAACTGGCGGCTTTGTTGCGTCAACTGTCAATTAAGAATACGCAAATGACATAAAAATCTAATTATGTCAGTAGTGCGAGCTTGAGTCCTGCGACAACACGATCACGAAAACAACAGATTTTAAACTTAGCTATTTCTCGATCACCGCAGATTATATCAGTCACGTAAATGGGTTATAAGGACGACGTTGGGCAAAGATCAAAATTAACCGAGGGCAGCGCGCTTCCCACCACAGCGCTCCTCAGCGGCGGCAGCCCGCAACTGAGCGGTTGAACTGGGCAAGGGTGACAGTTGACTGGCGCTCCTCGATCGGGGGGTTGGCGCATGCGCACTAGAGTCCGTCCCCCACCACCATCAACATGGCCCTCAGGCGATAGCAGAATTGCGCTACGGGCAATCGACCCGCTAGCGAAAAGTAGCGCTAGGCATTCTCTGGATTACATTCATTCTGAAAATCTTATTTTCTGGTTTATAATGCAGTTGAGAGAAAATATACGCTGAGATTGAAGAATTAGTGACGTCATTGTGACTGCCATGATTAAGAGCGACAATTTAGAACCGGAGTGCCGTAGGGTAGTGCATCGGTACCTTTACCACTCATTATACTAATGAATGATTTGTTATTTGTTTATAGTTAGGAGCTAAGTTGTTTGTGGAAGACATAATGTTGAAAGGACAGTATACCGAGGGTGATGGGTGTGTGGTAACGCACTGGTGTCGCATTCGGGATGCGGGTACAAATTCCGTCCGGCCATTCAAATTTGGGTTGTCCATGGTTTCCCCAGATTATTCAAGGTGAATGGTTCCTTTAAAAAGGCCATGGCCGAATTCCTTCCCATTCCTCTCCTCCTGTACCGCCTCTAATGATCTTGGCGACGACGAGCCATAAAACCAGGAAAAAAACACGAAAACCAAAAATAAAATTGAACAGTTACATAGAGATTCCTTGCGAGAGGACATGCGACTAGCAAATGCTAGGAAGAAGAAAGAAAGAAGTTCTATTCAGGGTTCAACCGTTGCAACACGTTTTTCATAAAAGGTTTACTTAAATATAAAAGGTCGACTTTGGCATCATTTTGTTCCTTGCGGCAATCGACATCCATCGGAGGCACTTACGTAGCTGTAGCTCCAGGACGCTAATAACCCAGATGTCGACGACGACACAACAACAACAACAACTGTAACTCCCTCCCCCGCACCACTGGGTCTCAACCATCTCGTGCCGCCCCCCCCCCCCCCCCATGGCTTTCTATCTCAATCTGTAGACGCAACACATCTCAACGTTTCGAAGAGTGTTTACTTTCCTTATACGTGCGTTTCGCAAGTTAAGCCCTTTACTTCCTTAATATGTGCTTCGTGATTTTCACTTTCAGAGTGTCACATTCCTTCGAAATTTACTTCTATCGATCTTGAAGTGGCATTAAATTGTATGCCATAGTGTGTTCCATGCAAAATGATCTTACTTTACTGCAAGTAACGTGACAAACGAGGGGTGTCCAACTGTCCACTCGGCCTTTCCAGACTCGACGCTTATCGTCACCTGGTGGCACCGCATGGCTTTCTACCGTCCAGCAAATTTTAGAAATTTGCTTTTATTGATCTTAAATTGTTGTCAGTAGTGTCTTTCACATGAACAATATTATTTTGGCTTAATTCAGAGAAAAACGAGTGGGAAATGCTTTCTAAAGTGTCTTGGCGTTACCGTCATATATGGCAGTCAATATGTTTAACCGCATCGGGCATCATATTATTCGGAATTAAAAATGGTAGTCGTAGTAATGGTAGTAAGCTCCGGGGTTCGGAAAGCACATGACCTAGCCAGTTATGTCACCGGTGAAATTCTGGCGTTGCGTTCAGGAGATCGCGGGTTGGAATCTCCGTCTGGCCACCAAAAATTTTGGATTCCATGCTTTCCCGAAATCACTTCAGGCCAGGATGGTTGCATCAAAAGGCCATGGCTGAATTCCTTCCTATTCATTGCACCCCATAGACCTTCACCTCTAGTGTCTTCAATGTCGACAAGGCGAATATCTGAAGTAAAAAATGTTTTTTTTTTCATCGCTTTCTACCTATTTTTGTTCTTGTTGCTATATGTTGCTAAATGTTGTGACTGCAAATCATTATCAGTCTCTCAACTCATTTCTGGGTGTCGTGACCCCACTGGGTGCTCACTCATTTGCAATCATCGTGACCTCAAACAAGGAGGTCAATTCATCCATGCGAGTAGTTTCTGAAGAAAACCATTGATTACAAGTGTTTCCCCCGTCCCAATTTTAAAAAAAAGCAACAACAACATGATGCTTTCGAAGCTAACAAGATTTTTTTTAAATTTTGCAGAGTGAACTGTAAGGGTCAAATACAAGTCAAGTTTTTATTTAAGCAACTAGCGGAGTTCCCGGCGTTGCCCGGTATAGTTGGCGTAGATTTACCCGTACCCTATTTTTATTCCCGCAATGAAAAACATTTGTACAAAGTTTCATAAAATTCGTGCCAACTTGTTTCGGAATGAAAGCAAACCTAGATTCACCCACCCCCTACCAAGAAACTAGTAGGTTGAAGTTTATTTGCACGTATACTATTTTCATTCGTCCAAAAGATTCATGTATATCAAGCTTCGGTAATTTGGTTAAGAAGTTGCATTAATACATTACTGAACAACGCTAGATTATGTTAGAAACTCACATTTGATTCAATTGCGAAGTAAATGTATATATTTTATGCTCGAAACGCCAGATCCTTTAACTACGCAAATTCAACATTTTATACAAATATCATAAGTGAATCTGGAATAATATTATCGTAAACAGAAGACTAATGCTGAAGGCCAGAGATATTGTCCAGAGATCGTGCTTAAAGAAAATCTCTGTTGTTTTTACGGCTATCTATGGCGTTTAGAAATGGAATATCCCGAATTAAAGGAAAGAATACTTCAAGTTTTGTTTAGTGTGCAAAATAGTTATTATTGTAAAGTTATCTTATTGCTTTCATTAAAGGCTATGGACAGAGAAATTGTGTTGTGTATTTAGTGCGAAGTATGCAACATCCAATCCTTCAATCTTTGGAATTTGTCATCATACGTTCAGAATTTCATTAAACGCTCCTGCGTTATTTAACGTTGAAACATAAGACATTCCAAACTACTGAATTGAGATTCTAAGCTTTAAAACGGTGAAAACTCGATCGAAATCTACTCCGTAGTTTCCGAGTTTTTATACGCCCAATATGTCCGGTTTTCATTTTATAGATATAGATAGATAGATTATACTTCTGCGCTATCGTCCCTGTTCGTGTTTAATACCTACCTCTATTAATGCTTCTCAGTTCTTCAGGCTCAGAGATTTTATTCACCCTGAAACACAGGTCAAGTTTATATTTGGTCAAATCAGGTCAACCTGTCATAATCTCTCATCCTAAAAACTGGAACTATTCTAGACCCGTGACGATACGTAATAAATGGTGTTGGGCTTACACTAATAATAATACAGTACAATTTTGTCGATGCACAAAAATAATGACCACCGTGTCGAAGGGATATCTAACTATTATTCTTTTATTAAAGCCTTGCTCAAATTTCTATAAAATTATTTCTTGATTGTTTTGTGAATTTGTGGAAAGCTGTTGAAAATGTGTAACCAAAGTAAAAATGAGAAAAATATATAGTTCTGAGTGATCATGGAATTTATTAACGATTGTGTGCATGATTATTAAATTTGAGGAGGAGTACATTCAAAACTATGCCAGTGGAAAATTTTATATACCAGATGAATTCTATCTGCAGTACACTACTGAAGTACTGGAAATGTGTGATGTGCCTGGAATGTGATCGACTTGGAACCACGCGGTTTTCTTAGAAAATTTAAGTCACAAAAAATTTAAGTCAAAATTTCAAGTTAACCAAATGATTTTTTTTTCCGTTAAATTTGAATTCTCAATGAATCTCAAGGTTTTTTAATTACATTTCGATCATCACACCACCTAACCGGTTTTAATTGCTTCGTAGATCTTGCATCGTTCAGTCTAATGCCTCCAAAGACTATTTATGTGCCATTGTACATTAATCGCAAACATCAATTTGCAATGCTGCAGTACTTTGACAATAGCTCAGTTTTTCGAAAGGTTGTATGTTGGGGTTTCATTGATTTGCATATTTAACGGCAACTTGAATGTTGAATGAGCAGATGAAACAATTGTTAGGATAATTTCATTCTGCAAGTGAATCGTTCCCAAAATCAGTGAAATCAAAAACGTTTATCCAGTTGCATCGGAAGCGTCCATACCGAGTGAGACGGGTGAACGATTAACGTTCTGGCCTTGCATCTTGGAGGACGTGGGTTCGAATCCCCGACCGCCCATCCAGATTTGGGTTTTCCAGGTTTCCACAAATCACACCAGGCGAATGCTGGGATGGTTCCTTCAAAATGCCTTGTCTGAATTTCAACCTGTTCCTTGCTCCCAGTCCTTCTCGCCTCTAATGACCTCGACTTAAGCAAAAAAAAAAAAAAAAAAAAAAAAAAAAATCAAAGGAGCATCCAAGAAGAAATTCCATCGTTCACATCTTTCATCAGCATATTTTTGTTGCTGATTCAACAATGGAACATTTTTACGAACTGATTTTCTCAATGCATCACAATCATATTGTTTTTCGCGTTCCAGCTCTTGATTTTAAATAATGTGCCGTGTATCGGACGATTGGGCGCCGTCATGACTAATTGAGGTAAATCATCAAGCACATGTCCTCAATTAATATTAATGGAATCGAAATATATTTATTAGACACATCGCGAAACAACACAAAAATAAAAGCAAAGCCTTGGTCTGATGCAACCGTCCATCCCTTCCTTACTTGTGCTAAGCTCTTCATCTCTACATATCCCTTAGAACCCAAGTCCTCAATTATCTTCTTCATGTACGTATTCTAATCTCTGTCTTCCTCTACAGTTCTTACCTTCGACTGTTCCCTCCACTAACAAATTAACCAATCCAGCATGTCCCAAAATATGACCTACCAGCCTGTCTCTTCTTTCTGTAAGCTTCTTCGACAAACTTCTTTCATCACCCATCATTTCCAAAACTCGTTCATTTCGTACTTTGTCTGTGCACTTAATTTTCAGCATTCTTCTGTAGCACCGAATTTCAAATGCTTCAATTTTCTATCTTTCTGGTATTCCTAAGTCCATGTTTCGCTACCATAAAGTGCTGTGCTCCATACATATAGTTTCAGAAAGTTTTTTCTAATTCCTAGATCAATGTGTGAAACTAAAAACTTTCTGTTTTTCATGAAGGTTAATTTTCGTGTGGCATAAGTGTTCAGGGAGAAAAAATCAGTATGTTACGATTTGCTGATGACATTGTCTTGTTAGCTGAACTGGCTGAGGATATTGAGATGTTACTGAATGGCATGAATAAAATACTGAAGGAAGATTTTGGACTTACTATAAATCAAAGCAAGAAAAAAGTGATGAAACGTAGCAGAAATGATACCAATCACAGAAGATTAAATATAAAAATAGGATCAGATGCAATAGGAGAAGTAAGTGAATTCTGCTACTTGGGAAGCAAAATTACAACCGATGGCCGAAGCAAGAATGATGAAAGCAGAATAGCACTAGCAAAGCAAAGGTAATTTTATTTTAATTTAGGATGGAATGCGTTTTTCAGATTTATCTCCCTCCCTTGCATTCTTTTCTTTCAATAGAAAACTATTAATTTGTTATTTCCACCCCATAAGCTTAAGAAACAAAACAAAACAAATAATTAAGCATATTCATCTTTCGACTCTGGAGTTCGTACAAAAATCCAATAGAAAAAAGTACTTTGTTTTTTCCGATATTTCAAATTACTCGGTAACTTTTCCTATTTTTCTACGCCTAAAAATCTTATTCACTATGTTACAAAAAAAAAAAGAAAAAAAAATAATTGGTCTATCGAAAAAAGCACTTTCAATTTTTCCAGATTTTTCCATGCAACCTTTCCATTTTTCCTTTTCTAGAAACCTTATTGGGACCAATACGGTCATTTTAAAAAAAATAGCCAGATTGGTCCATACA
The DNA here is from genome assembly GCA_031002005.1 of Vandiemenella viatica. Lineage (NCBI taxonomy): Eukaryota > Metazoa > Arthropoda > Insecta > Orthoptera > Morabidae > Vandiemenella > Vandiemenella viatica. The sequence goes on from CM061918.1 coordinate 33,724,509, forward strand.
AAAAAAAGTATTTTCAGTTTTTACCGAATTTTTCAATTTTCCCAGTTTTTCTTTCTTTAAAATCTTATTCGGAATATTATCAATTTTTGAAAAAAGTAGGCAAATTGGTAGTTCGAAAAAAGTACTTTCAGTTTTCACAAATTTTCTAATTTTCCGGGAAAATTTTTCAATTTTTCTTTCTCTAAACACCATATTCGGACTATTATAAACTTTTTAAAAAAATAACAAAATCTGTCCATAGAAAAAAGTTCGTTCAATTTTTTCGAAGTTCCCAATTTTCCTGGCAACGTTTACAATTTTTCTTTCTCTATATACCTTATTCGAACTATTAAGAATATTTCTTTAAAAAATAAGCAAATCGGTCCTTAGAAAAAAGTACTTTCAGTTTTTCCTAAATTCTCTAATATTCCCGGCAACTTTTCCAATTTTTCTTCCCATAAAAACCTTATTCGGACTATTACAAACATCTTTTTTAAAAAAATTACCCAAATTGGTCCATGGAAGAAAAAACTTTCAATTTTTAAAAATTTACCGATTTTCCAGGAACTTTTCCAGTCTTTATTTTTTTTTTTTTTTTAAAAAAAAACCTTATTTGGACTATTACGAACATTAAAAAAAATGCCAAATTGGTCGATAAGAAGGTACTTAAGTTTCCCTAAATTTTGTAGTTTTTTGGTAACTTTTCAAAATTTTCTTCCTCCAAACGTCTTATTAGGGTTATTACGATTTTTTTTTAATAAAATAGGCAAATTGGTCCTTAGAAAAAAGTATTTTCAGTTTTTCCTGAATTTTTCAATTTTCCAGGCAACTTTTCCATTTTTTTCGGACTATTATGAACATTTTTTAAAAATAGCCAAATGGGTCCTAGAAAAAAGTACTTTCAGTTTTTCAAATTTTCAACTTTTCAAATTCGCAGGAGAACTTTACAAATTTCCGGAAAACTTTTCCAATTTTCCTGGCAACTTTTCCAATTTCTCTTTCTCTGAAAACATTATTCGGACCATTAAGAGCATTTTTTAAAAGTAATAATTAGCAAAATCGGTCCAGCCATTCTCATATGAAGCGATTACCAACGAACAGATGGCCTTGTTTTTGTGTTTAGTTTCTGCTTTTCTATATATTTCTCACAAATTCCTTGTCTAATACTTCATGCGTTTGTTCATAGTGCTTTGGAATTGTTGAATAAGGAGAATGTGTTTATATCAAATATTACCGATGAAGACCACAACTTACAGTGCATATTGATCTACATTATTGCATATTAAAATAAATATTAAGTAATTTTCTTTATAACCTGAACGGACTAAATCATGTAACGCTAACAAAACATATTACTGATGGATATCTTTCTGCAAAACCTAATTCATACTTCTTCTATCTCTCTCTAGGACGATTAGATTATCATAATAGACGAGTAAAAGTGATGCTTAGTGTAAATGATCAAATTGCTACCGTTTGTTTAAAGAATATACCATGCGCTACCTCGGAAAGTAATAGGATTTGAATTTCAAAACAATTGCTAGGAATTAGGTAGTTCAGAAAAAGAGATTCACTAATCCCTAACAACTAATGTACAGAGCATAGCAGGAGGAAACTTTGTTAAATGGCAAAACAATCTTCCCTGAATGGAACGTAGGATGTCATATTATTTAAGGGTGAGCGAGTGGAAGTTACTTGGAGTTTGATCTGGCTAACGTTATGTAAATGTGAGGTGTATGAATAAAGATACGGACTAAAAATGTATTAACTAACAAGAAAACATTAGTCACTGGAAATTCATTGAATGAATCTTTATGTAAATCATCAAATTGTTTGCTTATATTATTGTCAGATGTCTTTTCAGAGCAGAAAGGCCCAACAAACTTGAAGAGCGCAAACTATTAGAATCTCATACGAAACAAAAATTTGCAAAAACTGCAGGTAATAGACTGAGAAATAATTCGTGGAAGAAGTATGAAGTAGACTTAAAATTCAGATAGTCAAATAGGATAAAGAAACATTCAATATAAAAGCCGAAAAGTTTGAATCACAGAAAACGTACTGCAATGAATTAATCATAGGAGAAGGAAAAAAGACGATCAAGATGAAGCACTAAGACAACAGAACAGATATTTTAGAAATCAGGAATTACAAGAAAGCCCAAGAAAAATGACTGCAAAGATAAGCGTGAGCGAATAAAAAAGAAAGTGGTTATAGGTAAAGTAGAAATGAATGATATATGAAAAGCGTTTGTAAGAAATCAGTGGCATGAATTAGAAGAAACAGCCAGGCAGTGGTAGGAACACAAACTACAAAGGGTGAAAGTATTGAGTAGTTCAACGTTTAGTGGGAAGGTATAGTACAAGAGAAATTTATTAAAAGTCCTACAAAATAAAATTACTATAAAATGAATTATGTGAAAAAGAATGTTTGGTGCGGAAAGTGCAGTAAGTTCGGAAATATCAACAACTAAAAAAACTCCTTTTTTAACCTTCTTCTATTAGCTTGACCTGTATGTATGTTTGAACGTAATGGAATCTTTCAGTTAAATTTTCAGCTACCTTTAGAGCTCCAAATTATTTGAAATTTTGCACACATATTAATAACCGATGACAATACAATACTTTCATAGCTATTTCCTGGTATTCTAATTACTTTGACAACAACAAAATAGAAATCTCAACGCAGCAATTAATCGCCTTTGGGCTACAATCGAGCGGTCACCAGTGTTTAGCTGGTTGCAAGCACACAGGCGCCCGCCTCTTCACGTTCTTCAGAAGCAGCTTTCCCCTGAATGGAAACATTAACTTCAAAACAGCTTCCTATGTTAAACAGAGTAGGCTTATATTTCGATTAATTAGTCTCTTTGCTGTCGGACAGGCTTATGTAGTTATCAGTCGCGTAAAGTAAGTGGAAGGTCTTCAAATAGAGGAACTTAACTGTTCAAAGCTGACAGGGAAAGTTCCGTGAAATGTTGAGGCGTTGGAAGAAATGGCTAGATTTCATGATCAGGGAAGAAATTATTGTAAATTCACTGCAACGTATGACCAACCGTTACCTTATACAACTTCAGTTGAATATATTTCACGTTTTTTAGTCCTATTAGTAGTACCACAAAGAAATTAATATTTCTGAACCTCCTTGTTACACATTGGTCATAGTTGTAAGTTGAATGACACTGAAAACAATTAAAATATTGCTTTCTTCTTTAATGTTTTAAACCGCAATTCCCTTGATTGCTTCTCTTCTTGAGCGACATATTCTTCGGGTATCTTATGTTAGTGTTGTGAGGCACGTTGAGGGTTTTTGACGGTTCTCGATTTTTACTTAACATTTATTTTTGTGGTTTTGTTTTTGAACTGAAACGTCTTTTCATAATCACTTAGATGAGAAATACCACTCTGTTTCACTGACATCTGGTGATATTATAACGACAAGTGACGGCTATAACCCGACAGCAACACGACAGCCAACGAAACCAAAGTTACCAATCGTGGAATTAACACATGAGACCAAAACTACTTAAAAATTATTGAAAGATACAATAAATTGTGAAAAATTAAGAGACAATGCAAAACCGTGTCTTTAACATAGCGGACGAGAAATTGTTATGCTCGAAAGAGTCGTTGACTTTTTATTCAACTTCATCGAAATGCTGCTTATTCAACAAACGTTTCCACAAGTACAGCAGTATGTGTATAAATTATTTTAAAATAATTCAGTTTTTACGATAGGATTGTTGTGAAAGATAGTAATAATAAGACCTTATATATTAAACTTCTAGAAACGGAATAAGGTGCTCTTCCTCCGCGATTTACCCCACCCCCTGCCCTCCCCACGCCCAAATTATCTTTCCGATATCTTAGTAAAGGAGCGTGCCTCATTCATAGACAAGTTACTGAAGAAATTGGCTATATGAAAAGCTAAGCAAGTTATGTGCCTGCGATTTTGACCACATCAAATACAACATTTGTGCTGTTGATACACTGATAAACTATTAAAGAAATTTTATCTAGGCAACCGGTACAGTACCTTCAAAAGGTCTTAACCGAATTCCTTCCCGTTTCTTGCCATCAATACTTTCCCGCCTGTAATGACATCTACAAGGCGTAAAGCCATCAGCAAAAAAAAAAAAAAAAAAAAAAAAAAAAAGATTGTCAGTGCAGGTAGGTTTATAAAACAGAGGAGGAGCAGTTCTCTATAATTCTGAATTCATGTTGTCTCTAAACGTTTTAAACGCATTTGTGCCTATCATCGCTTCAAATTTACTAGGAGAATTTTATGGCTGTGGGTAACCCAGACACATACCTTTCCCCAAGAAACTTCTCTGTAAACAAGATTTGAAATAGCACTGCCTGGCGCATAGACTGCTCGCATAGTTTATTCGTGAATGATACATCTATCTAAACTATATTACAAAACCTTTAATTTTGCCGTTCGGTCAATCTCTTATATTTTGAGTGATGTAACCGCCTAGAAAGGTTAATGCTGTAATCTGTTGGCAAGTAAGTGTAGTATTTCCGTATACATCAGATTAAGAGAAATATACACACATAAACAATGGTAAGAGCAACCTTTAAGGTTTCTTTACTTAAATAAATTTTATATTCATCACTGTGAAACGTTATTATTGTTTTTGTTGTCGTTGTGGCGTTAAGGCGCATCGACAGCGAAGTCATTAGCGCCCTAACAATAACCGGCTTACAATGTGGTTTATAAATTACGTGAATTAGTGTCTGTATGGTCGACTGTAAAGGGGCCATTAAGAGCTAAAAGTTTACAATCTTTGGTTGGTTGTAAAAGGCCAAACAGATTTAAAAACAAATTTAAAACACTGATCGTCTCGCTGCCTGTATAGTGGCCAGCGTGACAGGAATTACACCAAAATAAAGAATACAACACAATACACATGAACAGGTGGCTGTAAATATAATACCCATCCATCTTAAAACTAGGCCGATCTACCTAAAATTTTAGGCATTAGACCGGCCAGTACACAAAATTTTAAAACACTGGCCACGTTGCTGGTCTCATTATTTAAAATAAGGGACTGATCGTTGGCCTTAAGTGTAAAAACTGTACGCAATCAATTAAAATGTGGCGCACAGTCAGAGGTACGCCACAAGCATCACATTCCGGTGGGTCCTCCCGGCGGAGAAGAAAGCTGTTTGTTAGAGTACAGTGCCCTATACGGAGGCGAGTAAGGAGAACTTCATCCCTCCTCGCCCGCTGGAAGGAGCAGCTCCACGGCTGAACAGTCGGTTTGACCAGCCGGAGCTTATTATGCTCTACCTCCAGCCTAAATGCAGCTGAGGGAATCACAGTATATGATGTATTTCATACCGAGGCTGGAGCGACTTTAACATAGCGTAACACTCTGCAGTGTATACGATGCAAACGGTGTAAAGTGTGTGATCATAAGTCGCTCGTGGGAACACTACAGAGCAACAACTCCGATATCCTGCTTTCCCTTCCGCATATACCGAGTATGTTACCGAGTATGTAGTATGTTACAAGCTATAAATCTGTAATATATCATTAAAGGCCACAAACTATTTTGAGATACGTGAACTTTTTAAAATTTTCTTATGCAGCAATGTAACTTATCTAGATATAGAGTATCTTGCATGTTGACCCAGATCATAAGGTACGAGGGTGAGTCAAATGAAAACATTAAATATTTTTTAAATATTATTTATTGTGCAGAAGTGATACAAAGCTGTATCACTTTTCAACATAATCTCCCCCACGCTCAATGCAAGTCCTCCAGCGCTTACAGAGTGCATAAATTACTTTAGAAAAAAATTCTTTTGGTAGTCCGCGCAACCACTCATGCACCGCGTGGCGTACCTCTTGATCAGAATGGAACTTCTTTCCTCCCATTACTTCTTTTAGTGGTCTAAACATATGGAAATCACTTGGGGCAAGGTCTGGTGAGTATGGTGGATGAGGAAGACACTCAAAATGCAGGTCTGTGCATTGTTGCAACTGTTGTACGGGCAGTGTGGGGCCTTGCATTATCATGTTGCAAAAGGACACCTGATGACAGCAATTCACGTCGCTTTGATTTGATTGCAGGCCGAAGATGATGTTTTAGGAGATCTGTGTAAGATGCACTGGTGACAGTGGTCCTCTTTAGGCATGTAATGTTCCAAAATGACGCCTTTTTCGTCCCAAAAGAGAGTCAACATAACCTTCCCTGCTAATGGTTCTGTTCGAAATTTCTTTGGTTTTGGTGATGAGGAATAGCGCCATTCCTTGCTCGCTCTCTTCGTTTCCGGTTGGTGGAAGTGAACCCAGGTTTCGTCCCCAGTAACTGATTCTTGCAAGGAAGCCATCACCTTCTCGTTCAAAGCTGCCGAAGAAGTTCTTCACAAGCATCAACACGTCGTTCTCTCATTTCAGGAGTCAGCTGCCGTGGCACCCATCTTGCAGACACTTTGTGAAACTGGAGCACATCATGCACAATGTGGTGTGCTGAACCATGACTAATCTTTAAACATAGCTGCAATGTCATTCAGTGTCACTCGGCGGTTTTCCATCACCTATGGCTTCAACCTGCTAATGTTCTGTGGAGTCACAACTCGTTGTGCCTGACCTGGACGAGGAGCATCTTCCACTGAAGTCACACCATATTGGGAACTTCCTACTCCATTCGTAGACTTGCTGCTGTGACAAACATGCATCACCGTACTGAACCTCATTCTTCGATGAATTTCAATAGGTTTCACACCTTCACTACTCAAAAACCGAATTACAGAACGCTGTTCTTCCCTGGTGCAAGTCTCAAGTGGGGCAGCCATCTTTATACTGATACTGCGACGGTATTTGTGCATCTACACTATGCTGCCACCTACAGGACCATTCTGCACGCTACTTGTAGCACGCTTACCAACTTACAGGATAACGGAGCGAAATTTCGATTTTTTCATTACAAATTTAAGGTTTTCATTTGACTCACCCTCGTATTACTATGCGCAAGTATCGTTCAGATCAGTTCACTAGTTCCTGAATACGCACACAGGTAGTCAGACAGACAGGAAAACTAGCAAAAAAAAAAAAAATCGAACTTTACGGATGTGGTCTCTCTTCCATGAGTCGTGTACTTTGTAGTTAGTGTAGTGGACGGCCAAGGAATTTTGGGCGATAGTTACTAAATCTGGACGAGAATGGATTGCATGTAGCAACAGTTGAAATCAGGGCAGTTACAACAGAGAATCAATATAGTTAGAGGCTCAGGAGTGCAAGCACACTGGCAGCATTGACATCAAAGTAGGGAAGGAATGATCACTATTGGCAGGGTTACTCCCCACTATGAATTCTAAAGAGGGGGGAGTTGATCAAAACTGGGAAACACGAGCAGAGAGTCGTCGGTTCTTGTCGATTCTGGGCGATTGCAGAAAGGCGGTCTTTTGGACAGCTATGGAGCAAAGTAGCCGTGGAGCCATGGAGCTGAGGTAGCGAGACGAACTACATACTGCAGAAGAAGCCATCGATGATTTCAGCAGTCATTATAACTGGTAGGAGAAAACCATTGCAGTATAAGTAATGAGGAAGGCATTTAATAGGGTTCACACAGTGGGAGTTACAGTCTATAAAGGAGTGAAGGGCGTTAGGCATGTAATTATTGTACATAACTGATGTAATAAATTGTACATATGTGAATATCCTTACTGAGAGTTTCATTCATAAGTATTGCTGCTCACATGACTAGGAGGTTGACCACAAATTATATGTTCCTCTCGGGAATTGGCAAGGCGAAAAGAAAAAAAGTTCACTTGTCCACTACATTAGTATTTACGAAAATAAATTCATTTACAGACGCATACATTTTACAATTTAACAGCCAGTGTGGCTCAGTGCGCTGAGGCGTCGCGCACTGGATCGGGAAGGTACAACAGGACCAGGCACGAGCCCAGGACCTATCGTACAGACCGTCTGGACTGCTGTTTTTCTCAGCGATCAAGGCAAACTCCGGGAAGGGCCCCCAATCTCCGCCTCATGAACTACACATTTCATAAACAAAAAATACACTCATCACAAACAGAACAAGTTATACGTTTCACAGACATATGTCAGTAATTCAGTTCCCCCGTTTGTACTTAGTACGACCTGGCAGTAGGTATGAAACTCTTGGCGTCCCAAGGGCACGCGGCCGTAAAAATCATAGCTAGCCCGTTCTGGCCTCGCATTCGGGAGGATGCGGTTCGAATCCCCGTCCGAGCATCCAGATTTGGGTTTTCCGTGGTTTCCACGAATCACTCCAAGCGAATGCCGGGATGCTTCCTTCAAAAGGCCATGGCCGAAATCCTTCCCGTTCCTTGCCCCAATCCAATCCCGCCTCTAATGATCTCGCTGTCAACGAGGCGTAAAGCCTAAAAAAGAAAAGAAAAGAAAAATCATAGCTAGACATTGTACCTTACCAACGATAAGTAAAACTCATTAAAGCAACCGACCTCAAAATTTTGGAAAAGCTGGTGAAGAAGATGACAAGTATTAAAAAATTTTCGTATATCTACATACATAACAGTTATTTTAATAACATAGAAGCTTTGATCCGTGTGATTCCACAATATGAACTTTGACATTCCATTCACACACAGGTAAATAAAAATATATTGACTGCTGAACAAAAAATAAAGTTAAATTTCCGTCCAGCGGCTACACTGTACTAGCGAACACTTTTTCGCTCTTTTGTTCTGTTTATAAAAAATAGGTGGGCCTTTGGAACAGAATGTGATCATTATGAATCCTGCAACTCCACCTTTGGCCCTGTAGTGAAAAATTTTTCCGCTATAGAAATTAGAACCAGCTAATCGTAAATGCGCCAAAGACCACAAATACTAACGTAGTCCTTGAAGAAGCTTGTGAGGGGAGCACGTTTTGACGTATGAGGGAAATGTTAAACAGATTCATACGCGGTATCTGTTCCTCGCAAGGGCGCCCTTTAGAGTGAGTGATATGTTGACTCACGTCTGCAGATGTCAGGTCGTCCGTCTTATAAAGTAGAGAATGCGACGGATTTCTTATGAAACAGAGACCCAAAAACTTTTTATCTGAATCAGAATCGCTACCAATACGCCCCCGTAATACAATTGATCAATTCTGTCACATAAATTCTGGGCCCACTTTATTAGAAACTTGCATGATGTGAAGGCAATATCCCATTTCGTAACCTTGCTGATGTGGGTCTTCTTCACCAGTTTTTCCCAACATTTTGGGGTTGGCTGTCTTCGATGAGTTTTACTCACCGTCAGCATGGTCAATGTTGGAGCTTTGGTTTTACGGCTGCATGCCATTGCTGACGCCAAGCATTATACAGGGTGATTCAAAATTACATGGATAAAATGACATGGTAGATCAGTCATACAAAAATAATCAAAAGTCGTAGTGGAACAGAGGGTCGCAACTGCGATCCGGAGCCGCTACAGGTCGTCTAAAATAATACTGATACAAAGAGAAGAAACAAAACCATTACAGATCGTTTTATTGATCATTACTCATTCACATACGACTAATGCAAGCCAAATGTTGAGCCTACAGCAGATGCTCAAAGTTTTTGCCGGATGCATCGAGACAAGCCCGGCATCTCCGTTGAATGGAACGGCGCACCTTCTCAAAGATACCAGGTGTATCTCGAACACATCCGGTTGCCGCAGCGATTCTTCCTACCAAGTCTTCCGGCGTTTCAACAGGTGTTTCATACACAAGTCCTTTTAAAAATCCAAGGGAGACAGGTCTGGTGATCGTGGTGGCCATGCCTCTCGTGGCTCTAGCGCCCTCTACAGGCGTTTGCGACCCTCTGTTCCTATGAGATTTTTGATCTTTATTGTATGACAGATCTACCATGTCATTTTGTCCACTTTTTTTTTATCACCCTGTATACCTACCGCGAGGTTGTATTAAGTACTTCTCTGTCCTCACATTTGGAAGGACGCCGGATCGAATCCCCGTCAGGGCATCCAGATTTGGGTTTTCCATGGTTTCCCAAATCACTCCAGGCAAATGCCGGGATGCTTCCTTCAAAAGGCCATGGCCGAATTCCTTCCCATTCCTTGCCTCCCATCATTTCCCGTCTGTAAAGACCTCGCTGTTAAGAGACGTTAAGAAGTTAAAAAAAAAATATTAAGTACTAATGGGAGAAGTGTTTCCATTTTTCTGTGAAACGTGTACCTGTGTTCCGCGTGTGATAAGTGTATTTTTGTTTGTGAAATGTGTAGTGTATGTGCCGGAGATTGGGGACCGTCCGGGCTTTCGTCTTGATGGCTACGGTAAACAGCCTAGAAACTGCAGTCAGGACCGCCGGTACGCGGACACTTGGGCTCTTGCCCTGTCTCGTTGTACCTCCCAGATCCACTGTGCGGCGTCTCAGCTCTCTGAGCCACACTAGTGAGTCTTGCACATGTGGGTGTAATTGCAATATTAAAACCTTTCTTCTTCAGAGAGAATTTCAGTTGGATGGGAAACATAGCAGTGACAAATTTGATAATCTGCAAAATATTAGAAAGGATAATGAGTGGATATGCCAAGGAATGAGAAGGAACTGGGTTACAATACCTTAGGGAGCGTCCATTAACTACGTGGCTCGGTCAAGGAGAGAGAGGGGGGGGGGAGGTGTTGGCTGTAAAGCTACGCTGTGCTACTTGGGAGGGGAGTGGGTTCCAAGCCAGGCCACGTAGCTTTCCATTCAAATAATTTTTCACAGTTAAAATGAGGTACATAACACACTACAGCATGTAAATATTTACTTCCTTCATTTAATTATCTCCGTATGTAATTTAAAATAGACTGACAAGAGAAAACAGTTCAGAAGGTCTTTTCCAATCAAAACCGAAAAAAGCTACGTGCTACGAGGGGGGTAAGGGGGCAGAGGCAAAAGCCACGTTGGGCTACGTAGGTGGGAGGTAGGTTCACAGGAAGCCAAAATGAAGTTACGTGGTTTATGGACGCTCCCTTAGTAAGAAAGTTTCTTTCAGTATTGTAGGTTAGTACGGAGCTCATATTATGGTATAAAATCCGCGCAGCTTGATATTCGGGACAATAACCCAGATTTAGGTTTTCTACACTTTTTCGAAATGACTCGGGTCGAATGTGGGACATTTCCTCCCTAAAAGCTATGGCTGCATTCCTTCCTCCATCATTTCCAAACTGTTGTCACTTCAACGTCGACGAACAGGTAAACTCGCCATAAAAAATATTGCATCAAACCTCAGGACGTGGAATGTTAGTATTGTCAATTTGTGTATTACATTTACGCGCAGAATGATTTTAAAAACAAACGTTTTGCTTCGTTTCTAGTTACTCAAGTGTATGTTGGTGTTCGTACAGTGACAATTTACGAAAGAACACGCAATGCGCTAACTAATGAACATCAGCAGCTTCCAGCAAATTTTATTCCAGCAACAGTGCTACTAGTGTTGTAAAAAAACTGTTTTTTTTTCTGGCTTGAAAAAAAAAACATGAAAAAAAAACATGTTTTTTTTCTGGAACACGTTTTTTTTCACAACTACTAAATCTCAAATTTGTAAGGCAGTTATCGTTTAAAATGACTGTTTTAGAGTTTATGCTAAGTACTTATCTTAGTTTAAAATCTACTATATTTTTCTGGTTCAGTAGGAAAAAAAAAATTACGAAAATATTGGCAAAATTGACTGAAATTTTCATTATGAACGGGGATTTCCCGAAGAGACTAGGTTGCGCGAGAAGGAATCCCTATTCCCCATTGTTCGGATTGATACTTGCTATTTGAAATAGTGCTGCCAGCCCTACAAAATTACCTACAGATCTTTTAAAAAAATTAGGAATTTAAAATTTATCCACGGTTTTTTGCCTTATTGGGCTTTCCTTATATTCGTATACTTGTTAACTCTCAGAGTATAGTGGTACTGACTCATTAAATTGTCAGTAAGGGAGCGTGCATAAACCACATAGCTCCATTTTGGCCTCCTGTTAACCCCCACGTAGCCCTACGTGGCTTTTGCCTCCCCCCCCCCCCCCCCCCCTCGTACACGAAGCACGTAGCTTTCTTCCGTTTTGATTCCAGAAGACATTTTGTACTGTTTTCTCTTGTCAGACTATTGTAAATTACATACGGATATAATTAACTGAGGGAAATAAATACTCACATGCTGTTGTGAGTTCAGTTCCTCATTATAACTGTGAAAAATGTTACGAAAGGAAAGCTTCGTGGCTTGGTTCGGAACCCCCCCCCCTCTCGCCACGTAGCCCAGCGTAGCCTTCCAGCTAACCCCTCCTCCCTCTGGACCAACCCACGTAGTTTGTGCACGGTCCCTAATTATGAATCGTATCCTTGCAACCGTTGGTGTAAACAAACGATTGAAAAGAAATAAAGCTCCTATTTTGTATGATAATAGATTTTAATTCAAACTTAAAAGACCGTAATACAGAACTATCGGCGCAGTCTTTATGCACAGTGTGTACTTTGCTCACAATTTAAAATTGCCATCTCAAAATCTTTTGCGTACAATACAAGAACAACCAGTAAAAGAAAATTTAACTATTTCTGAAGTTAGAGGAAACAGAAGAAGAGACAAAAAATTGCGACACCGACCGAACTAGTGTTGGTATTACTGATACTAGTGAATGTGATACTGACATACCATAGAGGATGAATAAAATTATGTTACCTATATAGATACACTTATGAATCATTATGTGAGACATTATATGATTCAGTAAGACTTAAAACACACTTGTAAAATGGAAGTTCCTTAAATAAAACTATAATTTATCAAATATATTGTTTTCTGAAAAAAAAAAATGTAGAAAAAAAACACGGGTGCTAGGTTTTTTTTCACGTTTTTTTTCACAAAGCTGAAAAAAAACATTTTGTTTTTTTTTTTTCAGTTTGCAACACTAAGTGCTACAGTTATTTTATGCAGTTTCAAGTGAGCAAAATTACATAAATGTTCCTGGAAATTGTGTAATAGAAAGATGTCTGAAGAAGCATGTTCCGGCAGTCAGTGCAGAATATTGGTGTGACAGGATACTTCGAGAAACCATATTATTTACGGAGACCCACTGGAATAAGTTGAATGAAGCCAGGTTAAGTGAGCGTACGTTGATGAAGCGTAAGTAATTTCCCTCAGACACTGATATTTTCCGCCCAAAAGCAAGGGTACGATGGTGCTGCACACTACTAAACGCTTTTTCAGCTCCATCCAATTCCCCACTCAAAAGGGAACGAATAGTGTCAATCTCTAAATTCTGTCAACACTTTCTTGGAAGGCAGGTAGATATGTTTGTAGAAATTGCCGCAGAACTGATATGGTAAAGGTACTGGACAGAGATTCACTGGCAAGACAGGAGGAGGGTAAAGAGAGTGGTGAAGTATACAAGGAGTATATCAGTGACCAGTTGTGGAAATGCATTGGTAGAAATGTTAGGAGTACTCCATAAAATGGAAGAGATGACCATAAGTTGGCACTCGATTTCATACATCATGTAGTGGAAAGATTTTCTTTTGTGAGTCAGGTAATCAGAGATTCGTATACGTTACCAGTGGAAGTGCTGAATAGTTTGCCAAAAACAGCGACAAAATTTTAAATTAAAATTCGTAAACTGCAAAAATAGACGGGTGGGGTAGTTGCAATCAAAGAAGCTAAGATAAAAATAATCAGTACTATTACTAACGAAATGCTCAGCTTGGTCCGTAACACTGTAACATCACTCATCCGGCCTCAGTTGCTGGTTTAACAGCGGCCAGAGATATATAGCAGAGGTTACGAGCATAGCCAACACCACCAAAAGGAGAAGGCCTGGCCTCTCAGTTTGTGACGTCACGTAAGTCAGGCATAAGCTCCCGCCAAACGTGACAGAACAGTACGAGCAAAATATTACAGTAATTGTTTTTCTGTTGTGCTACAAACACTTCTCTTTAGTTTTTTACCTCAAAATATTTAAATAGAAGCAAAACTGTTTGAAAAATTCATTATAACTTCTCATAAACTTTGCAATGTTTCGACGTTTTTACTCATCTGAAAATAAATTTGTCAACAATTAACAGTGATATTAGCCTAATAAATGAATCTTTTACTATTTCCGATAAAGACCATTTCAGTGATATTTCTTTTCAACTAGAAAAAAATTACCAATATTCATTGATAAAGGCAATTTTAGTGATATTTCTTTTCCGTTAGAAAAATTGATCGTGAGTTTGCTTTCCCCTTCTACATGTTATCGAAAAATCAGTATGTTGTTTCTTCATCAGCCTGAACTTTAACAGGCATATATATGAAACATCAGTAGATATATAGATAATATCTGTTTACTTTGATAAAAGAACAAATATGTTATCAAATTCAATAGCTAAAATCTGTTTTTAAAATAATAGTAATATTTAACAGATGGATGTTTTCATTTGTGTGTAACCAAATTTTACATACGCTCACACACAGTAAGAGTAAACAAATGAGTTTGGCTTGGTCTTTATTGAAAGTGCTGCATTAATTAACAAGAATTTCACAATTAGTCACAAGTGCTTTATATCAATTAAGCACAAGGCAAAGTAAAAATAACTGATAAACAGCAAATCAATTTTAGTCATTGAAATAAAATAAATAAGATGGATCATATATATTTTTAGAAGATTGGTTTCCTGAATTTTTCACAGTCTGATTTTCTTATGTTGCTAAAGAATAACTATCATTCTTTGTTCCAGTCATTGAACAGTGTACTGATACTGAAAAAATGCATAGAACACTGTCCTTTGAATAGCCTCTTTCATATCCAGAATAACTGAGAGTAAAACTAGCCTTCTTAATCTTATGAGTTGCCCAGGATGTTGCCACCTCTCTCAAATGAAAACTTTTATAATACTTATTTTTATCACAATAAATTAATTTAAAAACTTTAATGTAATTAAAATTTCTCATATTTGTTGAATCTATGAGGAAATATTAGTGTTTTGCTTCACTCTAAACAGGCATAGCTTCTCACCAACTAATACACATTTAATACATAATTCACATTTAAGTCCTTTTAGCATTGCATGGGCACAGTACTCAACGAAGTAAGCCAAAATAATTAGGAGGGTGTTAGTCTGCTTGAAATTAGAATCATTAAACACTGGAAATCTTAGAGACCACAAAAAGAAGATCTTCCAGTACATTCCTGCCCCCATATATCTAATAGTTATTTTTTAATTCAAGTTTTTCTCTTGAAAGTTTAAAAGTCGAAGTGTATGTGAACATTTTGGAAGTAGTGATTCATATAGCTGATATCTCTGGTTGTATCTGGATTCTGATATCCATTCTATCATTGCAAATTTATCTTCTTTTGCAAAATATAGGTCAAAACCTGCCACAAAGAAAGACAACTGTCTCAGTTATAAACACTATAAAGAATTAAATCATAGCAATGGAGAATGTGACTGTTCCTATGCAATAGCATAAATGGTTCTTGTGTATCAAGTGCTGTTAATATTGGAAAGCACAACATGAATGTCAAAACCTTGCAAGTAACAACAAAATGTAACTGTAAGTAATTCTTTAGCAAAGATAATACATTTCCAAGAATATAAAATATTAGTGTACTAACACTCACAATCGTAACATTAAGATGCCCTTCTACTTAACTGTGAATTGCTATAATACTTTCATTTCTCTATCGTAAATTTCTGCATCAATAAAGTTGAAATTAATTTTAATTCGTCAGCAAATTTTAAGTAGGCCTATGTTCATGTACCATACAATACTCGCAAATTCGAACTGAATAATACACAGTAATATTGCGATCAAGTTTACATCGCGATACAGTGAATTTGTTATTGCGCATGCTTCAGTCCTATTGCATTTCACACTGTAGGTGTATAATAAAATTGTGAAAATCCTGTTGCAGAAAATGTTGCTACTATTTGAAATTTAGTTCCGAGTATTGTTTGATTTTGTAGTGGCAATAATAGCAGAGATAGAGGTTAGGTTGAAATGCGGCCTGGACCAGAATGACATTCTTACATAATAAGACAGGAATAATTTGGTTATTATTAGTAAATAAGCTGTTAGTGATAACGTGTATAGAGATGTAAACTACTTTCGAATATTGTAGGCTATATATAAACGAACTAATCGAACAACTTCTAAAATGTAACACAAATGAACAGTGTTATAAAAGTGTATTCATGTTTCTAGAACTGACGGACAACTAATGTTATAGTTAATTAACAATAAAAATACAAGACAAAAGAAACATGTAATATTTTAAAGCGGAAAGATATTTACTTTGGAATAAACTGTGGTAAAAAGTTTCTGTGCATTGCAAATAACTCAAATTTCGTTCCCTTTGGATAATTTCCATTGCATTTCAGAATGCAACATGTGTATACCATTTCTGCAGAATAACAATTTACCGATAACTAACTATCGTAAAAAACAGTAATTTACGGCAAAACAACTCACATTTCGCATGCATAACAGTTTACAAATGGCTATCCACTCAGCCGTCTTGCCTAACTGGTGTGACGTCAAAATGGTTTTGTGACGTAGGCACCGGTCCTGGATATATAGATAGTGTTAGTTAAACATGGAGGCTGAACCTGACCCGATAGCTAGGAAACATTGGGCGAGTCCGATGGGGAGCGTCCATAAACTACGTGGCTAGGTCTAGGGAGGTGGAGCTAAGCCACGTAGCTTTTCATTCATATTATAAGTCACAGTTAAAATGAGGTACAGAACACACAACAGCATGTGAATATTTGTTTTCGTCATTTAATTATCTCTGTATTTACGATAGTCTGAAAAGAGAAAACAGTACAAAATGTCTTCTGTAATTAGTAGAGGAAACAGCTACGTGGTACGTGGGGGGCAGGGGGGGGGTGCAGGGATCATACGATGCAAAAATGGAGCTACGTGGTTTATGGACGCTCCCATGATACCCGAACTGTTAGTTACGCTGGCCGCCACCACAACCGCCACAGCGCTGCTTGTCCAACGTGGAAATTCCAAACAAACAAATAAATAAATGCATTGATTTTATTCGCGCTTATACTGTTAAAAGGAACTGTAAATTTCAAATAAATATTATTAAATGTGGACAAGTCAGCGCATAGACTAGTTGATATCTACAACGTGGTACTGCAATTGTATTTCAGGTGTAGGTAGCTATCCTGTAAAGATAAAGTGATAAAAGAATTTGAACGTCTTGCCACATTTATCTTTAGATTACATGGTACAGGCTTAGACTGGGCAGTGTTACTCTTCACAATACAGCTGTGTCTGATGTATCAGGTTGTGTAGAAACGCTAACCCGCAATGATATGTCTCAAAGATGTTACAAACACATGAAAAGGCAATGAAAAACAAAGTCTCTGGCCAAAGGCCATGTATTAAAATAATAATAATAAAAAACAAAGTTAGTGGTTTGGAGTCCAAATATTCATTTTAGAAATATAAATGTCTGGAGTAGCTTACAAGAAAATTGCGAAAAAATATAGTTTACTGTATTTTTGTATAAAGCAATTAAAAATTTCAGATTATGAACAATGAAAGAGTAAATGATTCACTATAATAATTGTGCTACCGGACCATAAAAAGGAATTATTCGGGCAAGCATATTACCTTTGCTGTAATTCTCAATAAAGTTTTGAAAAGCTTGTAGATGACTGACTCTTAATGTGGCAAGCGACAATAATCCTCGAAACCTCAATAATATCCCACAGAGCCCGCCTCAGTGGACAACCGGTGTCAAACCCATAACTTAATACGTAAACTATGTATTTTCCCACTCTGTTTTATAGGTGCATTACCAGACAACCCTAATCGAACGGAAGGAAAAAATGTTTCCTTTCCCATCACCGTTGAATAATATATATTCAGTCACTCTTTATGGCTAAATACAAACTGTGCCACAAGCGCGAATATTTCTCTAGTGTGCAATGAATTATGTGGATTAAAATAAATGATTTCTTCGGCTGGCATTTTGTTAAAATCTCACAACAAGAATAAATAACGTAGAGATAAACTGGCTCCAATAATTTACAAATTGCACCACGTAATCGACGAAACAGATAACGTTCTGCCGTCGAAGAGCTAACCATTTGAAGTGACCACTGTCTCTGCCACGTTATCAAATAACTCTTTTTTTGTTATTTTTATTTATTTTATTTTTTTTGTCTGGTATTACGCCTCGACGACGTCGATGACATTTAGGAGTAAAAAAAGCAGTTGTAGGCAAGGAAAAGAAAGGAATTCGGCCATAATCTTTTTGAAGGAAGCATCCCGACATTCACGTGAAGTGATTTGGGAAACAGTGGAACTGGATGGCCGCAGGGGATTCGGAGGCGCGTCTTACCGAATGCGAGGCCAGATCGTTATCCTTCACCCACAACGCTCGGTGGTGATTTTGAAACAGGAAAATGCAAAGTAAACCCAAAGAAAAATACACACAGATACTCATCCTAATAGTTTTCAAAAAAAAAAAAAAAATTCATGCAAACTGATACAAAATTTTCAATTTATACCGTTCTGGACCTGATTCAGGGTAGATGTGAGAGACACAAAAGTTGTGGAATAACGTGCCTATCATTATGCAAAATTTTAACTCAATCAATTTAAGTTTTTTTTTACATATCCTCAAGAAACTGGTTATGACCTTCTGTGACCCCTAGTTGTGATATGAAGTTAAACTTCTAATTTTCGCCGCAACTTCAGATCTTACCCAATCTGGAAAATATTAAAGAAATCTGTGTGTTACCCTCTGTTTGATGTCTCGTATGAAGTAAAAAAAGATGTGAATTCTTGATAGCTTCCTCCAATGCTATTTTGGCAGATTTCAATTAGCGTTTCGAATTACTAGGATTGCTGGAATGAAATGGACTATTTTCTAGGGGAAGAAATATAACATCTTCCCGGCATTTTGGTGATATTTCAGGACCGTGGTACCATTTAGAGTTAAAATCTGAAGATTGTAATACACTCTGAAAAATGTCAGTTCTGGAAACATACGAAAATAAATATCCGAAGAAATCTCATACTGATACTTCACCAAGAAAGTAGTAACATTCCATTTGTTTCAATCGCAAATTATATGTATTAATCGGTGTATGACAGCTAGGTGCTCTGTTATCGGTTTCACATACTCTGACCTCCGATCACATGTAGATCTTGTCCCTTAGAGCAGGGTTTCACAAACTTTTAAATCCGCGTAACCCTATAAATTTTACCAGGCAATGGCGAGCCCCCTTAGCAAAACACTGCAAACCTTTTTATTTTTAGCTCCACTACTGGCAACAGTGGGTGGTATTCACAATTGTGTGAGTGTGGGAAGCTGCGTAATCAGTGACGATACGTTCGGTCGGCTGGCGTGGTGGAACATGCGTAGGGGCACTCCTGCGTGGTGCCCGGTCGCTGCGGCTCCCGCCTGACTCTGCGGGGTACGGGTGCGGCCGGGTGTTGCGCGCAGGTACCACAGAGAGGTTTTGCTATACGGCCAGATTTTGGAAGGGTCTTCGGCCTGGTTCGTGGCAGGCGCCGCCTCTGCGCGGTTCCCCGTGGGCACTCATAAGCGGTGGCGAAAGGCGCCTGGCCTCACCGTCCCCGCTGTATGGCGGGTGATCGGAAGAGTCCACTTCCACGGCGGTGACATAGTGAAGTAGTACGATGATATGGTGTGGTTGGGGTGACAGTTTGAGGGCTTCAGCCCAGTTGCTGCATGACTCCTCAACCAGGTCGGTGGACCATACAGCTGTACTCGTGTCATACTCTTGAGATAGCCTGTCCGCCATTACGTATATCTTGTCGCGAACCCCCTACGATCAACTGGCTAACCCCTGGGTGTTCGCGTACCCCACTTTGAGAAACACTGACTTAGAGTAACAAATTGGTCAATCCCGTTAATCTCAAAATATTATTCAGTCCCCGTTGTATTGTCCTTGTAGCACCGTTCAGCAGTCTACTATACTCACTCTATACTTAATAGTTTACTTGGTTTTGAGGATACTCCTCTTTTAAGATATTTCAAATGATGGTCTGATCTTGCTGCATACGTTGATTCCTATTAAGATTAACTCGCTGCTAATGAGTTGTTAACTGGCTTCGCAACCGTAGTTGGTAAAACATAATAATTAAGCCTGTTGTCAAAGCCATTACAGGCCGTAGAGGACTGAGGGTAGGGAGCGGGAAGGAATTCAGCCATGGCCTTTTGAAGGAACCATCCTGGCATCGCCTGCAGTGTTCTTGGGAAATTATGGAAAAAATGAAATGCCTGGACGGGATTCGAACTGGTGTCCTGTCAATACCAGGTCGTTTCCGCTAATCCGGTCTCTGCTGTTCGACCTGTATTCAATAGCTGGTTTGAGCTCCGGTGTGGTTAGTATAGGCAACGAACTGGCGTGCATTTCCTAATCTCTGACAGAATGTAATGTCAGTTGGATTAACTATCGTCGCTGAACGTTACGTAATAACTGAACTATACTTAATATGAACCGGAGTCAGGAATTGTAAAAGAGTCTGAGTGAGGTCGTGGCTACAAGCCAGAGCAGTAAAACAGTCGTATCGCCCAGAGGCCGGCGCCCTCAACAAGTGTCAGCGACACATGGAGATAATATAAATTCCAACGGGGCTCTTCGTTCTATTCAAGTCACCTGCTTTTTGAAATAGTTGCAATTTAGCCGAATACGTCCATTGTTTTAGACTCATATTGCCACCAAGTCTGCTACGTTCATTTCAAAGCGTTTAAAACTCAAGGACAGTGCGTCAAAAAGACAATACACATGAGACCGGTGTCGGGAGTATGGAAGATACAGTGTCTTCCAACATTATTTCAGTGAGCAATCAAGATAGCTGCTAGGAGTGAAGATGCATTGATGGAGGACATTTGGAGGAAAATCTTCACTAAAAACTACTAAAAAAAAAATAGTCGTAAGGAGCTACAGAACTCACATGCATGATAACAGACAGAATTAATAACGAAACTATCACAGATGGTAATTGACAAGAAACCTGCTATTTAAAAAATAAATTTCGGAAGGAAGCATAACTCTATAAACATCATCAGCTACAATAATCTCATTTAAATAAAGTAAACCTTTCACTGGAAACTTTCTAAAACTGCATGTGGATTCACAGTACTTTAATAAAACATTTCTTCGTGATTATACTATTGATAAAGAGGGAAAAATGAAATATTCGAAAAATGGTAGTATAGAAGGATGTTAAAAATTGAATGTTCTGTATTTACATATTACTAATTTATTATTTGAATGTTATTTACAGGACCTTACGACAGTAAAATTAGGCATTTTCATTGATTAGATTATAGGAATAATTATATCTTGACACAGATGTATGTATGTATGAATGTTTCGATCTATTTATTTACGTATGTATGTATGTATGTATGCATGAATGTATGCATGAATTTAACACCATTATGACCCATTTCCAGCTGTCCGAGCTGTTGAAATTTCGCACACATATTAAGAATATTGGTCGGTCGCTGTATGTCGTCGTTGAAGGAAGAAGTTCATCTAATCTAGATGTTACATTGCGTGTAGTTCAAGGAAGTGTAATAGGACCACTTCTTTTCTTAATTTTTATAAACGATCTCGTAGACAAAGTGAAAAGCCTTTTTAGATTGTTTGCTGATGATGCGGTTATTTATATGGAAGTAAGGAATTTGGCCGATTGCTTAGAAATTCAGCGGGATCTGGATGTTATTTTGGCATGGTGCGCTGAGTGGTAACTCACGCTAAATTGTAAAAATTGCAAGACAATGAGCATAACTAACAAAAATAATCCGAATGTTCAGAAATACGAGGTAAACAGTTCAGTTATTGATATGGTCGATTCTATGAAATATTTGGGATTAACAGTACAAAGCAACATGAAATGGGACTTACACATTAATTCGTTAGTTGGTAGAGCTAATTCTAGGCTGCGATTCCTACGCCGAATCTTAAGAAACTGTAATGAACAAACAAAGGAGATAGCGGACAAATCTCTTGTGCGTCCACATTTGGATTATTGTTGTGCCATTTGGGATCCGTTTCGTAAGGGGTTGATCGAAAGTATAGAGAAAGTACAGAGACTTGCTACAGGCCTTATGAAAGCGTCACAGAACTGATTAGTAGACTAGGTTGGGAGTCTCTGGTAGATAGACGACACACGTTTCGTTTAAATTTATTGGTAAACATACGTACTCCCACTTTCACTTACGATTATAGTGAAATTCTTCGTTCACCAACCTATTTGAGTCGGAATGATAGGAAAGATAAAATTAAAGAAGTAAGGTGCCGCACTGATTCTTATATGAATTCTTTTTCCCTCGTACCATTAGGGATTGGAATGCACAACAAAGAGATTAGTTTTGGTGCTGAGCACCCTCTGCCACCCACAATTTTGTGAATTGCAGTTTATATATGTAGATGTAGAACCGGAGACAATACAATAATTTCATAACAATGTCCCGCTATTCTCATTTCTTTGACAGTAGCAACAGAAAAAAATGTTTGAATGTGATGAAATTTTGCATTTCAATTTTAACCCAATTCCAGATGTCCGAATTGTTTGAAATTTTGCTAATGTATTGAAAACTGATTACAATGCAATAATTGCATAACTATGTCTTGATATTCTCATTTCTTTGACAGTAACAATAGAAAAAAATTTTGAATGTGTCGAAATTTTGCATTTTAATTTTAACCCAATTCCAGATGTCCAAATTGTTTGAAATTTTGCTCATTAATTGAAAACTGATTACAATATAACAATTTCATAGCTATATCTTTATACTCTCATTACTTTGACAGTAACAATAGAAAAATTTTGGACACGTTTTAAGAACCATAGTCGTCGGGCTCGTCTCGTTACTTTGAAAGTAATTAAAATTAACAGTGTAATAACTATGTTAGCGTGTCCTCATCATTACTTTTCACCCTCCTTCTTGCAACTCCTCCGCATTTAATTGTTTCGTCTTCTTCAACCATTTCATGGTATTTATAACTTTTTCTAGCAAATATCTGCATACAGTATTCCTTTGTTCACAACCCTCTGGCCTCACATTCCGGAGGACGTAGGTTCGAATACCCTCCCAGGCATTCAGATTTGGTTTCTCCACGGTTTCTCCAAATCACTTCAGACGAATGCCGGGATGCTTCCATCAAAAGGCCATAGCTGAATTCATTCCCGTTCCCTGCTTCCCCCGCCCTCTCTTTTCTTTCTCTCCTCTAATGACCTCGATTGCGACGAGCGAAAAAATCCCCTCTTCATTTTTATGTGTTATTCACATGCAACCTCTAACTTAAAATAAGGACAGAAATGGAATTGTTTAGTGCTTTAGCTAACTACTCAGAAATTACCCCCTCTTCCCTTCTATTTATGTGTAAGCCACGCCTGGCGAAACCCGACTAACAGTATTGTCCACAGCCGTAACCTCCATCACAAATATTTGATTTCCAAGCAATGCCCCCCCCCTCTCATTAAAGCAATTAATATTTGTTACAATAACTGTTTCAGGTAATAACAGGTATTTACATTTCAATCAAATATGTCGCTGACCCAAATTGTAGGATCGTGTTATATTAGTGATTGAGTATGGCAGGATGACTGACACGTGGGTTCTATGGGGATATCCCTACGATGCCCTATGACTTGCGCAGACTTTCTTCTTGTATCTTCTGCTCTTGGATTCTTGCTCTTCGGACCTATCGTCTTCTTCTCTTGTACTGCCAAATAAACATGAGCATCGAGGGTAACTTGTATCTATGAGAGGGTGCAGACAGCTATGAGTTACTTGAAATGAAATAATTTTTCTGGAAACCTCATTTAATCTGTACTGAACCGTAAATCAGTCGATGTTGAACAAGATAGGGAGGTATTCCGTAACCCGTGATACTGATCCTAGGGATGAAACTTAGCCCTACAGTTCACAACTAACAGAGTATGGTAAGGTTGGTGCAGCGAATATCTCCGAGGCCTAGATGTTAACTTGTTGCTCGTCAGTGAAGAAGTGAGACTGATCAATGTATTCTAGCTTGCTGGAAAGTATTGGCTTGCATGCTCAGCACTGCACGTGTAGCTTGCAACCTGAACTGTCGATCGGCAGAAAGTCGAACAACAGGACGTGCTAACTCGACGTCTGGCTGCAGTGAAACTTACATGATTTAGATACTAAAATATTATAATAAATGACGAACCGTCACAAATAATTTACTTGATATTCCTAATGAATATTTCACACAATAAAACGATACAGTTTTCGTAAATGAAATTATTTAATGAGAAGGTTGGTTTACTGAGTGTGAATGTTACTGTACAGTCTGTGTGCAGTACTGGCGGAATGCTTCCCTGGCTACCGCAACACGCACTGCCGTAATGTGCCCCGTCTCGACACAAAGAGAAATCGACCGACAGTCGTTTCTCCGCTATCACGCGCCTCCATCTTCAGTCGCAGGTCACGCGAGGGCACGACCTTCTCAACTAGGAAACTTCCGATACCTACAGAGCTCAGCCGTAACTTCTCGACATGGATAAAGTGCCTGAGGCGGTAAAATAATACGTAAAAGCAACAATAATTCCCTGTGCTCTTCTTGTGCAAGTACCGAGTGTGGTGTGAGAGCGGTAACACTCTGGCCTCGCAGCCTGGAGGACGCGGGTTCGAATCCCCGTCCGGGCATCCAGATTTGGGTTTTACATGGCGTCCCCAAATCACTCCACTCTATGCTGAGATGTTCCTTCAAAAGGCCATGGTCGAATCCCTTCCCGATCCTTCCACCCAGTCCTATCTCACCTCTAATGACTTCTAGGTCGAGGAGGGGTAAAGCCATAAGCAAACATATCGACCGGGTGACAGATTTTCAAGATGTCGCCATTCCATTTTGAACTGTTTTCTCTTGTCAGAGTATCGTAAATTTCATTAGGAAATAATTTAACAACGGAAATAAATATTCACATGCTGTTGTGTGTCCTGTACCTTATTTTAACTGGGACAAATAATATTAATGAAAAGCTACGTGACTTGTTTCCGAATTCCCCCGCTCTACACGTAGCCCAGCGTAACTTTCTACTCAATTCCTCCCATCCTAGACCGAGTCACGTAATTTATGGACGCTCCCTAAAGGGCACGTGTGCTCTAATGTGGAAAATAAGACACGCCGTTTAACGGAAACGACACCAGATTAATGTTAGAATTTTGTAGTTAACCGTTGCTGTGCCACTGCTGTGTTTCACGTACAATTTTTCAAAAAAATGAAGAGAAAACTGAGAAAAAAACATAGCTCTGAAGGCCATAACATCAAACGGAGATCTTCAGGTGCATATAGGGATTGTAATCCAGCAAAGCGGGATCCCGCATCATTAGACAGTCTGGCGGATCCGGCACAAACTTAAGCGGATCCGGAATCCGCAAAATGCGGATAAAACGCGTGTCAGTGCGTGACTCGCTGCCCCACTCGGTCTCTATCGGATGTATTGCACTGTTTGCCTGTACCCTTCCAGTTGGCCCTTGTACCCGTGTGAACAAACCTTTGTTTTTGTCAACCTTCGTCATTCGTAAGTAAATAGATACACTTTTACGTATTCATTTTCGAGTACACATTTCTGTAATTTGAGTTATGTTGCGTATTTAGTACGATTTTATAACTATATAATTATTTTTTATATGTTGCAAACGTTATCTGAAATACAAAGTTACAGGTTTTTATTCACGGTTTCATTATTCCCATTTTCTGTATTGGCAGATAAAGTTATTGTGACAATTTCCTTTTTTGCGGCTGAAAATTTGATTATTCGTTGATAGGAAACTAATGTTATCGTAATTTTAATCGCATACCTATTTATTTAGCAGCTATCAAAAGGAAATTGTATATCCTTTGACTTATTGCTGTTTAGGCCACTCCCTCAAGGCGTTTCTGTTTACATGTGCCGCTCAGGCTATAGATTAATACCTCTTCTCCTTGTTATTATTTCGACTAAAGGCAAAAAAAGTTATAATGAAGTTTTCACGGGTGTATCGACGAGTTGAGTTGTAGGAACACCATACTTCGACAGCTGCCTCCGCCGTCTTCCTCACGTGTGAAATCTCGTGTTTTTACAACGAAATCCGGAGATACAACCTATGAAAACTTCACTGCAATTATTCGCCGAGAAAGTCTCCTTTCTTACTAAAAAGTAATAATTTCCACTCTTAAAACGTCGTTACGCCACATATGTAAAATTGAAATACTTGACAGTTTAAGTGTTGGTGAGCAGTTTCCTTAAATAACATTGAATCAACCGTAAGATCAATCAAGGAATCAGGAGATATAATAATGAATCCCACAAAAACAACTTTTGTAATAAAAAAAAAAAAAAAAAAAAAAAAAAAAAAAAAAAAAAAAAGAAGCCAAGTCTCGTGCTTGTGCAGTGACAAAAGGTTATGAGATCTTGTTCTGAGCCAAGTCTACACTTTACAGAGTATATTCACTTCACTTTGTGAAATGGAATGCTTTCTCTCGGTGTTATGGAACGTTTATTTAGAATTAAAAAAAAAAAAAAACTCTGGTAACTTGGCCACTAAGCAAACCATGTTTTTAAATTCATGTGATTTATTGTAAGGCACATAATATGACCTAACACTGAATATTTTCCATTTTTTATTATTTATTTAAAAATTGGTTTAGATTAAAAAACAAAAATGTAAAACCTCGAACTGTACTTAAGACATGCTAAAATTTGCCAATTAAAATATTGTTAGCTATTAATTTTTATCATTTAAAATTAAAATTGATTTATTAATTTAATTATTATTTACTTTATTAACGTTTTAAGTAACTATGTTTTAAATATAAGCGTTAAAAAACTGTTTGCGCCAATCCCGCACGGATCCCGCGGGATTCCGCGGGATCCCGCGGGATTGGCGCAAATCGCTCGCGGATCCTGCGGGATTGAAAACACTGCGGGATTGCAATCCTTAGGCGCATACCAATCACCACTGTGAAGGCATAAACTCGGAGAATCTCCTAAGGGTGAACTAAAGAGCCTGTGAATATTCCAAGAGCAAGGTATCTCTGGATTATCAGCTGGAGACTTATCCAAATGTAGTAAAAAGCTGAGTATAATGTTTACAGTAAAGACCAGTTTCTGATTTTTTTGAGCCTTCCCAGATCATGCCAGGCATTGAACTATTGTGATGGTGGTTTCTGACCAGTTATAACCTCAATAAAGAAACTCGTCAACACCCTCAGCGAATCTATGTTTCTCAAGACATTGTGGCACAGAAGCTGTTATCAAGCAGACCTCGGTAGCTTAGGAGCCAGAGTACTGGCTCCGCGTCCCGAAGGTCGCCGGTTCGAGTCCGACCGAGGGCATGGGTGTTTAATTGTTTTGTGTGTTAATGACGTGGCCGTCTTGTGATGTCGATACTTAGTAGCAAGAATTCACTAGGGAAAATGATACACTCGAAGAGTCATGATAATCACGTTGAGCTGGCTGTATGGCCCCAGTAGCCGAAAGCCAAAAAAATGACTATCATCAGTAGCCAAATCAATCGTGCAGTTATGTGGCTGTCGAAGCCACAATCCTAGATATAACTCTAACACTCATTCCCAGGAAGAAATTCCCGGCACTGAGTCCAGCGACCCGCCGTCTTCCTTTTGGAACCCATTTTTGGGATCTGTCATCTTCGCTCACAGCAGCATTCTTCGCTTTCCGTTTTGACGTTAGCTGCCCTCTTCCCTTTCTAGGAAACCCCGCAATACCCTTCATTACCTCTTATCGCTAGGTTTGATTTTTATAAACTCATTCGGTGTCTTCGTAACTTAGCTGAGCTATGGTAGAACGCACTACCCGTAAACTATTTCTTATTTTAAATTTTTTGTCATATTTTCACTGAAGACAGCAGAGTTGTTGTTTGAAGCTTCACATCCATTAGAAGATCTTACACTGAAGTGCCAAAGCTGATGGGATCGTGTGAGACCCAATTCAGCTCGGTGAAGTGCAGCAACCTGAAGTGCCATTGACTCAACAAGTCGTTTGAAGTCCCCTGAAGAAGTATTCAGCCATGCTTCCTTTACAGCCAGCCAAAACTGCATTAACCTTTCGATGTCCCAGATATACTCGACTACGTTCATGCCTGCGATCTAGGTGTCCAAATCATTGGCTGGAATTACCAGAAGTTTCTCCAAAAAATAGCGAATGATTTTGAATGCGACTTGGCGCATTGTCCAGCGTAATCTGGAAATTTTTAGGTCATGAATTGCTGAAAATGGTGTTCAAGAAGCACAACGAAGACATTTCCAGTCAACGGCAGTTTCACTTTGACCATAGATACCAGTCCATTACATGTAAACACAGGCCATAGCAGAATTGAGGCACCACTAGTTTGTAAAGTTCTTTCCTGACAACCTGGGTCAATGGCCTCATGGGATATGCGCCACAGTCGAACCCTACCATCAATTCTTATCATCTGGAACAGTGATTCATCTGACCACGCAACGTTTTCCAACCGACTTGCTCACAAGCGCAGGAGACTCGCTGTAGGCTATTGTGAGGTAGACACGCGTAATTACTTGTCTCGAAGTGGTTTCCATCCTCCGAATCAGATACTCATTCCGCACGTTGTCAAACGCATCGAACTGGGTGTTCAGTACTTTCTGCTCACTGTATTAAGTATGTTGATGTCATTTTCAGTACGTCCTGGTATTTGTACCGTACGCGCTAATCACAGTCCACAAAAATCAGTAATTTAAAAAATTCAGTCTCGTTGGACGTTACTGGAACAAGTGTCTCCGTTTCTCACCTTTCTGTAACTTTCTCTACAGCTTTTGTGACCGCAACGGAAGCGGCGGCTATCATTGCACTTTTTTGCCGAAATACCAGAAAGCAAACCTTTTTTACATAAATTTCATCATGTCCGTTTGTCCGTATGTCCGTAGGACCATTGCAGCGACTTTCGCGAAATTTCGAAGGTATATATGTTCTATTAAACACAATCGATCTGTACAAAAATTTTAAAACAGTAATAATAGTACATGAAATTAAAAACAAAATATTGTTTTAAGTCAATCCCAGAGATTCCAAGTCTTTCTTGACCTTCCGCCCCCTTTTCGAAAAAAAATTATTCATCGCTACCTTTTCGAAAAAAAGAAAAACACCAACTCCCTTTCTTGCAATAATTAATGCAACCGTTAGTGCACCAACTACTCTGATTTGTAACCCCCTATTTTAAACAGAGATTCGATGGTGCCCCTCTCAGGTGAAATGTACTTATGTCGAAAGACAAAGACAAATCTCAAAAATTATTCTATTAAAAGGTATAAACAACATTGTTGTATTGTTCGCAGTTTGCTTAAGAAATAAATATTATGAAAAATGTTATTAATTATATGGCTGACCTTGGTGTAATGACACTAATTTTTCGATATTTGGTGCCTTATTTCTCATCACTCTTAAGCCGGCGTTCCTCTGTTACAGGGGTGGCCAACCTGTGGCTCGCGAACCACATGTGCTCTTTGAAGGATTATTTGTGGCTCTCGATAAATGTACCCGAGTTCCCTTTTCATTTTTGTGTTATTATATTTAAAAAAATTATTATCGTTCCGTATGTGTTTCAAAATGTCTTTTAAATTACTGATAACAAATATGAAAGACTAAGTGCAACATTGTAACAAATTTCATTTCCGTCCAAGTTAAGAATGATACGACTCATCGAAAACTGCGCGAACGAACATAAACAGTGGCGTAATCGTCCGTAATCGACCTACTCCAGACCGATTTTGAATTTGTAAACTGTCATTGCAACGGACAGTTGACATTGTGCTCTGTAGCAAACAATTTGTATCACTATTGCTTCGGGCATAATATGTAATCTGGAATTTTTGGTAAGTTAACTGTAATTTGTTTCGTAGTATGTAACACGTGTTGTTATTGTTTTAATAACACAAAACTTGTATTTTCTAAATTTCTTTATTAATTTCCAGTTCTTTTAAAAATATGACGACAGAGAACCAAAAATAAAAGAAGAAAATACGAGCAAGAAAATAGAAGTTTTAATAATGAGTGGGAGGAGAATTTCTTTTTTATTGACAATAACGGAAAAGCATTATGTGTTATTTGTAATTCTACGGTCAAAAATTATAAAGCTAGCAATTTACGTCGACATTATGAAACCAATCATCCTCAGTTTTCTAATCAGTATCCACCAAATTCCAAATTAAGATCAGATAAACTTGCTTCTTTAAAATCAAATTTAAATAAACAAGTCAATTTTGATGACCTTTAACAATGAAGCTAATAATGTGGCTGAAGCCAGTTTTGTTATTGCCTGGAATATTGCTCGTGCAAAACGCCTGTATGGAGAGAGGGAGTTTGTTAAAAAAAAACTTGGAAGATGTACTCAAAGTTTTAGATCCAACTAATGCAGCATTGCACAAAGTTGTTTCGCAAATTCCCGTCTCGAGACACACAACCGAACGACACATAACTGCAATTAATACATCTCTTGAATATAATTTAAAAAATTATTTGAAGAACTGTATTGCATTCAGCTTAGCCCTTGACGAATCGACAGATATCACAGATCTTCGGCAATTGGCAGTTTTCATACGTTTTGTTTCACCTGACTTCGTTGCACTTCAAGAGTCAACCCACGGTGTCGATATTAAAAATGCATTAGATTCCATAATGAAAACTTTTGATGTGCCTCTTAATAAACTTGTAAGTATTGCAACTGATGGAGCTCCGGCAATGCTGGGTAAAAAAATCGCTCTTATTGGGCTTTTAAGAGATGATTCTCAAATTCCACAATTCATACCGATTCACTGCATAATTCACCGAAAACATCTCGTTGCAAAATATTTACAATATCCTGATGTTAGGAAAACAGTGTTACACATTGTAAATTACATTCGCACCAATGCAAAAAATAATCGACAATTCAAAAATTTCCTTGAACAATTAAAGGACGCAGAACTTCCAAATTACATTAATTTATTTTGTATTGTTAGATGGTTATCTAGCTACAACGTATTAAATCGATTTGTAGATTTGTTTGATCCGATAACTGCATTTCTAAAAGACAAGGAAATAACCTATTCAAAATTAGACGATGACGAGTGGTTGCAAGATTTAATGTTTTTGACAGATGTCATGGAACATTTCCAAACACTGAATTTATAACTGCAGGGGAAAGATAGAATAATATCTGACCTCTCACAGTGTATATTTAGTTTTCAAACTAAATTACAACTTTTTGAAAAGGACATTAAAAATAAAACATTTTGTCATTTTCGTCTAATTAATATAATATTAAACAAGAAAAACTTAACGAATATATAAAAAACCTAGAAATAATATTAACGGAATTCCAAAATAAATTTCAAGACTTGAAATATTTTAAATCTTCTCTTGGTTTTTTTTCGAAATCCATTTGAAATTAACATAATTCAAGGTGAGTTTTTCATTTCCAATATAATTATGACCCAAAAAGCATCTGGAAAGTTAGAATTAATAGAGATGCAAGAAGATAGAACTCTACAATTAAAATATAAATCGACGCCGATTGCTGAATTTTGGAAATTTGTACCAGAATTAAAGTATCCTGATTTTAAAAAGGCTGCTTGTCGAATTATTTCAATATTGATAACAATGTACTTATGTGAATCATTTTATTCCACTTTAAAATTCGTAAAATCCAAACTCCGATCAGTATTAACTAACAAAGAATTACTGAGAAGAGCTGTCACCAATTATTCACCAAATTTTAAAGAATTATCAAACCAAGAAAAATAAATGTGTTTCATTTTTAATATTTAAATTCAATACACATATTTTGTACTTTTATTCATATGTTTTCAATAAATATAATTTCTTAAAAAAATTAATACCTTTTTTGCATACGTTTTAAATACATATTTAACTGCGGCTCGCAAAAATTTCAAATTTCGGACTACCAAGGAGCTTGGCCACCCCTGCTATATTACTTACTTACTTTACTTTCCATGTCCGGACTGTTTCAAATTGTTTTTTTCCCAGAAACTAGTTGCTTGGATCGCTTTATCATTGGTTAAGAAAAGGTCTTCATCTTGGCACGTGAAGCCCATGTCTCTGCACTCGAGATGTCCTGGTGTCTGAATGTAGGCGCAGTCACTCTTGTCGTCATCCGTGTATCCCCACTTTTTCATGTTGCTCCTGCACTTTGATACTCCTGTTCTAAGTCTTCCATTTCTCGTACGGCAGGTTCCACCCGGGAGCCAGTTCTTCTTGGACTCTAAAGCTTGAAGGTGTGGGAAGCATCTTCTCCCATGAGGACAGTCTTTTTTCTTCTGGAGTTTTGTCTAGTGCCCTACCTCTTTTTAAGATACTTCTCCGTGAGAGGAGGCGTGGTGGAGCCATGATTTGATTGTACATTTGGTGCTTTGGGTCAGTCTCTTGTTTAAGCTTCTCCTTCTCTGTGGCCACTCTCCATCTTACATCCGGTGGTGCTATGCCTGCCAGTGGATATACTTTTTGTGTTCGAGTTGCTGTCATGCACCCAGTCACCAGCCTTACGGTCTCATTGAGCGCCACGTTTACCTCTTTAGAATGAGTGGAGGCTTCCCATACTGGTGCGCAATATTCTGCAGCCGAAAAGCAGAGAGCCATAGCTGTGGAACTTAAAACTTCGGGGTGTGCTCCCCAGTTGGAGCCAGTAAGTTTGCATAGTATCTTATTTCTGGCGCTTACATTGTCTTTCAGCTCTTTGCAGGGATTCTTATACGTGAGAGACCTATCCAGTTTAACTCCCAGGTATTTTGGGTGGCTAGTGTGTTCCAAAAGGGTCCCCTTCCATACTATCTTTAGTGGCTTCATTGCTTCCTTGCTCCTTAGATGAAAGCCACAGACCTGAGTTTTCCTTGGGTTTGGTCGTAGCAGGTTATCATCATAGTAAACTGATAAAACTTCCTTTTCCTACCTCTTTGAAAGTTTTACCTTGGGCAGTGATAGCCGTGTCATCTGTTGAAAATATGTTCCTTTTGTTCGACAATAAATTTCTGACAACGCTAAATCCTTTTTTCGCTGCATACGATCATGAGAATGCTATAAAAACTTATTTGATCCAGCCCTTGAAGCCGCATATAGTAATCGAAAGTAAGGGTGGTGGTTGTTACTAAACGCCCCCTAAAGTTTCCTGGGCAGTACCTTTTTTTTTTTTTAAACTGCTTTATGTCTCTCAACAGCGAGGTCTTTAGAGACGGGAAAGGATAGGGGGCAAGGATGCGGTCAAGGAATGGGAAGGAATTCGGCCATGGCCTTTTGAGGAAGCATCCCGGCATTTGCCTGGAGTGATTTGGGAAACCATGGAAAACCCAAATCTGGATGCCCGGACGGGGATTCGAACCACCGTCCTCCCGAATGCGAGGTGAGAACGCTAACCGTTACACCGCCACGCTCGGTGGGGCAGTACCGCCTCCTTTAGGAACTACTGGTCTTTCCCATCTAGAGCGGTCTTGTAGAACAGAAAAAATGCAACGTTGTTTCGAGTCATTACACAAGTTAATATTTCTCACTCTGCAAAACGTAGAGGGAAGCGGCAGAATGACGGTCGACCTCTAATGGAAGGACAACTCGTTTGCGCCTCTCTCGCCAGGAGTGCTTTTTATTCGTTAACTTGTTTCCCGTAACTCCATTCGCGTGGTCTGTTCGGACCTCCCTCTTAAACCGATTACGTCAAAGTTACCATCTGCCTGCATTTGTAACTTAGTTGCTGCTAGTAATTCGATGCCACCCGTTCGCTGAAATACGTCGACTGCCAGAACTGCAACTGTAGTCAGCCGAATTGGCGGCGACTTAGAATACGCCGTTGCCAATCCGAGCAGTTAACAGTTAAATTCACCTATTAGCTCGTAATCATATTTTGTGCTATGACACTCGCATTAGGCAACACAGTACGCTCAGCGTTGCCATTTTCTAGTGTTAGAGACAGAGCGGTACGCGAGAATATTCGGAAGTGCGGCAACAGCGCGTTCCCGCCCACCCGCCTGTTTCCCTGAACACAGCAATAACTTACCTTTAAATCGTTGATAATCTAGGGACACTTTTATCTTTATTTCACGCTTTTCGACGTCACATCAGAATAAAAAATATCTTATTCCACTCTTGAGATCATTGTTTGAAACCCTGAATTTTTTTATTTTTATGTTTTACGGGCATCGCATTCAATGAAAAGTGGATGCTAATTTCTACCTTAATTTCTCACCTTTTAGACACCACTCTAAAATGGAACACGCCCTATTTTACTCCTAGTTCCACGATAAACAGTACCTCAGGCGGTCAAACGCCTGATTGCTCCCCGGATGACCAGTGTTCGAACCCCGGCGAAGCCGAGGATTTTTTCGAGAAGCTAAAAGTCCCCAGGCCCATTCAGCCTGTTATCCGATGAGTACCGTGGAGGAAACTCCGCGGGAAGGTAAGGAACGGCCAGCGCGTGGCGCTAACCACGTCGCATGCATTCCAGTGCCAAAGGTTGTATAGGGAGTGCGGAGCTCTACCTCCGTATATCCTACGGGAAGCGACAGGAGCCATCGGAACCCCGTGACCTTTACCTAATCAATATAGACACTCACATTAAAATTCGATTAATAGTTTTTGCCTGAATCGCATTCAACGAAAAACGGCTAGTAATTTCTTGACTCTTTTATCATAAATTTCTTATCTTCTACATCTACATATATACTCTGCAATTCACAAAATTGTGGGTGGCAGAGGGTACTCAGCACCAAAGCTAATCTCTTTGCTGTGCATTCCAATCCCTAATGGTACGAGGGAAAAAAGAATTCATATAAGAATCAGTCCGGCACCTTATTTCTCTAATTTTATCTTTCCTGTCCTTCCGACTCAAATAGGTTGGTGGAAGAAGTATTTCACTACACTCATGAGTGAAAGTTGGAGTACGCATGTTTTCCAATAAGTTTAAACGAAACGTGTGTCGTCTATCTACCAGAGACTCCCAACCTAATCTACTAATCAGTTCTGTGACGCTTTCAGAAGGACTGTAGCAAGCGGTCACGAATCGAGCGGCTCTTCTCTGTACTTTCTCTATACTTTCGATCAATCCCTTACGAAACGGGTCCCAAATGGCACAACAATAATCCAAATGTGGACGCACAAGAGATTTGTACGCTATCTCCTTTGTTTGTTCATTACAATTTTTCAAGATTCTACCAATGAATCGCAGCCTAGAATTTGCTCTACCTACTAAAGAATTAATGTGTATGTCCCATTTCATGTTCCTTTGTAGTGTTACTCCCAAATATTTAATAGAATCGACCATATCAATAACTGTAATTGTTTAACTCGTATTTCTGAACAATCGGATTCTTTTTGTTAGTTATGCTCATTGTCTTGCACTTTTTACAGTTTAGAGCAAGTTGCCACTCAGCGCACCAATGCCAAAATAACATCCAGATCGCGCTGAATTTCTAATCAATCAGGCCAAAGTTCTTACTTCCCTATAAATAACCGCATCATCAGCAAACAATCTAAAAATGCTTTTCACTTTGTCTCCGAGATCGTTTATAAAAATTAAGAAAAGAAGTGGTCCTATTACACTTCCTTGAGGTACACCCGATGTAACATCTAGATTAGAAGAACTTTCTCCTTCAACGACAACATACTGCGACCGACCAGTTAGAAAATCCTTTATCCATTCACAAAGCTGATCCGATATACCGTACGCTCGTAAGCTTCGCTAAAAGGCGGTTGTGTGGCACAGAGTCAAAGGCTTTCTGGAAATCTAAAAAAATTGCATCTACTTGTGAACCTGTATCGATAACTTTCATTACGTCGTGTGTAAATAGGGCCAGCTGTGTTTCACATGATCTTCCCGATTACTAATCAAAATGAAACGACCCCTATTTTACCCCTGGCCTCAGAGGCTGTGTATTATTGAAAACTCTATCATAGTCCGACCAATAGTTCAAAGAAAAATAGATACTAGTTTCTAGACAGTTTTATCTTAAATTTCTCACATTTACTACTTTAAATCAAAATGGTTCATACACTATTTTACTCCTAGGGGCAGGTAATGTACATTATTAAAAATACCTTCAAAATCTGACCTATTACGAATCAGCTTCATTCAAACAAACAGACAGAGAAATTACAAACGAGGCAAAAAAAGTTGATTCCATTTCTATAGGTCACTAACATTGAAGTAACTGATTACATTTGTAGATCACTAGGTCGGTCGTGCGGAAAGTTTGCAAGTTATATACGATGAAGAGCGAGCTTAGAGCTTTATAGTAGGATAAAAGGAGAACCTCCACATTTATAGGTATGAAGACACTTACACGTCTTACGAAACAAATAATTATAAATTATGAAATGTTTTCCGAGCAGTAAACTGTATAAAACACACACAGTTTATCAGTATCTCCGTAATATGGGGTGCTGCTATCTAGCGGTACTGAGACCACTCCTTATCGACGCTAGCGCAGCCTAGCAGCCTGACTCTGCACTATCGCATACCCGTCACCTTGATAGTTCTTAATTTTGCCATTTGAGAGTTGAATTTAGAAAAATACTTTTCGTAATTAATGATGACATTAATCATTAATATGATACCTCATTTATCGATTTTGGTAATGTATAAATGGAGAAAGATGGCTCTTCACAAAAAAAACACCTTTTAGAAACAATACATATGAGCGTTTCTCAACCTGTTTCAACTCGAGGACCAGCAAATTAACAAAACTATTGCTGCGAACCACTAACTTATGTGGCCTGATTATTCACCTATGTTATTAACATATGGGACTCATTGTTTTGTACCTTTATAACATAAGAAATGTAAAGAATTTTTTGAATTCCTACGGAAACACAGTCGTTAAGCGGAAGTTAATTAAATATTGACCAGACTCTCAATATTGAATAGCCAAATGACTTAAAATGTCATTGTATGCTGGATGGCACACTAGTCCACGGATCTACATGCACAAAGTAAAATAAAAGAAACGTGACCATACAAAGTTTATTGCTGCTCTCAAGCCTACCACGTACCGCGTATTTAGTGACTAGGCTATTGCGGGTTCTGTGATCATATCCTGGAAATAGATTTTTGCCTGGTGGTTGAAATATTCATGGCTTTTAAATAGTTGTACTTATAACTTATACTCCCTTATAGACTAACACAGCATTATATAAGTTTTTAATATTCTTCCTATGTGTTACCACAGGTTGGGAAGCACTGATAGATATCATTCTTGTTATACTGTCATTGTAATAATACACCACAGAGCATCTGCATTAATGCCGTCGAAAGAAGGAATCTATTTTTTTTTTTTTTTGTATGGCTTTACGCTTCGTTGACATTGAGGTCATTAGAGGCGGGAAAGGTTGAGGGACAAGGAACGGGAAGGAATTCGGCCATGGCCTTTTGGTAGGTAGCATCCTGGCATTCGCCTTTAATGATTTGGGGAAACCATGAAAAACCTAAATCTGGATGCCCGGACGAGGATTCGAACCCACGGCCAGAGTGTTAACCACTGACCCACCACACTCGGTAAGAAGGAATCTTATTTTTTGATAATGAAAGAGTATTTAGTGACATAAGAAAAAAAATTAAGAGGAATCCAATGGATACGAAATAGTGGTATTTCTCTGATGAAAGCCATAGCAAGATGGCTGAAAAGTCAGGATTTAAAAAAATCGACGCGGCGCCATGTGGCAAACAAAATATATATAGAAAAACAAACCCACATCCACAACTACCGCGGATATCTACGTAATCATTGGATCCACCCGAAATAAATCATATCACGGTGATAGCAAACGTTACAATGACAGCTGGAAGCTGGATTTATTGTGTGTGACAGAAGTTAATGTCAGTCAGTTTCGATTCCATAGACAAGAAGCAGCATGCGGGCAGCATACAAAACGCTTGGAGATAAAACTTGACGACAAAAACGGAGAAATATGCACTGTATCGAACTTACAATGGTAACTGAACAACGCACTCCGCAAAATAGCGTGGAAAGAACACTCTGATGTAGTGGATGGTACGGACGAAACATGACGAAGTGCTAATTAAAACCATCCACGCCTTTGGCCAGCGATAGTTCGTAAGATTACGTAACACTTTGTCTGTGGTCGTGGAGGTGGGTCCAGGCTAGGATTAATACACCACCTCCATCGGCACTGTTTTTAGCGTACTTTCCGCAGCCAGGTTACCAAGTTGCGTCGCACAACAAACAACAGGCGTATCACAGAGTAAACTTCGTAAGCAAAGAGTAAGTTCGGAGAGACATGACCTTTCCTCACTCGCTATATACTGCTCAAGGAGCACTATTCCGAAATGATTAAAGTTCACATCCTTCTAATAAAAGGCTGACCTACCAGTCCTTAACACATTAGGAATGAAGTAGCAACAAAGAAAGCATACGACCACCACACCTACAGTGGTTGGTGAGTGGTAACGCTCTGGCCTCGCGTTACGGAGGACGTGGCTTCGAATTCCCGTCAGGCCATCCAGATTTCGATTTTCCATAATTTTCCGAAATCGCTATCAATACCGGGATAGTTCCTTCAAAAGAACATGGCTGCATTACTTCCCGTTCCTTGTCCATAGTTCTTTCCCGCCTTTAATAACCTCAACGTCGAAAAGGTATATATATATTCTAGCTTCGAGCCCGTCAAAAATGACGGTTTAATGCAATATCCTGGCAGTTCATTTGTTTTCAGTTGGTTAATTATATGGAATTGTTATTACATAATGCTAATGGCCTGGATTTTGTGATGTTCTATATATTTCATTTGCAGTTCACATAGCGATACAGTAGTAATTTCTACTGAATTATTGACGATGGAAGTATAGAACCAATAAAATTGAAAACAAATTAGGAATCCCATAAAAACTTTTGCTGTCAATGTAATATCAGTTTTATTCCTGGTCCAGGCACAATTCAGCACGATAAATATGAAACTTCTTTCCCCCCGTAATAAATAATACTTCCAGTAACATGGCGCTTATGCAAACAGTTTAAATGGTTTGTAAAACTCATTTCAGAGCGAATTATGCTGTAACAAAATGTGTCAGTTGCGATTCTGGTCAACTTAGCCCCAATCTACATTAACATTGCATTCGAAAATCATAGCTTTTATTACCCTCATATGAATAACGACAGGCAGCACGTATGGTGGTAGTCTGAATTTATTCTGGAAAAGATTGCATGAAAAAGCGAATATCGACCATTTTTGATTAAATCATCGTGATATGAGTACCATACTGTGGTTAGATTATCGGAGTATTTGACTATGATTTATTTAAATAAATACATTTTACTTTAATGACGGAAAGTATAATATCAAAAACGGATAACGGTCATTTATCTCGGTGATACATTTCATGATTCGTAAATATGGTGTAAACTTTTTTCGAGTTTTTAATTAACTTCATTGTTTATCATCTGCCAAAAACATTCTTAGGTTATGTTTTAACCTCGTCCTTATAACTGGTACAGATAAAATAACGCTATTTGGCTGCAAGAATATCTTTGTTGAATTGCGAATTATAAATTGAAATCATTTTTAATTATATCTTTCGTGATATGAGTACCTTATTCTGGTTAGATTATCAGAATATTTGGTTATATTTTATTTAAATAAATGCATTTTTATAATTTCCAAAACGGATAACTGTTATTTATTTGACTGAAACATTGCACGATTACGTACGTTTCTCTTAGTTTTTAATAAACTTCATTGTGTCTTATCGTCTGCCAAAAAAATTCTTAGGTTATGGTTTAACCTAGTTTTGATAACTGATACAGATAGCGTCAATATTGAATCCCCTTCTCCTTACATGAATTTCTGCATCTAGCTGTAAATAAACGAAAAGCAAGATGGTGGTACAAACGTAATATGGTGGTTGATGATTGGCCGTTCTTTAGCCAATAGGTGAAGCAGCTATAGACGACGCACGCAGTCGCCACGTTAGCGTTTTATATAATAGGATATATATATATATTAGAACATGAGCTGGTGATTGCAAAGCGAAGGGTGATAGTTGAGCAAACTGAGGAAAAATTAGTAACTCCAAGAACAGATGCAAATCTATTTCTGACAGACGAGTTGCACGTGAGAAAGGTTTCCTGGTGTTAGAAGGCGAAACGTTTGACGGTATATCAAGCCAGTCCATTATGGCTTACTGAACAATTTACGGGTATGCATGACACCTGGGTATTGGAGTATCACCTAGCGTGGTGGGCGAGCTGTAGAGCTCTGGCAAAGAGAGGACGCGGGTTCGAATCACCGTCCAGATATGGGTTTTCCACGTTTTTCCAAAATCACACCAAACGAACGCCGGGATGATTCCATAAAAAGGCAATGGCAGAATTACTTCCCGTTCGTTGCTACTAGTCCTTTCCCGCCTCTAATGTTGCCGACGTCGGTTTTTTTTAATAAGTGGAGGGGGAGATGAAATTAAAGAATACGTATGTTTTATAAAAAAAACAACACAATTGTTCAGGGTTAGTACTGTTGAAGACGAATTATCAGTTAAATTAAAGAGTATTATTACATACTGTACTTCTCAAGAGGCGAAGTCGGTGGTTGATTTCAACGAGATGGCTGGCGTCAATGTTCTGTTCACATCGGCTGGATGGAGCGACGAGTGTGAAATGTAATTTAATACTCAGCCTACAGTCGAGGCACGTATTACTGACCGTAGTCGCACCTCTTTTCCTCTTGGTGCACGTGTGATTAAATACCTCTTCAGCAAACTCGACAAAGACATCTCGCAACACAGCGATATTAATCTCCGCCCACACAGGCAACATATGAAATCCACGAGCTGGATACTCGAAAACCGCTCTGGCCCGTGGCACAATGTCACGCTGGATGTAAATAAAAATCGAGAAAAATATGACATTCATGTCCCATAGTCACCTTCAGAAGACGTAACACATTGACGAACCTGATATAATTGCGACTTTGAAATTTTTTTACTGGAAGGAATTTAAATTGCAACACTGTTCGCAGAACGCGATCCTAGAAATATTACGATCAAAGCGCAAATTCCTACGTACCGAGCTGTTTGGTAGTCCGCGCTCATACTCCAGCGGAGGCGAGGAAATCACGCAGTGTTGCGTGTGCAGAGGACCGCAATTTCCGGTGACGTGCAGAAATCTCGCAACTGCTCTGTTATACTCCTCCAGCTGTATTTTTCCAGTCGTCTGCTAACAATATCTCCTGTTTTGTGCCTGCAACTCTCAAGACGACCACGACACAAACGGAAATACCATCCAGAGAAACAATGGAACGTCACAAGTAGGGCTATGTCTCCTTTGGGTACAAAATGTTAGAAACAGGATTCTAGCGCAGTCATCGGCATATTGCATCTGTGTAAAATCGGGAATTACAGGTAAATAAAAAATTAAATAAAAACCCCAATTTATGTCTAATGTAAATAAATTGTAATCTTTATAATTTATTTAATTTAAAATAAACCCTTTACGCTTTTGGCAACAAAAAAAAATGTAATGCATTATAATAAAAAATTAGAAGAAATAACAAAAAACTATAAAACTAAAAAAAACTAACTTAGTCCGGCTGTACCCTCCCAAAGGAGGCATACTAAAACATTGTGTCAGAGGTAGGATGGCCAGTTCTTTTCCTCTGGGACCTACAGATTAACGTGGAATGAGAACTACAGAACGACCAGGCGTAACTCATACTATCAAATACAACTCTCAAAAATTCCTGCTCCCACCGCGATTCGAGCCCACGACTGGGTACCGAACATTTAAAAGCAAGCACATTAACCACCGAGCTAAAAAGATTAAAAGATGATTTTCTTTGCAACATTTAATGGTTTTAGGTCATGTATTCTTTAAAGATAATAATTAACTCTACTATCAGCCACAAAAAATCCTGTCTTTCAGGATCACATGTTTCCGTTTCCTTAGAAACTTCATCTTCAATCATTTGATTTTCCCTCGTACTGCTCAATTCATTCAAATTATTCCCATCGTTTTTCCACTTATCAACAACCACAGCTACAGTGTTTTTCAAATCTTCATGCTCCACTACGCTCATTGTAGGTTTTATTTCCTGGTCTACTGTTTTTCGTGAATGCTCTGTCATTTTTCGATCCGTCTCTCCAAACTTTTTTTCCATGCACTGACGTGCAGTTTCAGTTTCGATCTTTCTCATATCGGCATCCCCGCTTCTGAAATCAGATCTTACTTGTTCGCAAATGGCGATTCGCTATTCATTCAACTGTACACTTATATCAATTTTCAAGCGTTCACTGAAAGCCGCAAATCTTTCGCTTATCCGGTTTTCGTTTCATTTTGCCTCTCAATCATAGCTTTCTGTTGTTTATGCATTAAACCAAATTTTTCGTTCATGCTCGCGCTCATCTTCGACTGTTGTTCCAACATAGTTAAACATCAACATCATGGGATTACATGCAACATTTACGCGACCCATACTCTGAGTATCACTTTCAGATTGAGTTACCGATTGTTGAATCGGTTCATTAGTTGGAGGGCACGTGATTGTGTCCTCACTTCCGGTTTGACGAGGATTTTCTCCAGCTTCCACTATCACGGCATCAACTGGAAACTGTTTGATTTCTACATTTACAGATTCTATGGTTTCAGAACTTGACACATTGGTACTTTGCGACATGTTGGTTGATTTTACTGACCTGAGTAACATTCACTTAAATCATTACCGTACGATCGCGTTACCAACTTTCGAATCCCACTCGCTGATTTGTAAAATTCTTTACAAACAACATTAAATTAAATCTCTCAGCAAACCACATTTACGACCATCACAATTTTAATCAATGCAAACACACCGCGAATTTAACCCGGAAAATCTGTAACACATTAGAAAAAACTTTCCGATTACCAAAATCCATACAGATTTGGACCGCACAAAAAAATTGAAAGCAAGAAACTCATTAGTCTCAGCATAGTCAAACATATATTCTACTCTCAAACACGGAATTTTTCAACGCCGGTCAGATGCAAATTCTTACCTTCAGACATCAACCTTGGAAGTTGTTTCAACTTTCCCAAAGAAATATTCCATCATAATAACAACACAAAAACAAGAGACCATCACACAACAAATCAAGACAACACAAAAGGCGACCAGAAACCATTACACCAAATTTCAGTCCTATGCCAACTCAACACTCTTTGAACATCGACTTAAAAAAATCAACAAAACATCAAACATATAATATTCTCCATTCTGCTTTCATCTACATTCCAAAACTAAATAAAACAAAATTCAAATGACATAACAAAACATTTATGTTTAACATAGATCATATGATTATTTTTTTAAAAAAATTCTCCACCTGGTTCAGCACTCTGCACTGAAATAAAATGTAATATTTAAATAATATTGGGATTGAAACTTTTATTTTTTTATTTCGTTAGCCCCACGTTCTGGGCGTCATAATTTGAAGTGTTCCCTATGTTAGGAAAGTGACTTCTCGACCTTATTGTGGCCGTTTGCTATCTGTCATTGATTTCAAAATAATATTAGGTATAAAATCAAATCAGGTGGGTGCCAGAGATTGGAGTGTACCCTATTCTGAGGGAAGCGACATCCAGATCTCAATGTATTATTATTGAAACATGAATTATTGAATTAACCAAGCAAAATGACACATTACAAGACTGGATGGGATCTAGTGAAAACAAGGTTCACAAACTGACTTTACGATTTACTTATGTATTTGAATTGTTTACTTGACAAAATTTTACAAAGATTAAATTTTCCTTTTTTTTACATCACTTTTTCTGTAGTGCAAGAGCGTCTGTCTCGGGGCAATATCTAGGGTAAACGATGATGATGCAGAAGTTCCTTTTTCTGAATGGTGGTTACCGTGCAGGCGAATCTACGTTGTGCAGTCGGTGGGTTGACCAACTCTCCATCACGGCCGGCTGCCTCACTGCTGTCTCTCCCGTGGTCAGCTGGTAGGTCGATCTACACCCCTCCGTCGGTAGCCAACCAGTCCTTTTCTCTTCCGTGCTGCCGGACGAAGCGTCGCTTTCCACCCCTTCTTGATGACGTCTGCCAATGTCTGTCTTTACAGGGAAGCTCTTTTCGCTGGTTGGCTCAGGACATGCAACAAAACCGCCCTTTTTTCATGCTAAAAATACAAGTTTTTCCTATTGGCTGTACTCCCTGGCTTCCCCTCACCCTTCGTTCTCGAA
The DNA here is from genome assembly GCA_031002005.1 of Vandiemenella viatica. Classification (NCBI taxonomy): domain Eukaryota; kingdom Metazoa; phylum Arthropoda; class Insecta; order Orthoptera; family Morabidae; genus Vandiemenella; species Vandiemenella viatica. The sequence continues at coordinate 33,768,634 of CM061918.1, forward strand.
TACAGATTTACTTTTTATTTTATTTGTTTACCGAAACAGTCCAGGCTGCTCTTGAGCTGTGGTCCTGTCACGGGACTGTTTTCTGCCATCCGTCACATCTAATGGCAACACTCAAGGGCTGGCGTCCTCCAAACACAAGCAGAACCTCACCTGGGACCGACACACTCACGACGAGAAAAGAAACACGCACATATGTTTTCCATTCGTATCATTACAATACATTACGACGAAACTAAGTAAAAAATTCTATAATACTTCCAGAAAAATAGAAAATCCACAGTTAATAATAACTATGATGAAAATAATGTTCGGAAGGATTTTGTTGCAGTTTCTTTGAAACAACAAAACACACCCAATAAGATGTTAATAACAATGTTTTTGTTACACTTCCGATTTGTGTATAGGTGTTTCATAAATATATACATGTAAACGATTACAAGAATCAGATAACAAACTTTTCACATTGTTGTAGACCATTACTTAATACGTAAAGTTAGCACATTGCTTCTTATCTGCGGTGAATCTTAACTAGGGTGATTGAAAAAGACACCTAAAATTGTGTATGTTGAGGGACCATTTGATCGCTTTATAAGAAAGAAAACATTCAGCTTTTGAAACGAAATACGGAATGCTTCTAATGAGGGAAAGAAAAAACGATTTCCACTACACGATTACCTTGGGGAATAAACACTTTTTGAGACGCTATATCATTCCCCAAAAAACGCTTATCCACACATGGACCACTGAACTTAGTGAACATGACGAAAAAATGTTGAAATCGCTCGTCAGTAGTATGATGTCATAAGCACAAGTATGAGGAACAGACCTGGATGATATTAACCCCAAAAATTCAATTAACGCTCAAACAAACAAAAATTAATGTCATTAGGACCGATAAGTAGCATATAACATACATATAACATTTTTTGCAGAAAATTTTTAAAATGGGGTAGGGATGTTTAACATCATGAGAAAAAAAACTGTAACCCCCTTCAAAAAAAAAAAAAAAATCTTTAGTCATGAGAAAAAAAAAATGTAATTTGTTCCGCTGAAATTAATTGCTTATTGTAACTCGAACAACGAAAATTTCACCTTGGATTGCACCGAGCATGGTGGGTGAGTGGTTAATGTTCTGGCCTCGGATTCGGGATGACACCGGTTCGAATTCCCGTCTGAGCGTCCTGATTTGGGTTTTCCATAGTTTCCCCAAATCACTCTAGGCGAATACTGGGATGCTTCGATCGAAAGGCCATGGCCGAATTCCTTCCCGTTAATTGTTCCCAGTCCCATCCCGCCTCTAAAGACCTCGATGTCGACGCGGCGTAAAGCCATAAGTAACAAACAAAAAAACTTTTTAATTGCCAACTTTGGGGTGTTATATTAATCCCTAAATACTTTTTCCAAAGGATTAAAAAAAAAAAGGCATAGTGTACACGTTCAATGCAAAACTTCTATTCTCATCACGAAATGAAAATTATCAAAACATTAAAGCAAACTTCACTAGATTATAGATTTTAGCTTTAGTCTTTATTTTGTGTTTAGAGTTTTCCGTATATCGGAGAACTATTTGGATAATATTATATGATGCAATCAATACCGTGCGAGAGATATCAGCAAAATAAAATTTTTATTTGTAACAAATAAAAACTATTTTATTAGCCTATGTAGATATTTACAGATACTATGTCGTTAATGACGATGATTAATATTACTAATATTAATCAATATTTATTATTCTACTTCTGATGTATTTGGTAAATTTGTATCATATACTTTCGTAATCAAACGTTTATGGTAACTGAAATAGGAAATATATGTTACCAATTAATATGATCAATTGTTTAACGTAAGCTACCACTCTCGTAGCTGCTTGCATCAAGGCAGCGTTAAGTGCGTATGCGCGTTACGTGCAATGCGCATGCGCAGAACGTGCAATGCGCATGCGCAGAACGTTAAGTGCATATGCGCACTTAACGTGTGATGCGTAACACTAACCATAGTTCTTATTACGCCCAAAGAATTTTCACTTTAAAAAAAAATCTTAGAACTCATGTGACTGTAATATACCGCAAAATTATTAAAAAGTAGTATGGACGCTTGAGGAACCGTGGTCGTGAGTCTAGGTCGCGGCTGCCGTGACTTCGTCTAGTGCACTCCTGATTTATGATAATCGTCATCCCAGCAAGTTTAGGTTTTCCCTAAAATCATTGCTCGGATTAAGGACATGGCGAGGAGTTGGTGAAGTCACATTCTACTTTATGCTTTTCCTTCTCTGCAGTCACTTGACTTCTAACTGATCTCACATTCACCTATTTGCGATGAGATAAATTCTACCAAATGTGGCAGGCATATTCTGCAGCACGATCCCACACTGGAAATGCAGAGGTAAGAACGGCGTATGGCTGGGTACGCAGTTAGTTTATCTACCAGGTTATTCTTAGCGAAGATATTCATCTTTCACTTCATATACTGTTTTCCAGACGAGACCCTTCTCAAAGCGTTACTTGCAGATACTTCGAGCATCCAAGTGTTGCAATTTTAATGGCTGAACACATTGCCTCTGGCTTGAGATGTACACTTGAGTATTTCAAGGTCACAGGGGAATGTGGTAGTACCCGCCAGTGGGGCCTAGTGCCCTGGATTGGGAGGTACAATTCCGCCGGACACAAATCCTGACCCCCGCACACCTGCCATCCTGACTGAGGTGTTTAGGCGGCTTACCACAGCCACCAAGGCCAATGCCGCGGCCGGTTCGTTTCCCAGTCTCCGACTCATAAACTGTATATTTCACAAACAAAACATTCACTTATTACACGTTCCACGGACAGATGCCAATACTTCACTTCCACCATTAGTACTTAGTACGATCTGGTATTAGGTATGAAATGTTAGGCGACAACAAGGGCACGCAGCCGTAAAACCATAGCTCCATATTTGACCAGGCCAACAATGAGTAAAACTCTTTGAAGGTAGCCGACCACAAAATGTTCGTCAAAGGTGGTAAAGAAGAGGTTGTTACAGCCCGAAAATAAATCTTTTCAATTTTTTAAAAAGATAATACACTTTTTCAAGACAATAATTAGCACCGAAATTAGGAGAAATTTGCCACTCGCAGAAGAATATATTCTTATCAAGTCATTAGCTAACCTTACAACGTGGCTTCTTGATTCATATTATGTTAGTATTCTGGGTAAACTTTCATCGTCGGTTGAAACGACAGGGTCTGGCCATTTCAATCGAGTTACCTACTATCCACTACTGAAAAACCCAAGTTACAAACATTCTTTTGATTATGAACTGAAGGAGCAGGTATTAAATTGACTTCAAAGTCGATGATAAAACAAAATATACAGGGCCAACAAAGGAGCAGGGAGAAAATATTAGCTTCTGAAAGTGCCGATGCAAAGTCCGGTAACGCCTGTAATATCCGCAACCATTGTGGCTCGGAGGGCTCGATGGAAGAATGCACTCGACTGCTGCAGGCGCTATTCATTTTAGGATTCCACAGCCGAAGCAAGACGAGGTCCTATTTCAGACGTTCCAATGTCTTTGTGTCTGATACAAACCTCAAACTCGTAATCAGAAAAGTTACTGATGGTTGCAAAAACTAAAATCGAATTCTAAGGGGTCTAATGCTAGTAGGGGTGACAAAAAATCTTTCTTTTTATACTTTTTTTTTTTTTGTAACCTGCTTTACGTCTCTTTTTAACATCGAGGTCTTTAGAGACGGGAAAGGATGGGGGGCAAGGATGGGATCAAGGAATGGGAAGGAATTCGGCCATGGCCTTTTGAAGGAAGCATCCCGGCATTTGCCTGGAGTGATTTGAAGAAACCATGGAAAACCCAAATCTGGATGCCCGGACGGGGATTCGAACCGCCGTCCTCCCGAATGCGAGGCGAGAACGCTAACCGTTACACCGCCCCGCTCGGTTCTTTTTATACCTCAGATTGTGAGGTATCAATGTTAAGGCTTGAACGCCCTTCAGATCATTTTTGTATCGAGTTCTATCTAAAAATCATTACCAGCTAGAAGTTTGTCTCCAGTATTTATATAGTTTTCTAACTTTCCAGCTGGTAACATTGTTGCATAATGATACTATTTAGTTGAAAGTGTTTTGAGACAGAGCATATGCGTAGGACACGTACTATGTGTTAGGCAAAGGTACCCAAAGTTTTTCTTAACCCCACCCCCTTCCATCAAAAGAAAAATTCCCCCTTATTGTTAAAAAGGAAAAAAGCAGATATAAAATCAAATATATTTATTTTTTGATTGCTTGTAAAATTAAACACTTTAAATTTTCTGAAAAAAGTAAATAATAAAATATTACAAACTATAAATTTACTGAAAAAAGTAACAAAGAAAAAAATCAATCAGTGGGAAGGATAGGCTTAAATTTCTTTTTTACAAGATTTCCGATTCTTGATTGCACAGTGAAAATCGTTGGCAACATCGAGTTTGCCTCGAGCTGAAAACTCTCTTTCGCAACAATAAGTAATTGAAACAAGTTAATATAATCATAGCGTTTGCTATGATATGGTGGGATGCACTTTGTAATACCTTAACCGAAATATAGATGTATCCATTTTTTCGTAGAGCAGAATCATTTTTGTATTTTCGAAGCTTGCTGTTGAAGTGCCACAGTAATTACAGGACTCTGCGATATTTTATGTTTTCAGAGTTGCAACTTCTCAGTACAGATAGCAACGAACAAGGAACGGAGGAAAGTGGATCATGAAAGAATTGATCCATTTCATTGGTATATACCATACAGGCAAAGACAGAAATCTAAGAAAAGTTTCCTAAGTAGCCTACATCACAGGAACTTACAACTACAATTGAGAGGGCTTGGTTACAGCTGTGGGAAGCTGAGGCTCCCTTTCCCCATTGCTGGAGAAGATTGTCTGAATCTTTAGCACCTGGCTATGAGAAGGGATGGTTGATAGGGAAGTCTCTGAATGGGCTAAGATCAGGAGTGAGCAGATCCAAAGTCAACCTAGCAGGATCGAGCTATGCTGAGGTTCAAGACATCAAGTGCGACTGTGGAGAAGATCAGACTGTTCAGCACATGTTCTAGTGTCGACTGTGTCCAGCATCCTGTTCGGAAGATTATCTATACGAGGCCTCAGAAAATGCGCTGGAAGTGTCAACTTTTGGTCTGGTACAATTTGATGTTTGTAATTTTCTAACAATATCTTTCTAATACTAATAATGACGCATTAGAGGAAACCAGCTAGGTATGTGATGTTAGAATAAGTGTTTTGAGTTCTAATAAACCGCGAAGAAGGCATAGTACTAGCGACGGTGTAAGCTTATGGTATCGTCTACACGGGCGGTGAAGGTACTCCCCTCCCCAGTTTGGGAACGTATGTGTTGGTGATAAAACAGTAACATTTGTAGATATTGTATTTAAACTCGTCTGATGAGGGGACAAAATGCAAGATTCTGGTGAAGACAACTATCTGCAGTCATATACGCTTAACAGCATTTAAGTTTACAAGGAGCATATTCTGCAAAGTTCCTTCATACTTCGTGAATATAATGTTGCCATAAAATTAAATTAAATTAAAAAAAGTAATTAGAAATGGTTTTTAAAGCACAAACGTGTGCCTGAAGTCGGAGACAAGTAGACTGATAACTATCCGACTGACCATGTAGACCAGATACAATTACATCAATCATTCAGTACTACCTGTACAATAAAGCTGAGCATTTCTAGTACTTTATATTTCGTTTTACCAATGACGACTCCCGGTGTCAGTCGAAAATGAGTAATCTTCTGGTGATTCATATTCTAAAATAATTTTTGTGCACTTGACAAACACTAAGATGGTATGTACCGTATATCCTATTATATAAAAAGCTAACGTGGCGTCTGCGTGCGTCGTCTATAGCTGCTTCTCCTATTGGCTAACGAACGGCCAATCATCAACCACCATATTACGTTCGTACCACCATCTTGCTTTTCGTTTATTTCCAGCTAGACACTGAAATTCATATAAGGAGAAGGAGATTCAATATTTGCGATATTTTATCCGTATCAGTTAGACACAGAAATTTAGAAGGGGATTCAATATTTACGCCACTTTATCTGCATCAGTTATGAGCATAACCTAAGAATTTTTTTGGCAGAAGGTAGAAGCAATGAAGTTAATTAAAAACTAGGAGAAATGTACATAATGCGAAATGTATTGTCACATAAATAACAGTTATCCGTTTACAAAATTATAGTCTCCGTAATCTAAAGTGAAATGTATTTTTTTTATTTTAAAATCCTAACAAAATACTCTGATAATCTAACGAGAATAACGTATTCGTATAACTAAAGATATCATTAAGGATGACTTATTCGTTTCTCCTTATAAGCTTTTCCATAATAAATTCCTACTACCATTATATATGATACCCTTAGTTTTTGATACATGTGTTAGCTATTAAATGAGATTTAAGATAACTTTTTTATCAGATTTAAATCATCAAGGATATGACACTCGCAATTCAACAACGATATTATTGCCGCAAAATAGCAGTGAGCAGTGATATTATAAATACTGAGAGTAGGGGAAAAAAATTAATACCAGGCAATTATATGTCACAAAGTTACAATTATTACGTTCGATTAAATTTACATATTGCTTTTTATTTATCTACGACAACCTGATGCAGAAATTAATGTAAGGAGAAGGGTTTTCATTATTTACGCTATTTTACCTACCTCAGTTGTAAGCACCAGTTTAAACCGTAAACTAAGAATTTTTTTGGCACACGATAAGAAACAATGAGGTTTATTAAAAACTCAGAGAATCGTACATACGTAATCGTGACATGTATTAGTCAAATAAATAACAGTTTTTTGTTTTCGAAATTGTAATCTCCGTCATCTAACGTAAAATGCATTTATTTATGTGAGATCCTAACCAAGTGCTCTGATAATCTAACCAGAGTAACGTATAATTAAAAAAGATTATTTTTCTTACAAGGTTTTTCAGAATGAATTCCTACTACCACCATAGGTGATACCCATCATTATTCATTTGAGGGTAATAGAGGCTATGATTTTCGAACGCAATATTAGTTTACCAGAATCGCAACTGACACATTTTGTTACAGCATAATTCACTCTGAAACGAGTTTTACAAACCAATTAAACTGCTTTCATAAGCACCATGTTACTAAAGGTATTAATTAATGCGGGTGGAAGTAGTTTCATATTTAACGTGCTGAATTGTGCCTGGACCAGGCATAAAACTGATATTACATGGATAGCAAAAGTTTTTGGAATTCCTAATCTGATTTTATTTAATTGGTTTTACTTCCGGCGTCATTAATTCAGTAGAAGTTACTACTGTATGGCTATGTGAACGGCAAATGAAATATGTAGAACTTTGCAAAATCAAGGTCATTAGTATTATGTAATATCAGTTCCGTTTAATTAACCAAATGCAAAAAAAATGAGCTGCCAGAATAATGCGTTCAAACCGTCATTTTTGACGGGCTCGAAGCTAGTATGAAAATAAAGTAGCAGATAGGTGCTGTTACATTGATTTGAAATAATTTTTATGGTTTTACGCTTCATCGACGTCGAGGTCATTAGAGGCCATAAAGGACTTAGATTAAAGAACAAGAAGGAATTCAGCCATGGCCTTTTGAGGAACCATCCGGCATTATCTCGCAATGGTTTCGAGAAACAATGGAAAGCCTAACTTTGAATGGCCGGACGGGGATTCTAAACCACGTCCTCCAGAATGCGATGCCAGAGCATTACCGCTCACTCGCCTCGCTCGATAGGTTGGGGGGAGGGGTGAGAATTCTTGGAATGAGAAGAAATTTGGCCATGGCCTTTCGAAGGAACCATCCCGGAATTTGCCTGTAGTGATTTCGGGAAACCACGGAAAACCGAAATCTGATGACCGGAAGGTGGATCCGAATCCGCGTCTTCCAGAATGCGAGGCCAGAGCGTTACCGCTCACTCATCAGCATTAATGCAGTATAGACCATGCTGTTAATACAATTGGTAAAAAGATGCAATTCTTCTTCGGCAAACAGCCACATTGGTACAAGCTGCGAGTCTGAAGAAAATGGCATACTTTTTATTCCAATGGCTTTCAGCCTCTTAGGCCATTCAGCCAGCTCGATATGAATTATATGTGACTCAGTGCTTTCAGTATCTCCAGTATGAAATTTTTGCTAGTTAATTAGACACACCACAGGACGGACATGACATTCACAGACACAACACTTAAACACCCATGCAAGCGACCGGATTCGAACTGGCGACCTTCGGCCCTATGCTACCGATGCCGGCGAAAATGGCAAACTTCGCGCCTGAAACAACGGTGGTAAATTAGACCAGAATATTTCGTCTATACGGCGGGAAAATGTAAGATCATGATTCAAAATCTCCTCCTCTGTTTATACAGTCAATCCAATTGAAAAATATGGCTATTTATACTTTCATGTAACCACCGCGGCGTACGTGAATCAATAAATGAGATAACTAGTAACACATATCAAACAATTGCCTGAATTTCTCATAGTGTTCTCTGATTTTAAAGACATTATGCATAAGGAATTTACTGCAGTTTAAACAGCAAACCTTTAATATTACTTGGATGTTTTGAATCGTGGAGTTCGAGTAGAGAACACGGTCTGTGTTGACTGAGTATACTTTACATTATTTCTTTGCCAAAAATGTACCACAGTGTTCCGTTACCCCCTTATTCGGCTGTTCTGACAGAAGAAACTTGTGGCTGTTTCAGAAACTGAAGTTTGCCATGGTAAATAAACGTTTCGATATAATTTCAGACATCCCTATGCCTTCGATAATTCATAGAAATGATTTTTAGGGAAGTTAAAAAAATACTACAACTGCCACTAGTATTTTATTGACATTCAAGGGATCTATTTTAAATGGGAGAGGTGATTAGACAGACATAATTTTATTTTCATTTCCAGTCTTTCGGCTTTCGCATAGGACGGGCTTTCCCGCGGGCGAGCTATATAAAGTGCCGTTGCATCGCCCAGTGAGCTTGCTGACGTAACATCGTGGGGTGGTGGGGTGGGGGTTGAGCAGAAACGAGACAGCCGCGCGCTATAACGAGCGTAATCCCCGCAACCAGGTCACACACGGCAGTAATGGCGATGCCCTAACTCTTTGTCGGCAGAAATCGCCCGCTGAATGGGGTCACTGTACCACGCGCGTGCCAGCGTATTCCTCCGCGACCTCAGCCCAAGTCTTGTCTCCGAAGTATCGCTGCTACTATTACACTGGTCTGCATGGGAAATGGCCCTGACACCATTTCTGCTGATTCTTATGTAAAATGATCCCCTTAATCCTAATATGACATCTGTTTTCACCCATCACCCACAGTTTTTGGGGGAACCCTCCCCACCCTAACCATTTACAATAATTTGGAGGGGTGAAAAGGATTATATTAGCTTTTAAATTTCTTCTGAGGGGCTAAAGAACTGGAAAGTTCTAAGACATTAACATTTTTGGGAAGGAGGTGAACTTGGGAGAGGGGGTTTTGCCCATTATATTTTAAAAAATTAAATTAATAAATAAAATTCACCAAATCTTTAGACAAAAAGTACATAACAGGGTAGTCATGCCAGAAATCAAAGCCAAAAAGACCGGAGCAACTTGGCCAGAAGAGAGAAAACTTGGCTTCAGTAAATAAATGCAAGAATACTGGAATGGCAAAAAGAACTCAGGCAGAAAATGATTAAGTTTTGCGTGATTTTATACATCTATTTGCATTAAAAAAATAATGATTATTTTGTTTCAGAATTTTTTCACTTATTCCAAGCTTCTAACGCCCTTATCCTCCCCCAAACACACCTAAAAATATATAGCAAGAGTTCGGACCACGCTGAAACTCTCAATACCTCTCGCGCCTACAGGTTTACATAGGATTTTCAAACATTTTTTCTTTCCATTCCTGTGAAAAACCGTAGAAATTATTTTACTCCCGCTTTTTTCAAGTGAATTACAGTACGTGCATGTGAGTTGTTATTAATATCAAATTATTTATTTTCTGTTTTATTATTCCTCGCTAGTGTAAAAATCATCCCAATAGCTTCTGTTATGTTTGCAGAAATTGACTTTAAAAGATTTCCGCTTCATAAAACTGCTTATAAATTTTACTTTGATGGCGAAGTTGGAAATAAGTACAGGGTTTGGGCTCCAACAGTTTGCTGCACTACTTGTCACAGTAGCTTGACCAATTAATTCAAAGGTACCCTAAATCAATTCCATATGCTGTTCCCATGGTTTGGCGTGAATCCCGCTTTGATCTCACAGACTGTTATTTTTGCATGACTTCCATCTTTGAGTTCTCTAGCAGAAGTAAGCATAAAATAATATCCCTTCAGTTCTAAGACTCTTTACCAATCCCAGTGTCCCCAAGAACCTAATATCTAGAGCCAGAAACGGATTAGAAAGACTTTGAGCCATAGCCTGGATCATCAAATGATAAGCCAGGGCAAAGATGAATTGCTTTATCATTACAGCTAACTTGATTGCAATTGTAATTAAGTTAGCTGTAATCATAATAAAAAAAAGAATAAGAATAAAACAAGCAAAACTATAGGCATACCAGTGTTTTTTAAATCGCTAGCATTCGCCCGATGCCTCACACTCTTGGTTCTTATTGTGTGTAAAAATGTTTTACCTGTTTTTGGTAATACCTACCAAATATTATCACGGAGAGGCAAAAAATATCGCAATTCCGTCTAGTTGAAGGGTACAGATAACATATATTTAAAGATGGCAAATAGAAACCTTTTTTTACTATAACAAACATGCAGAAACGAAAAAATACAATCTGTAGCGCCGATCCATTCTGATCACGTCCCCTTGACGGTGAAGTACGTATGAGTAGACAAAACAATAAATACTGCTACAAAAGATAGTAGGGAGAGTATATTTTGCGATGGCACTGTCAGTATAGGTACCCAGATTTTTAAACACATTTCTGAACGACTTTGGGATTTAAGTATCTTCTGTGCTTGTGAAGAATTTTCCCATACGGAGTTGCCGTAGTTGTAAAAGGAATGGAAATATATATATATATATATATATAAATACGAAGTTACATGATTCCATGTAACCTGTTCTAGTTATTCCTAACTAGGAGGCTCGTAAGAAAATTTACGATGAATAACGAGGTTGGTGGTTTGTAGTACGATGTTTACTTGACAGCTGAAATAGATACGTAACAAAATACTTACAACGTCTAACAAAGTAGAAATGATGAAATATTTCCCTACAAGCAAGGAAAATATCCGAAAAGCTCCTTACTCCATGAAACACACACAGACAGACGGATAACGTGTGTATTTTAAGAAGTGGTTGAAATAATAAATACATGAATGACGCAATATTCAGAAAAGGTTCTAAAAGTATTACTATCTATAGAATACTTAGTGGCAGCAAGTTGGTCACTGCGTAATATATTGTACCAGGTGGTGTATGTGACCAGCGGAGACGCCAGAGGCTTAACGAAACGTGACACATTCGCGTCGAGCCGTGAGGTGATAGATCGCAGAGTAGAGGGAATTATAACTACCATAGAAAAAGGACGAAAATGCTGGCAGACGCGACACCTGACTGTTTCGCAAGACTATGTAAGTAATCTTTAAAAACGGCTTGCAATCACGTACAAACGTGACAGTTGAGACAGTGATGGGAGACAATCTTGGTCTGTCACAGGACTGTATTATAAATAACGCCAGTGTTTGTATATCTTTGTTACGGCCGAAAGAGTGGGCAAAGCAGAAGAAAGCTGATTCGAAGAGATGGACACGCTCCGTCGTTTGGAGGTTGAACGAGGCTGGTTTTGATATGGACAATAGGTTTGCTTTGTTTGTAATTTTACTGACCTATCACAAACCAAGAGTCCTCACATACAGTGTGGTTCAGGAGGACTGGTAAATATTGAAGCAGGTGGTAGTATGAACAATATTGAGTGAGAAAGTTCATTTAAACAGTGTCTTATTTCCACTTGTTTTGGAGGTACAGGTGCTGGGATGTTATACATTAAATGAACCTCAGAAAATGATCAAGTGCACACAGGTAACTTATTGAAATACTTTATTCATGCAAAAAAAAACACACATATCTTTTACAAAAGTTTAAATGGAATGTTCGAAAATATCATCATCGACTTCAATACACTTTTCAGCTCTCTTCGCGATAATACGTGTGAAATGGAATTACTGTTGATAACAAACTTAACTGGGCAGGACACATAGGACAGGTGGTAGGAAAAGGTTTCAAAGTTCTGCACTTGTTGGAGAGAGTGATGAGGGGATGTACGAGAGAAGTCAAGGAATTGGGTTACAAAACTTTGGTCAGACCATAGCTCCAATATGGTAGTGTAGTATGGGACCCTCATTTTACGTATCAAATACAGGAGTTGGAGAGGGTGCAAAAAAGGGCTGCTAGATTTGTTTCTGGATATTATCGCAGAATTCAATCAGTGACGGATATGATAAAGGAGCTGGAATGGGATTCATTGCAAGACAGGAGGAGGATGAGGAGGGTCATGGGAGTGTACAGGGCATATACTGGCGATGAATCATGGAAAGATATTGCAATAGGTATGAAAAGTAGTGCATGGAAGGGAAAAGATGACCATGACCACAAGCTGGCACTCGATTTCAGCCACAAGGGTGTGGGAAGATTCTCTTTTTACGTAAAGGTGTCAGGAATTGGAATGAGTTACCAAGAGAAATGATGAATAATTTACCGAAAACTTTGAAAGAATTTATAGATAAAATTTGTAGAGGGCAAATGTAGGTAGGTGCAGGATAGGGGGAAGATGGGTGTGTAGGGAAATTGCCACCGGAGCCTGTGCTCCATTGCAATTAAATTAAATTAATTAAATTAAATACTCTTCTGAGTGCGTCTTGGCTTACTTTTATAAGGGTAGCAGTGCTTACAATGCAGGCGAGTAATGTGTCTCTTGCGTTTACTTTTTCTTTGTACACCTCGTTTTTCAACCATCCACACACACAAAAATCTATGGGGTAAAGTCCAGCGACCGTTATGGCCAAAGAATGTGACTCTTGTAAAACATGCATGCGTTTTTTGCATGAATAAAGTACTGCAATAAGTTATTTGTGTGCTTTTGATCATTTTCTGAGATTTATTTTATGCGTAATATTCCAGCACTTTTATCTCCAAAACGAATTGAAATTGGACAAATGTTTATACAAACATTTTTACTCAATATTTTTCGTACTACCACTTCCTTCAACATTTATCATTCCTCCTGTATTGCGATCGGCGTGATCTTGGTTTACCAAAAGCTAATTTTAGAAGACGTCCTGTGACTGTGTTCATCTGCACGACATCAGAAATAAAAATACTTGTTCGCTGGAACAGTTCAATCCATGCACAACGACAGAGAATCAGAGTTTTGTTTTCCTTGATGTAATGCTGTCAATTTTGTTCAATCATAGTAAGTTTATGCTAATTCACGATAGTTGAATTGAAATAAAATACTTGATGTGGTTTATTTCATGTCATCGGTTATCAGTTCAGTAATTTCCAGTAATCATTATCACGATCTAACTACAAAGATTCGCCATGCTAACTAGTATTAAAGCTAATAAATTGTCAATTAAGATAATAAATTACATATGTGTGTAAGCACTTTTCCTAGTTTGTTTTATGTGTACGTGACGGTTGTTTTTACACTTACCAGATATTTACCACATTTAAAAAATTTTCTTTCTGGCTTAAAATATCTTAGACTTATATATTTTCTCGAATAATTCATTCATCTTTCCTTGAATCATCAACCAAACAGTTTATTTTTGACTCTTACATCAACTATATAATATACAAGTAATACTTATTTGAGATTTATAGATACATTATTTCCTACTGGCACACAGAACAAATACCAGCTTTTTAAATTTTTTATTTTATTATTATTATTTATTTATTTATATTTTTTTTTTTTTTTTTTTTTTTTTTTTTTTTTTTTTTTTTTTTTTTTTTTTTTTTTTTTTTGCCCTCAGGCCGTATACATTTCATTTAGAATTATTCACAAACTTTTCACCCACAAGGGGAGATACAATTTCAGTTTTTAGCTTAATTTTTTAAAGGCTCTTCTTTCGTAAAAGCCGTCGTATGTTCATAATTCCATCAAACCATTCTTTTTTATATCTTATCTTCATTTATCTGCCAAAGATACTTCAGACCGTCACTATTAATTTCTCTGAACTATCAACTAAATTGCCAAGGTTAATACTATACTCTATGACCTATTTTTATGCAAATATATGTACAAACAGGAACATAATTTCCAGTAAGGACTGTGTACTGTATCTTAGAAGTGGATTATCAATATATTTTTGTTATCTTTAATATTAAAACAGCATTGAATTTTCGAAGTGAAAATTTATAAAGGTTCGTTGGGCAATTTGGATGTGTAAAATCTTATGAGTTTGCGTTACCGACATGCTAATGTTAACAGTATATCTGTAGCCACAAGTATGACGTATTGCGGTTGGAATGCGGTCTGGTGTCTCGGTTGGTTAAGGCGCATGTCGAGGCTACGGAAGGTCTCCTCTCGAATCCCGGTTGCGGTTGGAATTTTGACGAGCCTTAAAACTGAGCTTCACGTCTGACAGCTTTGCTTTGTTAATTTTTTGAAAACATCTTTTGGCGCATATATTTATATATATCATGCAATGAGTATTTTATAGTGGCTTAGGAATTATGTTAATAGTGTGGTCAAACAGATTTCTAGCTGTTTCATTATATTTTTGCCGTGGATTTTAGAATTAAAAATTCTGTAATCTTTTTTAATAATTTTAGATTTACGTGGTGAATTTTGAAAATATGTTTACTAATGCAAAATTATTTTTTAAATATTGTATAAATTTTGAATTGAGAAATTTGAAAAATAAAAAAAAAAACCTTAAATTTTGCAATTCAAAACTAAGCATGCAAATTCACTTTTATTTCAATATATTATCGAAATTTCTGGTTGAAAATACAGTAGAAGTCCGATTATCCGATGAAAACGAGACCTGGACCACCTCGGATAGCGAAAAACTCGGATAACCGGAGGTCAAGGAAAGAGGTTACAATGAATCACAAAACGTATTGAAACTGAAATAATACAATTCATTTATAGTGTAAGCCTAATTTGGGAAGCAATAAAGTTGCAATACACGCAAGCGCTACAGTACCACACTTAATATCATACACACTCTAGTTGGCAAAATATCCCATATCTTCATAAAAGCTCTCTATCATATTTCAAAAATTTGCCTCGGTTAACCCGGCGGCTCGGATAATCGGAACTCGGATAACCGGACTTTTACTGTATGTATATTGAAATGGCAAAATGATTGATTTTAGTTTAAAAATTACGGAATTTTAATTTATGATACTACAATTAATTTGAAAATTCAAAAATCACTGTTATTTCATAGTTTTCACTTCTGTCAGCATTCCCCAATGACTGCTAATTGTTTTTTTTTTTTAACATTCAGCATGCGAACCATCTGTCCCATCTTCGCAGATCACAGGTTGAGAAACGTTGTCCTAGATAATCTGCTGGATTGTTAGAAATTGGAATGGGACACTAACGTACGAAATAAGTACGGTCCCGAAGTAATAGATAAATAGAATGAGATGTGCAAGAATAACACGATGAGAAGAAAGTGTCTCGGTGGTAACGTTATATGACATTATGGTTTAAGTTTCTATTTTATTATTTCCTTCGCTCATTACGCCTCGCCAACCCGAAGGTCATTAAAGGCGGGAGAGGATGGGGGCAAAGAAGGGGGAGGACTCCAACCATGGCCTTCGCAGGAACCATCCCGGCCTACTTCTCGAGAGATGGAAATCGATATCTGGATGTCACAAGAGGAATTTGAACCCGCGTCCTCCGGAATGCGGGGCCAGAGCATTAATGCTCACCCAAAACGTTCCGCAGGTAAAGTAGGCATACTCGTATTTCGTCCTAATGCGAAGCCGACAAACTGAGATAAAACTACGCACAAAATAGTATCTATTTCACACACAAGGGAGAGTGAATAAACTATTTTGACCTCCTGCGAACCCCTCTCCTCATCACGTAGCCTGACGTGGCTTTTGCCCGTAACTCCCCCCCTTCCCCTCCTCTCCCTCCGGGTAGCACGTAGCTTTTTTCCCTGTTAATTCCAGAAGGCATTTTGTTCTGTTTTCTCTTGTCAGACTATCATAAATAACACACGGAGATAATTAAATGACGGAAATAAATATTCATATGCTGTTGGGTGTTCTGTACCTTATTGTAACTGTGACAAATAATATTAATGAAAAGCTAGAAGACTTGGCTCTGAACCCCCCCCCCCCCTATCCCCCACGTAGCCCAGTGTAGCTTTCCAACCAATCCTCCTCCTCCCCCTAGACAGAGCAAAGTAGTTTATGGACGCTCCCAAAGCTACTGGTCTGATTTTGAAACAATGTACAACGCCTAATCCTGGAGTAAAATGGGGTATGTGTCAGAAAACTAGTACCGATTTAAAGGCAAGTAAATTCTCGTAGCAGAAATATTTACCGGGATACGTCTCAATGACATTGCTTTATTTGTATTTTAAATTATTCGGATCTGAAACTCATATTCCCTTCTGGGACACCCGATGGTTCGGATTCCAGGTTAAACTGTAGGTCCCCTTTTTATTTGATTCCCACTTTACTGCAGTCTCGTGGCTCAGTGAGGTCGACTGCAAGTAGAGAAGTGGTCGATTCGAACCCCTGTCTCGGCAGAGATTTTCATAGGTCCTTAAACCGACCATCACCCCTGGCACAGCTTGCGTGTGATGTGAAGTACGCCAGAACGCTTCCGTGGTTCTATTTCCACCGTTAAGCCATAGGTCCCCTATTAGGATTACCGGGTTTGGTTGGTTACCTACGGCAAGAGTCGCACTGCGCGGCGAATCAAAAACTCTGTCACTTGGCGGCCGAACAATCCTTCGGGATCACCCAGCCACCAATGCCATACGATGATTTAAATTGACCAGTTTCAGTGGACTGAGCTGCCGCTAAGAAAAATCCGAAATGATTATTACAGTTATACTAAAAAGTTATCAGTGCGCCACGTTGACTCAGTTGGTTGCCGCACCGTGATGGTGTCCGGCGCTGACACGGGATTAGCTGATTTGAGTCCTGGAGGTGGAAGAAATTTTCATCATTAGGACTTATCCGGGAAGATAGGAGAGGTGGTGGTGAACAATTACAAATCACCAGTATTGGTATTTATACCAAACTTCTCCGCAGCGCGTATGTAGTGAAAACATACTGCTATGTCCGCACGACGGCCGAAATGTCACACGGTGGACGGGCGGTCACCCGGAGACAATCACGAGCGAGCCGAAGCAAAGTCCTAGATGAGATGCACAAAGTCAGAAGGGGAGACCGAACGTAACCAAGACGCGCACTGATCAGAGTCCGATATGCGATGCACAGAGTCCAAGGAGAATACCGAACGTAAGCCGAGACGCGCACTGTCAGAGTCCAATATGCAATACCCAGAGAGATGGCAGCTGCTAAATAGGAGTTATCAGCAGCACTGTCTTGAGTGGGATCGCTCGGCTGTATTTATCCTAGGCGCGTCGCTTCTGATTGGGCGCGATGGAAACTCTGCTGTGTGGTGGCGCTAGTTGGCCTGCGGCTAGCGCCGTCTATCGGTTGTCTTCTTACGGGCATGTGACGGTGTCGGGCCGGGATACAAGACATACGGTACTGTTGACGGGTATTCTTCCCTCGAATGTGGACGCTCGAGCCTTTCGGAAGATTAGGCCTGAACGGGCCGGCACTGAGTTTCACCATCTCCTTTCTTTATTTCTCTTTTCATACAATACAAACAACACATGATGCTGAACATACACATTACCACAGTTATTCATATGTACAATAACACGAACTTACATTGCGGAAGGCTTTGTTTCTGGCCTAACGGCTCCTCAATAAAGGAGGGAAAGGACTTGGAGCAAGGAACTAGAAGGAATTCGGCCATGAAATTTTGAAGAAACCATCCCGGGATTCACCTGGAGCTATTTGGGTAAACTAGGGAAAACCCAAATCTGCACGGATATTCGAAGCCGCGTCCTCCAAATTAGAGGCCAGAGCGTTACCGCTCACTCACCCTGCTCGGTGCAACGGGAAATTACCCCAGTTCATCGTCCCTAGAGAATTCTCATTGGGGTGGCGGGGGGAGGGGGGGAAGGTACAATCTACTCGGTAACTGCCAACGCCCGGAAAGGAATCTTGTTCTTCCTAGCATTTATCACACATTTTTTCTTTCATAAAAGCCGATCATGTGCATCTTCAGATGAAGCATTGACTAGTAGCATGTCCCCCACTAAATTTCTCCATCCGGCATATCCTGGGTCTCCCTCATGGTCTTCGGCCCTCCGGACTTTTATCTTATGAATATCGCTTTGTGGCGAATATAATTATGTAAATAGTTTCACCAGCTTCATTAACAAGCTTACTATTCAAGCACACATTAGTAGAAACTCGTTGCTACGGAAACTCAACATTCTCCCTTAGAATAAACAAACTGTCCTTATCCAAGGAAGCCCAAATTTAAGAACACTAAAATATTAAAATATGCAATATAATTCCAAGATAATGTATCTGTTATAGTTCACGCTGTTCTCGTAATTCGGGTGTTGCTGCTGCACAGTACATGGCAGTACCAACCTCGGAATCATTAGGAATAATAACAAGAAGTGCTGCGAATGTAAACAGGTGAATGTAAAGTACTTAATTAAGCTACGGGAGGAACAATTATTACGGTAAGGTATTGAATCGTGCAAGATAAGAGCTGGGAATGAGGGATGGGACCAAAGACTGCTGACGAGAAGGAAGCCACAATGTAGTGACTGTGTAGTGGTCGGCGTGTTAGCATCCGTGACCCTCGCAGGCAGGTCGTGGTGTTCCCCTCGCAGAGGTAATACCTCATTAGTCGGCTTATTCACAGCTGGAACCGGTTCCATGTGCGTGGCGTCAGTAGAGGTCAACGCTCGTTGCTGTGGAACTGGATAATCGCCCCTAGCGTGCATCTCCCGATACTCCGCTTCTGACGTTACTACGATGTTTCCAGAGACTTCACGTGTATCAGTGTTTATCAACCTGGGGTCCGCGAAAATGGATCAGGTGAATTTCGTACTGCATATCGATAAAAGCGCATTAAACTATAAGACCAACTTTTAAAAAGCCACGAATATTTAAATGACCATGAAAAAACCTGATATTCCAGGATCGCGTTAGACAGCATTGTTCCTGCAATATTCTGTTCGTTTCCAGTTGGCATCGAAATAAGCGCCATTTGTCTAAGGATTAAGTAAATGATTGTTGCTGTGGGTCTTGTAGTAAGTGTGACGGACCACGGTACGCGGTAGGGTTGATAACATATGAGTTGTGAAGTAAAGAAAATTTAAAGTCTTTTATTTTATGCGGGTAGGTCGATGGTATAGTGTTACATCCAGTCTATTATATTATTATTCAGCTGCTTACTAAATATTTAGAGTTTTGTCATCATATAATTAACTGTTAATAATATACTTCTAGTTTCATAAAAACGTTTCAGTAGATCTTCAACGAGCGATCTGCTGGTTCAGTGGTTAAGGCGTCTGACTGGCGATCGAAAAGTCCCTGATTTGAATCCCTGTCTCGGCGGGGATTTTCATAGTCCCTTAACCCGACCATTATTTCTGGCACAGATTGCTGTATGATGCGAAGTGCGCCACAACGATTCCGTGGTTCGAATTCCACGTTAAACTGTAGGTCCCCTTGTACCAGGTAAGTTTGTCGGGTTAGGGTTGGGCGGCTACGGCAGGGGCGGAATGCGCAGGCTGCGCAGCCAATAGAAAACCCTATCATCAGGTCATCAGGACCACACGGAATTATTATTATCATAGTAGAAATTCAAAGCATGCTTTTAGATTTATTACTTTATAATGGTTAAGATATGTAGCAGTATGGTATAAAGACAGGTAAAAAATTAGGCCCATATAAGTTGTGGTACGCAGCATTATTTTTGACAGTTTACCGGTCCTCGTGCAGAGGACTGTTGAGAAACGCTGGTCTACTTGATTGGTTGGCAGATCCCAGTAGGATACATAATTCATCGCTACCTCACTGCAGTATTAATGCACCATTCCACGTTGCTGCATCCATTCACACCCGCTTTGACCTGAAACACATTGCGTGACTCTGAAATTTTAATAAATTTTTGCCGTTAACTGTCCGCCTAGTAGTGCTACATGTTTATTGCTCCCTCCATCCGACTGCAGAGAATGGCGGCCGATAGAGTCGAACTAAGATACGTTGACAGTGAAAATCCAAAGTCAAGTCGGCGAACCTCGCCCTCCGTGGCAGTATAGAGGAGCGTGTCGACTACTTGGTCGTCTAGGCCAGGGGTCTCCAAACTACGGCCCGCGGGCCACATCCGGCCCGCGGACAGATTTTGTCCGGCCCGGAGAGCTAGCATACTTGAAAACTCCTTTTAGAGAACATATTTTTTATAGCAAATTAAATTTAGTTTACTGAAGTATTCTAATTTTATGTTGGTTTTGGCCCTCGGAACTTACTGGAGTAATCAGTATGGCCCTAAGGCTGGAAAGTTGGAGACCCCTGGTCTAGGCTAACGCACCACATTTCAGACATTGGGCTAATTGTTGACCTTTGAAATCATCCGCCCCTACTGTTTTTTTTCCGAAAGCCTACTAAGTGGAACCTTTGACACGTAACAACGTTAGAAAAAAAAGTAACGACAAAAGACTTTATTCCGCCATATTCCTTAATTTAGTCTCTGTCTTTGCAAGAGAGGAATTTTTTTTTCCTCTTAATTCGAGTCATCGCTAATGACCCCGCCGTCGACGCGCCCTTAAGCTCCTACGAAATCGAGTCATCTAAATGTTCAAAGTTACAATCAGATAGCCATGACTATAAAAAAAACGAGCGTCTCTTAAGTTTAATTACAATTTGAATCGATCGAGCAGAACAAAGAATTGTTAACGTTGGTAGTACTTTTTAATGTGCGGCGACAAATTGTTTAGTCGGTCGGCGTGCTGTGTTTTTGGTGTGAGTAAAGTTACAATAGGGGTAGATTGCGCTGCCAGCAATAAACCCTTCACCAGGTCGTTAAGTCCACACGAGTGGCTATACTTTTTTTGTATTAGTTAATACAAGCGTGTAACAATGTATTTTTATTAAGTTTCTTAAGGAATAAAACGTGAAATCATGAGATATTTGTGGAATATTTAAAATACACTGTCGCACGTAACAAGCCATGAACCGTGTGAGACTAGCCCAGAACGAATCGAAATCAACCGCACTCCAGAAATCCGAAAACATCGACAGCCAGAAGAAAAAATACAGAAAGGGTCCAAGCCGTAGATTTTTGTGAAAACGTCGTAATAAAATCATAACAAGTGTTTTGTTTTGATATGTAATTTAATTACCGATCTTTTTAATGCAGTTGTTGGATAGAGACAGACTATATAAATTTCTGTAAGAAAACCTGCACATTACCTACCCGCCTTTTATCTAATATATTAGAACGAATCAGGGGCGCCGACTCTGTGGGTGCTCGGGGGCTCTGGCACCCATGAGAGGTAAATAGTGGGTGCGGAGCACCCATGAGCATAGACGTCAACAGTAATCAGTAATGGACTTCGAGCAACACCTGTGTTACCTATGTCATGCGCCGCCTGGCGAGGCCAGCCGTCTCGACGAGATCACACTTGCTTACGATGTGAGTGCGTGTCATAACCAAGGAGAATATAAACACTATGTCAGGTTATGCCTAACACTATCTACTCTGTGGTAAGTGTAGGTTTGATTCGTAAAAAAACCGAACACAAGCAACTCGACCCTGCGCTACCGGCTCCCGCGCGCATTTCCTTGCCCGCCATCTGCCGCACTTCACCCATCCGCCGCGCAGCCAGCGCTATCGCAGCAGCGGCTTGCAGGCTGTCTCAGGTGTCTCACTCGTACTTAATCGAGTGTTTAAACAAAACATGAGCGTTTAGAGCACGCTGCGATGATGTTATCGAGTTTCTTTCTAAACATTATTAGTTTCGATAGACAAATTCGTCCTTGAAATCGTAACCAGAAGAACCCTCCACTAGTAACTCTTCTGAGCTTAGCACAGCTCAGCAAATCCAACCAGAAGATATTATTTCTGCCAATTCAGTTGAACAGAAATAAAGGCACAATTTTCAAAGTGGCAGACAATTAGTTCGTGGCTGCTAAAAGGATGAAGATATAGTTAAAGGGGCTTACAAACCTGTAAATAAACCATGTCTAGTGGCGTTTCTGCGCCGAAAACATCATCAAGAGGAGATGAGTACATTAAGGCGCTCACTCAAGATGGTTTTTCATCATGAAATAAAGCTTTAAAAAGCATGAAAATCCTGAAGTTCACTGTTGTTGTATAGTGCATAAAGGCAATTTAGAATGGGCTTCAATATACACTGAATGCAATTAAAAAGTAAACTATATGGTTTGAAATCAAGTCGTTTTTTAGTGACCGGGAGCCTAGCCATAAGATACCACGACGACGAATATTCAAATTTGAAGCTGCGATCACAGGATATTTTCTAGTTAATCACGTGGCGACAAATATGGGCGGTTGTCATACGATATCACTAACGAAGCGTGTGCAATTTTGAGTGATGAAATTACTGCATCAAATAATAAAAGCAGTGCAAACTGTGGTCTGCTATTCAGTTATGGTTGGTAAAACTAGCGATGTTTCCAATAATGATTAAGTCACACTCTTCTTTCATTTCGTGGACGCAAAGTGTAATATAAACGAAACTTTTATCGGCCTCAGTGAAACGATACCAACAATATCTGACAAAATTTGCTTGCAATTTTGAATGACTAAAGTACTAACAAGATTCGACATAAACATCCAGATGTGTAGGGGTCTATATACAGATGGTGCTTCTGATGTTGAAGCGCATACTGATCTTCAATTGTGGATTAAAGCTATCGAAGCAAGGGCAATTCATGTGGATTCCACCGCTCACTCGTTAAACCTAGTTGTTTAAGAGACCATAGAAGATTTTTTAGCATGTTGTTTTCGTACGTGGATCATCGAAACACCAGGCTTGCTTTGAATCACTACAGGCAGCTAGCGATGAACATCTCTTTGAGACCCTTTTTGATCAAGATAGTTTCGGGAGGACGGCGGTTCGAATCCCAGTCCGGGCATTCAGATTTGGGTTTTCCATGGTTTCCCAAATCACTCCAGGCAAATGCTGGGATGCTTCCTTCAAAAGGCCATGGCCGAATTCCTTCCCATTCCTTGCCCCCATCCTTTCCCGTCTCTAAAGACCTCGCTGTTGAGAGATGTAAAGCAGTTAAAAAAAAAATAATAATAATAATTCAAGATAGTGTTGTCGTATATCTTCCTTAAAAACTATTCGAAACAATTATAGTGTGCTGCTATGTTTTTTGAACGACACAAAAAGTCAGGAAGATAATATCTTGCGCGAAAGCAAAGTGGTTTTTAAAAAGTCTTCAGTCTTTTGAATCTCGTTTTACTGTCATTTCTGATAGAAATTCTCGTTCGTTTCGAAGCTTTAAACACAAATTTACACAAGATTTCTTTCCATCTGCAAAAATCTGTAGATAATACTGTCAAGCATGTCGTATCATCCCAACGAACTGTCGAAAAATTTCATAATGTTACATACCTTAGAATTTCGTAATTTTGCAAAACAAAATTGGTTTACAGAATAGCGGGATTAGTTGTAGCACATAATACCACAGCTTTAAAGTTATTTTTGTAGATAATTCTGGAGATAGTGCAAATGAGATAGCTAATGTAGGCAGGAATCTAAGTTTAAATAGTAAATTCAAATTATAAATCTATCTAAAGAGCTGTACGAGAACTTAACCTAAAATCTGGATATGAAATATTTGGTTCTGATATAATTTCACTAACATCAGTATTTTTCCTTCATTTTAAAAGATATTCGGAATAATTAACAGTCATAAGACAATAAATCCTGTAGCTAGAGACTCCTACTGTAAAGTTTGAATATATTAAAAGTAAAATACCGGTATAAAAATTTATTACGTAATTTTCCACATTAAAATTCGGAAATTCAGATGTTAGGAAATATATAGGGAATCATCTTGTAGAAAGAAAGTAACGTCATTTGCGCTGAAACAACATACTAAAATTTTGGAAAGCTTAGTATAGTCTAAAGATTTTTTTTTTTTTTTCGCGAATATTGTATGGTAAAGGCAGACACATGCTTAAAGAAAAGTTAATCATTTCAGTCAAATACCTAAATTAAAGAAAAGGAATTGTATTTAAAATAAAGTTTAATTAAATGCAAAGGATTTTAAATAAGTTTCATTTGAATTCGCTAAGTTATTGGATTGAGATAGAAGAAAATAAATTTTGGCACCAACGACACATGGTTGAATTGGCCAAATTGGTTGAGTCGGTCAGAAAGCATTCGCCTGGAGAAGTTTACAAGAAAAATTAATAATAATTTGAAGAAAGCAGTTAGAATTTATTCAGGAATCATATTTGAATTCGTAGGTTTGTTTAAAGCTACTTTCAGATTGATAACTTTAAGAATTTAGATAATATAAATTAGTCAGATTCTATAATTACGTAGTCTTTCTCGGCATTGAGAATACAAATAATGTTCTCAGGTGATAACACTCCTATAACTCGGCTAGTCACCCGAGAACATTATTTGTAGTCAGATTCTGTTATTGGTTTACGAATTTTATTTTACCCTTTTGAAATAGTAAACATGCCTTGTTTGATGTCAGATGAAAGAGAATTTAATTAGGAATAAAATAAAAGTTATTTCGAGTTCGTAACTTCAAAATGGTAAAAGGCATTAAAAGGTTTAGGAAATAATAGAAAATAATTTTGTACGGCTAAACTATTCAACCTACAAAATTTTTCATAAAGATTAAAATCAATGCGTGTTAGAAGATCTAGCTACTATGAAAATTTCAGAGCGATAGGAATACTCAGGGGCGGATCCAGGGGGGGGGGGGCTAGGGGGCTAGGGGGCTCAAGCCCCCCCCAAACGTATCTATGTCCACCCCTGATATTGCAGTGTTTTTTTTTTTTTTGTTTTTTTTTTTTTTTTTTTTTTTTTTTTTTTTTTTTAGCTCTACGGATTTGAGGTCCGAGGAGGCTATTAATACTACCTTTTTCCCGTCTCAAACCCCCCCCAAAACCAAAATCCACTTAACGCAAGCCCTCTGAACCAAAATTCACTCAAGCCAAGCCCCCCCCAAACCAAAGTCCGCTCAAGCCCTCCCCAAAACAGAATCCTGGATCCGCCCCTGGGAATACTTTTAGTCATCAACGACAAGAAATCTGATGAAATCTCAAGCTCGGGAACTGACATCTGAGCTGTTAATCGGACCATTCCCGTGGAAAACCCGGAAGTCTCACGTTACCACAGATATTTCTATAAATACCAGTCCAGATTTTTCCTCCGCCCAAGATCCAGTTAGAGCACTAATACGCATCTCTGTAGTGCAAATTAGGCGCGTAGTGGGGCAGATGCTGATCACGGGCAAGCATGGGTAACTTTGAGGTAAGCGTGTAGCTACAAAATTAGCTAGGGGTCGTGAGGATGGTCTGTGTCAAATGTGTTAGTCAGATTTGGAATTTTGCCTTTGGAAACACTGTCTGATGCCAATTTCAGTTTTGTGACTTTGCTGAAATTTGAAGAATATAATGACTATCTACCAGAATAGACTTGTAACTTTAATTATCTACTACCTTTCTTAGTTTGGGTTTTTATCAAGCTTAGTGGCAACCTCATTTAAGCAACAAAAGGCACAATCACGGTTAAAGCTGAGACTGAAGGTTTGCACTCACCACAATGCAGATTTATGTCTTACAAAAACCCTTGGCAGTCGACTGTTGACTCTGTTTTTATATTGGATGATAAACATTAATAACTCCAACAATAATGAGAATAAAGTCATATAGACGATTAATTTTCCTCGCGCGCCGACTGACAAAAAAAATAAAAAAGGATAATAAATAAATAAATAAATAAGAAATATATCTTGTAGTTTTAGATAAAGTCGTTGGCCGTATCGACGAGCACTTTACTAAAAAATGCTAAGACACATTTGAGTAAGGTGTAACTATTTCTAACTGATTAAAATGACACAAGCAGCAGTTACGTGAAAGAGTTCCGCAAAGATCTCATTGATGTGGATCATTTGGTTCTTCATCGTGCCATTAGCAATTGCATGAACAAAAAATGTCAGACTGAACAATATAAAGAATGGTAATACATACATAATTTGGTATTGAGAATATACCCAAGATATGAGGCCTGAAATCATCACATTGTTAAAAATCGTTTCAACCATTCCAGTTTTGGCATGCACCGCAAATGATCATTTTCAGCATTATAAAGAAGAAAAACTTATTTGAGGAGTACTATGGCTCAGCAAAGATTGAATGATCGCATGGTAGTGCACATAGCCTGAGAAATAGCGGATGATGTGGACCTACAAGATTTTGCTGATACATTTATAAATAGAGCTGTAGTTTGACAAAATAAGTTTGCATTGAAAAACAATGATATTATATAAATTAAAAATGTGGCTTCTTAAAAAGGTTTATTAATGTTGATCATACAATTCTTAGTAAAACAGTGTACATGAAGTATGTGCTAATACATATATCCAGCCAATGAAAATTATGCTACACACTGTTAATATAATGATTTCATTTTTTCTATTATGGTAGGTATCCGTTCCTTATTGTTCAATCTAGTATTTTCTAGGCATCTTTTTTTTCCCCGATCTCCTCTGTATATTAATAACTAGCTGTACCTGTTATTTCATTCACGTAGCGATCCTTGCGGACACAAATCATATGCACTAATAAATTCTGATTTCTAATAGGAAGACACAATTTATTGGTTAACTATCTATTACTATTAAAAAGTTGAAAATCTACAACTTTGCAACTCAATCACGTTAAAAAGGCCGAACCCATTTTAAAGAAATTTAGTGTATTTTATAGCCTGGAACAGAATTTAGAAAATGCAAAATCTTTCTTGTCTACTCTGCCTGTCTGTTCCCTTATTACTTGAAATCTACTGGATGGATTTAGATGCGATTTTCACTATTAATACTATTTGGTGCCTGCGACTTCGTTTGTGTTTGTCAAGGATTTTGAAGGTTTTTATTTAATTTGCATGAAACCATAAATGTTTTATGGATAAAAGTAGCGTACATTATTTCATGCGAAATCAGCAACCCGCCAGTGATAGTCTCGTTGAAACTAGTTCAGGCTCTTTGCCGGTTAAAAAAAAAATAATAATAATAATAATAATAAAATATATCATCAATTTGGCATGAGCACCCACGAGGTTTTCTAAAACTCGGCGCCTCTGCGGTACACTTCACACCGCGTCGAATTCAAGTGGCTACTGAAAGTCACACCAATGCTGGTATTGTCGAATGTTGTCGGGGCAGGACTCATCACGGGTTTCCGAAGTCTACAAGACCGCCAGATAGTCAGAAGGGCACAGTGTTTGGTCCGTACTAGGGATTGCAATCCAGCAAAGCGGGATCCCGCAATCCCGCGGGATCCCGCATCATTAGACAGTCTGGCGGATCCCGCACAAAATTAAGCGGATCCGCAATCCGCAAAATGCGGATAAAACGCGTGTCAGTGCGTGACTCGCTGCCCCACTCGGTCTCTATCGGATGTATTGCACTGTTTGCCTACCCTTCCAGTTGGCATTTGGCGCGTGTGAACAAACGTTTGTTTTTGTCAACCTTCGTCATTCGTAAGTAAATAGATACACTTTTGTATTCATTTTCGAGTACACATTTCTGTAATTTGAGTTATGTTGCGTATTTAGTACGATTTTGTAACTATATAATTATTTTTTATGTGTTGCAAACGTTATCTGAACTACAAAGTTACAGCTTTTTATTCACGGTTTCATTATTCCCATTTTCTGTATTTGCAGATAAAGTTATTGTGACAATTTCCTTTTTTGCGGCTGAAAATTTGATTATTCGTTGATAGGAAACTAATGTTATCGTAATTTTAATCGCATACCTATTTATTTAGCAGCTATCAAAAGGCAATTGTATATCCTTTGACTTATTGCTGTTTTGGCCGCTGCCTCAATGCGTTTCTTTGACGAAAGCCGCCTGTTTACATGTGCCGCTCAGGCTATAGATTAATACCTCTTCTCCTTGTTTATTATTTCGACTAAAGGCAAAAAAAGTTATAATGAAGTTTTCACGGGTGTATCGACGAATTGTGTTGTAGGAACACCATACTTCGACGGCTGCCTCCGCCGTCTCCCTCACGTGTGAAATCTCGTGTTTTTACAATGAAATCCGGAGATACAACCTATGAAAACTTCACTGCAATCATTCGCCGAGAAAGTCTCCTTTCTTACTAAAAAGTAATAATTTCCACTCTTAAAACGTCGTTACGCCACATATGTAAAATTGAAATACTTGACAGTTTAAGTGTTGGTGAGTAGTTTCCTTTAATAATACTCAATTAACTGTAAGATCAATCAAGGAATCAGGAGATATAAGGCTAATAATGAATCCCACAAAAACAATTTTTGCAAAAAAAAGTTGTCTCGTGCTTGTGCAGTGACAAAAAGTCATGAGATCTTGTTCTGAGCCAAGTCTACACTTTACAGAGTATATTCACTTCACTTTGTGAAATGGAATGCTTTTCTCGGTGTTATGGAACGTTTACTTAGAATTAAAAAAATAAAAACTCTGGTAACTTGGCCATTAAGCAAACCATGTTTTTAAATTTATGTGTTGTATTGTAAGACACATAATATGAACCTAACACTGAATATTTTCCATTTTATATTATTTGTTTAAAAAATTGGTTTACATTATAAAACAAAAATGTAAAACCTCGAAATGTACTTAAGACATGCTAAAAACTTTTAATATCATTTTGCAAATTAAAATATTGTTTAATATTAATTTTTATCATTTAACATTAAAATTGATTTATTAATTTAACTATTATTTACTTTATTAACGTTTTAAGTAACTATGTTTTAAATATAAAGCGTTAGTAAACTGTTTGCGCCAATCCCGCACGGATCCCGCGGGATTGGCGCAAATCCCGCGGGATTGCAATCCTTTGTCCGTACATATATCAGTTGAATGCGCGAGTAAGTTCTGGCAGTTGTGAGCATCCACTATTTACTTTCTTTAGACGCTATCGTAGCTTTCATTTGTTTGGCTCTGATTTTTTTTTTTTTTTTTTTTTTTTTTTTTTTTTTGACGGTAGCTTTCTTCGAATTCCGAGCATATTTTCGCCACCTTTAAATTTTTTGTGGATTCAATTTAATATCGATCTTTATTTATATTCTAACGAATACTTTTATGATCTCACTTTAGATCCTAGTAGTGCTTTGCGAACTCTTAACTTGAATCAACAACTTAGGTGAACGCGTTTTCAGGCTGCACTAATTCGAAACAAACACCAACATGAACTCACACTAGTCTGATGACGTCACAGGCAAAACAAATGCTGAACGACGATCTCGTAGAGACATGCTGTCCACGTTGTGGGCTCAACCGTTATTAGTCCCGTATTAATTAGCGATTCAAATCTGATGATACTTTGTAACACAAGAGAGTTTGACCAGTGAATAGATGTTTTCATGTCAAAGGACAAAAAAGTAGTTGGCAGTGGTTGGGGACTGCCGACAGAAGTAAAAAGTTGAAACTATCAATATCATACGCGCAGTAAGTCATACTTATAACTGCAGATATGCTAAATGATAATAATTCCGTGTGCTCGAAATGACCTGGGGATAGGGTTTATAGTGGTTGCGCATTCCGCCTCTGTCTTAGCCGCCTTAACCTAACCCGGTAGTCCTACCAGGCACAGAAGACCTACAGTTTAACGTGTAATCTGAACGACCGAACCGTTCTGGTGACTTCACATTACAGAGCAAGCTGTGCCAGAGGTGAAATTCGGGTTAAGGGTCTATGAAAATACCCGCCGAGACAGGGACTCGAACCAGAGACCTTTCGTTTCCCGGTCTGGTACCTTAACCACTGAGTCATCAGTCCGCTACATATATACTGTTAACATTAGTTTGTGGGTAATACGAACTCATAAGATTTTACCCATCCGTAAAACGTCCAACGCGCGTATCATAGGCGCAGCACTTTATAGCATGACGGTGACGGAACGTCATAGCATGTCGGTGACGGGGAGTTACAAACTCTTAGATTTACCCCCTTCCAAACATCGCCTAATGTGTCTCGGAACGTCATAGCGTGACGATGATGGCATGTCATAGCATGTCGGTGACGGGGAGTTGTAAACTCTTAGATTTACCCCCTTCCAAACCTCGCTTAATGTGTCTCGGAACGTCATAGCGTGACGGTGATGGCATGTCATAGCATGTCGGTGACGGGAGTTGTAAACTCTTAGATTTACCCCCTTCCAAACCTCGCCTAATGTGTCTCGGAACGTCATAGCGTGACGATGATGGCATGTCATAACATGTCGGTGACGGGGAGTTGTGAACTCTTAGATTTACCCCCTTCCAAACCTCGCTTAATGTGTCTCGGAACGTCATAGCGTGACGGTGATGGCATGTCATAGCATATCGGTGACGGGGAGTTGTAAACTCTTAGATTTACCCCCTTCCAAACCTCGCCTAATGTGTCTCGGAACGTCATAGCGTGACGATGATGGCATGTCATAACATGTCGGTGACGGGGAGTTGTAAACTCTTAGATTTACCCCCTTCCAAACCTCGCTTAAATGTGTCTCGGAACGTCATAGCGTGACGGTGATGGCATGTCATAGCATGTCGGTGAGGGGAGTTGTAAACTCTTAGATTTACCCCCTTCCAAACCTCGCCTAATGTGTCTCGGAACGTCATAGCGTGACGATGATGGCATGTCATAACATGTCGGTAACGGGGAGTTGCGAACTATTAGATTTACCCCCTTCCAAACATCGCCTAATGTGTCTCGGAACGTCATAGCGTGACGGTGACGACATGTCATAGCATGTCGGTGACGAGAAGTTGCAAACTCTTAGATTTACCCCCTTCCAAACATCGCCTAATGTTTCTCGGAACGTCATAACGTGACGGTGATGACATGTCATAGCATGTCGGTAACGGGGAGTTACGAAGTCTTAGATTTACCCCCTTCCAAACATCGCCTAATGTGTCTCGGAACGTCATAGCGTGACGGTGACGACATGTCATAGCATGTCGGTGACGAGAAGTTGCAAACTCTTAGATTTACCCCCTTCCAAACATCGCCTAATGTGTCTCGGAACGTCATAGCGTGACGGTGACGACATGTCATAGCATTTCGGTGACGGGGAGTTGCGAACTCTTAGATTTACCCCCTTCCAAACATCGCCTAATGTCTCTCGGAACGTCATAACGTGACGGTGATGACATGTCCTAGCATGTCGGTAACGGGGAGTTGCGAAGTTTTAGATTTACCCCCTTCCAAACATCGCCTAATGTGTCTCGGAACGTCATAGCGTGACGGTGACGACATGTCATAGCATGTCGGTGACGAGAAGTTGCAAACTCTTAGATTTACCCCCTTCCAAACATCGCCTAATGTGTCTCGGAACGTCATAGCGTGACGGTGATGACATGTCATAGCATGTCGGTAACGGGGAGTTGCGAAGTTTTACATTTACCCCCTTCCAAACATCGCCTAATGTGTCTCGGAACGTCATAGCGTGACGGTGACGACATCTCATAGCATGTCGGTGACCCTCGACAGCAAGTTACAGCATCGAGGAACTGAAACAACAAGTAAAGGCTCGGCTCCACACTAGAGATGGGACGTTCGCTAGTGAACCAGTTCTTTAGAACAGTTCTTTTGAAAAAGCGAGTGAGCTGTCGCTCACTAAAAGTGAACGGTAGTTCTTCTTGGAGGCCGTAATGATGGTTGTTGTCGGTCTCGACTGAACTTGGAAAAGACGATGTACAGGATTATTAATGGAGGGGGAGAGACAAAATAAGGTGGCTGGATGATAGAGAAGCAGCTACAAGAAAGCTGCTCGAGTATTGGAAATAGTTCGACCTTAAGTTAAAAAAGTTATTTGTATAAAAGTCAAGTGTATGTAAAAGTTATGTCGAGTAATTTGTAATATCTGAGAAGCTGCTGGATAAAAGTGTGTTAAAGTAAAAATTTAAAAGTTTAGTTGCGATCATGTAAGTGCTGGTACTCTTGAAGTAACAAGAAACAAAGCATTTCAGATATAGAAAAACGAAACAGATGAGAGATCGACGATGATATAATTAAAACCGGAGAGCTAGCCTTAAGATTCTTTTATATCTAAAGGTCGACAAAGAATGTTTCTCATGCTGGGAGGAGTTACTAAAGAAGATATAAAAATGTCAAAAATCATTTGTAGGTATAGTTCCTTGTCCCTTGGTAACGTTTTTTTTTTTTTCTTCTAGTACGGGCCGTATTTCAACCTAATCACAACCGCTAGGGAGATAATGAAACACCTATTGAGCATGTCCAACGTGTAGTTCCTTGTGTTTCAGCGAATTTTTTTCTGGTCCAGGTGGTATTTAACCTAACTATCTTAATTTGGAGATACGTTATTTCGTGAACTAAGCAAGATATATATATATAAAAAAATGTTCTTTACTTTCGATTTTTCTCGTAGAGTTACAAAGGAATCCATCATAAAATTTGACTTTGGCGAAATGTTTCTTCTGGTGCAGGCCGCATTTCAACCTAACCACCTTACTTTGGAGGCAGTATATCTCGAGAACTAAGCAACATATATATATAAAATATAAAAAAAAATTATTCCTCACTTTCCATTTGTCTCGTCGAGTTACATAAGAATCTATCACCAAATTGTGGCGTCACAGTTATCGTAGAATTCGCCGGTTAGTAGATAGATGAAAAGTTGCGTGTTGTAGCTTCCGGTGAGCAGGTTATAAAGTGTTTCAGAACAGTACAGTGAAGTGACACCGCATCTGCCCAAGCGTTTTCTCACTGACGCAGTCCACTATACGTCGGAACAGCTAGACTCTTCCAAAGATTCTAGCAAGTGGTCTATGAATTATACAATGGAGCACATCGCTCTGCCAATCCACTGGCCAGTCGTCTAGGCCAATATAAAACAGCCGCTGACAAACACAACAAGCCATTCATTGGTGCTGACGGAACGACAAGAAGAAACACAAAAACTGCAACAAATTGATGTTAGGTAAAATAAAAATAAAAGAACACAGAGGGAGGAAATATTTCTGGATAAGTAGAGATACATCTGAGGTCGTCTACCTGTAGAACTGAAAGGTTTGCTCATATGTATACAAAGACGGACTTTTCCGCGCGATGGATGGGGCCACGGGAGTTTGGGAAGAGGTTATAGAGAGACAGAGAGAGTGTTTGGTAGATGCGTGACCGGAAAGACGTTGCAAAGATTTTCAGTCCTGACTCAAAATTACAGAGCAAATTGCATACTTGTGCGGGACAGGTTTCCAGCATTGTTCAAGTATTTTCCTAACAGTGCAATCGCAACATCCCTCAGGGACCCGTGCCTTGAAATGTTTTTCCGAGTTGAACAAGAAGACATTTTCGGAAACTTACATCCTGTACACAACATCAAAGACAAATGTCTGTAATGGAAACATGCTTTGGAGAGAAAACAAAGATGTGTGGTTACTATCCTGAAATCCACTAATGTAAATAGTAAGTGTAAATAATAAGAAAATGTATCAATTTAGCGTTATGTCAAATACGAGGCGCGTCCAGAAAGTAAGTTCCGTTTCAATTTATCTCCGCTGCAGCGCTGCTATTGCAGTTCCTCACATGCGCTGTAGACGATGTGTATCAAGGGGAAGAACGTGCGCCATTTGGAGATCGCTGTCAGTTACGTACGCTTTGTTGTGCGTGTTTGAAATGTCGGCGTTGATTGAAAATCCCGCCGCCTGTGAAATCAGGTCTGTGATTCAGTTTCTGAATGCGAGGAAAGTGAAATTTACCGGCAAATTTGCGATTTTTACAGACCAAATGCGATGAGTGATTCGATGGTGAGAAGATGGGTCCGACAGTTCAATAGCGGGCGTAGTGATGTGCACGATGAAGAACGAAGTGGGCGTCCACCTTTGGTTACAGAAGACTTTCATCTGTTCTTACATCTCAAGTCTTTCCTTGGCGGTCATCACTTCACAAATGACGACGAGCAGAAAGAAACTGTTTCCAACTGGTAGAAGATACAGGCGGCAGATTTCTATGAAGAAGGTATACAAAACCTGGTGCCACGCTATGACAAATGCCTGCAAAATTTCGGCAGTTATGTGGAAACGTAGTTTAAGAGTTGTAGAATTTTGTGCAATAAAAGTTTCTTCTGTATCTGTGTACAATTTCATTTTATTACCAAACGGAACTTACTTTCTGGACGCGCCTCGTAAGTTTGTAAACCCAATGTAAATTTTAAAATAGATGCATCGCTGATGATGCCTCGATGAGAGGCGAAACGCGTACGGCAATAAAGCTACACAATACAGTTGCATTGGCGTCATTTTATTAATTAATTTACTGAGCAACTGCGGAAAAATGGCCTACAACAACATTGCATTTTCGGAAACGGTGGGAGACAAGCTGACATTCGGAGATGTGTAGAATGGTTGGTGCGATTGGTAGCATCCGACTGAGCGTGGTCGGTGAGCGGTAACGCTCTGGTCTCGCATTCGAGATGTCGCTGGTTCGAATCCCCGTCCGCACATCCAGATTTGGGTTTTCTATAGTTTCTCCAAATCACTCCAGGCGAATGCTGGTATGCTTCCTTCAAAAGGCCAAAGCCGAACTCCTTTCCGTTCCTTGTCTACAGTCGTTTCCGACATCTAATGCCCTCGAAATCGACACGAAGCTTAAAACCATAAGCAAAAAAACAAAAAAAAGGACTCAGGCCCGACATAACAACAGTGCAATTAGTGACCGAAGGGTCCCCGGTTCTAACCCCTGTCTGGGCGGGGACCTTCACCTCTGCACCGATTCCCGAGAAATGTGAAGCACGCGTGAACGCTTTCGTGGTTCGGCTTCCGCCCGGCAAGTAGAAAAACTGTCAAACCGACGCGACGGCTGAACTACACATCGGGATCCCAGGCCAATATTGCCACACACCCCTTCTTATTCTTTCTTTAGCATCTGACTGAGACGACCAGAAAATACGCTTTTTCTCTCTGTGACAATCCGACTGTCGCTGAGTCGACTTTTAGCAGCATCTCGACCACCGTGTATTATCTCTGCACACTACTCCATGACTGTGATCAGTACTAACGTGCAATAACTAAACACGATGATCCACAAAGCAGTTCTAAACCCGCAAACTGCCCGAGTTAAAGTTATCTCATTGATCAGATATGAAATCAATTATTATTATTCTGCAATTATAAAATGGCAATTGCAATGGAGCGCACGCCCTGGTGGCAATTTCCCGACAGGTAGATTTTTTCCTCCTTCTAGTACCCGCCAACTTTTGCCATATACAACTGTTAATTTTAAATTCTTTCAGCGTTTTTTGGTAAACTATTTATTATATCCCTTCGTAATTTATTCCATTCCCTGATCCTCTTACACACAAAACAAAATTTTCCACACCTTAATGCCTGGAATCGAGTGCCAGTTTCGTTCGTGGTCACCTTTTCCCTTCCATGAATCTCTCTTAACCCTTCCACCAAAAACTTTAATCGCCTCATCACCAAATTATAACTTGTACATTCTCACCAGTATTTTCATCCGCCTCCTGTCTTCCAATGAATCCCATGTCAGCTCCTTTATCATATCAGTTACAAATCTGGTCCGCCACTGGAAGTCTGATACTCGTAAAAGTACATTATACCGCGCATTGACATGGGTATTCTTTTTTCGCTGATGGCTTTACGCTTCGTCGACATCGAGGTTATTAGAGGCGGGAAAAGTTGTGGGCAAAAAACTGTAAGGAATTCGACCAAGGCCTTTTTTAAGTAAGCATCCAGAAATTCGCCTGGAGCGATTTGAGGAAACCATGGAAAACCCAAATCTGGATGCCCGGGCGGATATTCGAACCCACGTTCTCCCACTGACATGTGTAGTTGTCATTGTGACACCAGGGGAAAAATTTACTTGAAGGTGAGATAGTCCCACAGGTCATTAAATTTTGTTTCCACGACTGCTATTTCCCGTATTATGTTTTGCTCATAGGTGGCGAAGGACAGATTGAAACTGATATTCTTAGAATGTTGTGGCAGAAGTGCCATGCGGATACCTTATTTCATTTCACCAGCGCTGGTCATTGTAACATTAATTGGGTAATAGCCCAAATGATGGTTAGATTCGGTTTATCACATTACTGTGAACCATATTACATTACTCCACGAAAATGCTGGTACAACGGCTGAATAAAAGCTTGTATATCAAATTTAAATGATGAAAACTGAATAGTTTTATAATATTGTTCTGAATAATTCTTAAAAATATCTAAAACAATTATTTTCATAGCCACGGTGACTCATTGAAACTTCTGTTTGATCACTAATGAAATGTTTTCCAGCTTTCCCTTTACGCTCGGTTCGATAGCTGTAAAAATTTGACAACCCTCTCCGGGATCCTATTAAATTGCTGCTCGCCTTATCGGCCTCAATATTGTTTGATATTTCCACATTACTGCGCAGTATTGGAGGGCAACAAAAAATCTGCGGGGGTAAGGTTACACCTTTAACTGGCTTTGGGAGAGGTTAACTCAACTGCCTTTAAAGATGCCTTAGATGTTAGTTTACACATACAATCTATAGTAACATTACAGGTGTAACGTTTGGTTTGATTTGGTGCCACTTACAGTTCACTGGCTCTGGGGCTATTAGGAAAGTAGTTTCTGAATTATTATATCCTGAGGAATAATTACGTGATCATTTTTCTTCGCCTTTCCATTTACTTATAGATTAATGGAAAAATTTAGTTATCGTCCTCCTTCAGTGCGGGTACTTTTACGACACATAGGGAAGAGGTCACAGTCACAGTGACGATAGTGGACCTGTTGTTCCCGAGACAAACTGCTGTGCTGTCTAAGAAGTTAATAAGCTAACGTATTTTATATGTTGGTCAAATATCGCAGGTGACAGTTGAGATGAATTAGTGTCTTAGTCAGGAGATCCTCCAGGATTGTCTGACTGCCAGTATGTGCTAGTTCATTTAGCGTTACCCAGGGTGCACCACGAGGAGGCGAACTAGCTTTACACCAGGGCACCAAATGATAAGGTACATACAATCCAAGTGAAGAGAGAGCTGAAAATCTTAAAAAATGAAGCCACAGAAACCGAATACTCCCACCCCTTTACCACCGAAGATATTTCAGAGGCGCTAAAGAATACCTCGCCAAGAAAAGCCGCAGGGTTTGACAACATACACGCTGAATTCCTAATAAATTGCGGCAAGTACACCAAAAAATGGCTGGCGCAATTTTTTACGAATATCAGGCAGTCTGGCAACATTCCACAGGAATTTAAACGCTCTAAGATAATAGCCATACTAAAACCAGGTAAGCATGCAGACAGCCCAAATAACTACAGACCAATTGTTCTATTGTCTGTGACTTACAAGCTACTGGAGAGACTTATATATAACAGAATCAGCCAGAGACTGTTTGAAGCGATTCCAGTGGAACAGGCAGGCTTCTGACCAGGACGAAGCTGAGTAGATCAAGTTCTTTCGCTTACTACCTATATTGAAGCAGGACTCCAAAGGAAACTAAAAACTTCAGCTGCATTTATCGACCTCTCGGCGGCTTACGACACAGTGTGGAGAGAGGGCATGATATATAAATTTCTTCGTGTAATTCCCTGCAAACTTATTGCACGCCTGTTGGACAACATGCTTAATGACCGAGTGTTCCAGGTTGTCATGGGCAGTGATATCAGCTCTCAGAGGAAACTTAAGAACGGCCTACCGCAGGGATCAGTGCTCCCTCCAATCCTTTTCAGCCTGTATATCGAAGACATGCCGAAAACAAGATCAAAAAAGTTTGGTTATGCCGACGACTGGGTTCTCGCCACGAGGTGCAGGTCAATCGAAACGTCTGAAGAAATCCTAACAGAAGACCTGGAAACAATGGTAAAATATTTCCGTAGGTGGCGACTCCAATCTAATACTTCTAAAACAGAGGTTACCTGCTTCCGTCTAAATAGCAAACTCGCTTGAAGGGAACTTAACATACGGTTCAAAGAAACCATTCTTACCCACATTAAGAACCAAAGTACCTGGGTGTTACCCTTGACCGAACATTATCCTTTAATGCACATTTAACGAAAATGACTGAGAAGCTAAAAACAAGAAGCAATATCATTCAAAAACTATGTGGTACCTCCTGGGGTGCATCGGCCTCCACTCTCCGCTCCTCTGCTCTGGGTCTTGTCTTTTCGGCTGCCGAGTACTGTGCCCCGGTCTGGTTGAATAGCCCGCACGTGAGAAAAGTGAACACCCAACTTAATAACGCTATGCGTATGATTGCAGGCGTGATCAAGACAACTCCCATAAGATGGCTCTCGATACTGAGCCACATACCACCACCTACCCTGCGGCGGATAAATGCTCTTACACGTGAGTACAAGGGAATGATGGACAACATAAACTTACCGATCCACCAAGATCTTAAAGATGCCAACATCAACAGGCTTCGCTCTAGAAAACCGCCAATGAAATCGGCAAGAGATGCTATTCCTGAAGATTTTAGCATCACCAAAGCTTGGATGCAGGAGTGGACTGTACAGCAAAACAGCAGCTTACCTTGCATTACACAAAAACCACCAGGTTTTGATTTACCTTGTAAAACTTGGTCCACACTCAACAGAATCAGAACTCGGCATGGCAGATGCGCACACTCCCTGTATAAGTGAGGCAAGCGACCATCCCCCTTATGCGAATGCGGAGAGATTCAGACTATTGGTCATATTATTGAAGAATGTCCTATAAGATCTTACAGTGGTGATCCTGTGGACTACCTGCTGGCAACTCAGGAATCTATAAACTATATTAATAAACTAGATATATGTCTTTAATCTTGTAAAGTTGCAGTGTATATATTTTATCGATGTTCTTAAAAGTGTCTGAATTGCCATGCGATAAATAAATAAATGTTGGTCAAATTGTTAAGATGACTCATCAATTTGGCGAATGTTGAGGCTAGGTTGATGTGCAGCCTGGACCAAAATTACAATTGACCCTGTTTGTTATAATAGTTGACATAATAATAATTAGTTGCTCATATTTATTTAATATTAGTTTGGTGTAAAAGTATTCGTTAAATATTTAGCAATAGATACGTACAATAAAATCTTTAAGGTTCGTTTAGCAATGTCTAGATTGTTATTATAACCGGCACTTGACTTTAAAACAGAGGATAGGAGTAAGTTATTTTTATTATTATTTTTTTAACTTAAATCATTACTTCGTTTGAAGGAAAGCTGTTCCACACTGATAGCAATCTATACAGCCTAGACTACAATTGAATCTAATATTATCTGGTATGATGTAAGTTGTTAAGATTTTTTAAAATTTCATTTGCTTTTGCCGATCACATGTTTCAGCCGTATGTAACTGCATCAACCATTCAACCGTTGTTATATCGATCTGAATCACGGATAACAAAAAAGGCAGATATACGAATCCGTGCAGATTTTTTATTTAGTAGTTTATATCGCGATGCATTAATGTCACTAAAATGTGATACAATAGGTGTCTTAACATGCGTGTGATTGAAGCATTGTTTCTCCGCCCGCAGGTTTCGCGTAGTATGTGGTAAGGTTGAAATGCAGCCTGGACCAGGATGGCAACGGAAACCTTTTGTTACATCGTAAGGCACTATGAATTATTGAGATTTATTCTATAACAATTATATTTATTTAAGCAATTGTTAAGAAATGAATTGCCAGAACACTGAAAGAATAATATGTATTTCGTTTAGATTGGCATATTAATTATCAGTTGCTTTTATACTGAAATCATTATTTGGTTTGAATGAAAGAAATTCAAAATTGATCGCGATCTATGCTACCTGAACCACAATTAAAAAATAATATTACGCGGCATAATGTAAGCTGTTAAGATTTGTTTTTAACATCCTTCGTTATCACTTGTGTCATTATTTCAGCCGCACGTAAACTGTCAGCCGTTAAAACGCCCATCATCATCACAGATAATAAAAAAGAAAGATGTAAGAACACGTGAAGATTTTGGTTCAAGTTATATCGCTATGCATCATGACATTAACATGCGATACAGGGAATGTATCAATTCGCGTGTGAATGAAGCTTTCAGCAATAATAGCGGAGATTGTGGTTATGCTGAAATGCACCCTGGACCAAGCTGACAACTGAAACTTTTTGCTACACTTTTTCTTTTTTCTTTTTTACTTATAGCCTTACGCCTCGTCAACGTTGAGGTCATTAGAGGCGGGGTGAGACTGGGGACAAGGAACGAGAAGGAATTGGGCCATGGCCTTTTTTTTATCTGCTTAACGTCTCTCTAACAGCGAGGTCTTTAGAGACGGGAAAGGATGTGGGGAAAGGAATGGGAAGGAATTCGGCCACGGCCTTTTGATGAAGCATCCCGGCATTTGCCTGGAGTGCTTTGGGAAACCCAAATCTGGATGCCCGGACGGGAATTTGAAGCGGCGTCCTTCAGAATGCTTTTTGCTACAGCACAAAGTACGAGAAATTTCATTGAGCGTTGTTTTACAATTATATATTGCTAAGCAACTGCAAAGAAATTAATTGCCAAAACACTCTGTTAAACTCGTAATTTCTGACGAGCTTTGAGGCTAGTTTATAATAATATGTGTAAATGTAAATTCAGTGTTATCACGTACATGGGCGCCCATATGATAGTTTGTAGGGGGGGGCCAAGACTTGATCGATTGGGGTATTTTAATATCATACCTATACTGAAATTTTTCTCGTTGTTCCCCCCCCCCCCCCGAAAAAATTAAATAAAAAAACTATCACTTACTAAATTTTCGATGTTCATGCGGTTAAACTTCAGCATATGCCATGACGTTTTAACTTATTACTTTTTAACTATTGACACACTGCAGAAAGTATCTACATATACTACTGAACGCTTCAACAAAATTACATCACCCCGCGACACATAGTGCAGGAATTAGGACGTGATAGATACATATACGCTTCAAAAACTACCTTCGGTTTACATCGGAATGCAGTAAACTCAACATCACGTCTGACGTTATAATTTATCACTTTTTTGCTACTAAAAGATATTCACAACTTATTTTACATATGGCATATGTCAATATATACGTGCATGCACCTGCAAGATTATATCGCTGTACAGCCAGTAGTTGAGGATAGATGATGTCATAAATAATGATATGCGCCAAAGACGTGCTTTTCCTAAAAATGGAGCAAAAATTACCCTTCAAATATTCATCCAGTGTTTCATTATGAGAGCACTTCCAACAAACTTAAAGCACAATTTCAGTAATTTTTTAAACATTTTCTCACTTACATGTTTATCGTCAAGAATAGCGGAATTAGAGCACACCGCGCTACCCTATGTCTCTCTCTCTCTCTCTCTCCTTCCCTCTCTCTTTCTCTCTCTCTCTGAATAGGGTAGGCAATTTAGTTAGAGCCTATACGAGAAACCTAATTTAAAAACCATGACTGCGCCTCATGTGAAGTGTTGCTCAAAAGTGCTCCTTTATGCCAATCAGGAGCAAATCGAGAAGTTCCAGAACGGGGCAATGCGAACTATATTGCATTGCGATATATACACACCAACGTGGGATATGCGTAACGTTTTAAATTATTTATCTATTGACGATCGATAAAATCGAAATATTTTAATATTTATTTTTAAAATGGTACGCGGAATAATAACTCCAGAAATGTGCGATCGGGTGGAATACGTAGGAAATCGGAAAGGGAGAGTTACGCAACAAAGCAATCATATTGCTCTGCCGTTTAAACGCACCTTGTCCAAAACAAAAAATTTTGTACAAATTTTACTAATTGAGAATGCTAAATAGAATGATTTCTTTCTCTCTCTCTTTTGTTTCTACTATTTTTGTTGAATGGGGAGACCACGTGGCCGGCCTCGGCCGCTGCTTTATACTGGGCCTTTGTAACAAAACAATAACACGTTGAGTACTATATTGAAACCATTTAATATTTAGCAAGATAAATGCAGAAGCAACTTAATACAGAATGCAAACTCAAAATACACACCTCAGAAGATTTTACACTAGTAGTGATATAAAAAGCAAACTGTGAAATAAATTATTATACATTGGTTGGTTTATGGATTTAACACTAATATTTATGGGAAAAAGCAAACTGTAAATTTATTTTCTGCTTGGCGAACAAGTCAATCATTTTCTCCTGGAAACTAGGGTTTTCCGCTCTTTTCCTGTGAACACTGAGAAGGCACATGTCAGACAGACGGTCCTCGCCAGTAGTACTTCTCAGCCACGTCTTCACTCTACGCAGTGTGCTGAAAGAACGTTCTATGGTGTAAGTTGTTGGGGGTATGGTCTGGTAGAATACAAGCATTCTCCTTACAGCTGGGTAAAACATAGTTTCTGCAAGTATATCATTGAGCTTTGTTTTTTTTCCAAACACTCCTTATTTGTCCAAACGTCATTGCAAACTTTTTATATCTCTCATGAAATCATCTTTCTTCTCCTTTTTCATTAAATGTGGGTGAAGAATCCCACCTTTGAATGATATGTCTTTTTCAAATCTTGTGATAAGTGACGTGATTATGGAATCCATGTACGGATTGTAAATTGCCACCTTGAAATAGTCTTGGGGTGATGAGTAATGGACATTCACATTGCATCTGAGGGTCTGCCTTCCAGTCAATCTTGGGATTTTTACATCTATGTCAAGTTCCTTACAATCTTCTTTCACTGCCTCGAAAATGTTTCTGAATTCGTCATCGCTTTCTCTCTGCTTTAGAAAATTGGTTATCAAGTCAGTGTTGACGAATCTGTGAACTGAGTGGAGATCCATATCAGTACTCTGGAGTTTGTTCACCATTGGTAATAGAAATGAAGAATAACTCGATATAATGTGTAGACAAACGATAAATGTAATTGATGATGTTGCGCAATCAAGTTGGCTGGCACGTGATCGAGTGTCTTGATTGTATTCACTGTTTTATGCCAGGTGATTCAGACTATCCTTTATTAACAAGAAGTTTTCTTTTAATATCCTGATTGATTTATATTTATGGGACCATCTAGTTTCACAAAACAGTGGACTGTTAGGTATTGTTTTCCTACGCAATAGACTTTTTCTATAGAACCTAATAAACTTCTTTGATCGTTCCGATTGTGTTACGAATTTCTTGGACACTGTTAAGATAATTGACAACTAAGTTCAGTCTGTGCGATGCACAGTGAAAATAGACAGCTGAAGGATACTTCCCTCTACATCTGCCACTGTCGAACAGCCATCAAAGCCAAGGCCAATCAGCTTATTCGTATTAAGCCCTAATTTGTAACAAAATTTAAAATAGACAAAGAAATTCCTGCAGCATCCAATGTAGTAAGCTCCGTAAACCCTAAAAATTCTTCTTTTACTGTAAAGTTCTCTTTCTCGTCTACAAATCGTACTCCCACAGACAGTTGCTCTTTTCCACTAATTTCAGCCGTTTCATCTACCAGTAATGAAAACGCTGATGATCTGTTTACCTCATCAACAATCTCGTTTTATATCACGGAGCCACATGTACTTATTAAATCGTTTTGCACTCTGTGTGATGTATATTTCGCTTTTCCACAATAGTTTTGCATATGATCCACCAACACTTTGTCCCCCGCACTTAATCTAAACAAAAGTAAATCCTGAAAGTTTCCTTCGCTCGAATTCTTTCCTCTGATGGATACGTCATGAGTGCCACGGAAAATTAAATTAGCAAGAATTGATTTCAGTTTTTTTCTGTTGGTATTTACAAGCTCCGTGATCCCACTATCTAACTGTTCGATCACGTTTTTATTTCTCATTTCTAAGGATTCACAAAAACTTTTAGCCTTACTCGTAGATTCTAGATGCTATCTGCTCTTTTCATGGCCTCGAGCATCTTCATGAAAATGTTTGTAATCTTGATGAGCCTTTATCACGAAAGAACCAAATATACCTCTTTTTAAAACAGGTTTGAAAAGAATACAATACTTACGAAGGCCCCTCCTTCAACTTGGGCGAGTATACTAGCCATGAGTACTTTTGTAGCCAAGATTTTTGAAAAGGCCATTTGATAGTGTTTTTCTCATCAATGTCCTTTTTGAAATCATGTCATAATTAGAGCACGTATGTTTATTATTAATTGATATTTGACTTCGTCTGACAATGAATCATATATGTATTCACGTAAATCAAAGCTGTGATTAACTGTTAATGAACTACTAATGAAACTCTGGCTTGTTAACGGTGGAAACCGAAGCGGGTGGGTTGACATCATCCAAGTCAGTAGCATCAGGAGTAATGATATCAGCAGACTCAGGGCTAATGGTGGAAGGACTTGTTGCAACGTTAAGTCAGGAGTTGGTGTTGAGAATTTAGAAGTAATTGTGGGACGCACTTTCGAAGGTATTGGATCTGGAACTTTTAATGAGTCATCGAGGTTCCTTTTCTGTGTAGCAGTAACACCTTTTTGTCCAAAGAAA
Source organism: Vandiemenella viatica (assembly GCA_031002005.1). Taxonomy (NCBI): domain Eukaryota; kingdom Metazoa; phylum Arthropoda; class Insecta; order Orthoptera; family Morabidae; genus Vandiemenella; species Vandiemenella viatica. Next base: position 33,813,352 of record CM061918.1, read on the forward strand.
TTCCTGATACCCATCCATGAAATAAATATTTCTTACTCCATTAGGTCAGAACAATTGAGCTACTATTTTGCGAGCTCAATGTGACAGTATACTCACCAAATAAGATGAAGCCTGATACTGGCAATGAATATTGTATTGCCGGTTGAGGGTCAACAGGGGCAATATCAAGGATGTGACGAAGTCTCTTCCGTTCATCAAACCACTAATGACCGAAAGATGCAAGACGTAGTCTTTGAGAAAAGGCGAATATAAGAGTAAGATTAGATAAGTGTTTTGTTAACTATAATTCTGGAATTTATAGAAATGTAGGCGTATATTGTATATATACCCTCGTCTCCTCACGTCGACTGCGAGCGCGACGCACAACCTAAAATGTGCGTCTCCTAGCGTAGCGCGAAGGTATAATAATATTGCTTGGTTGGCGGTTGATTTGAACCAGCATTATAGGGCAGTTATGCTAAACTAGCAAGTAAATACTGTATTATTATATATCAGGATGACTAAAAGAATAAATAAAAGATAGTCGCGTGCATAGAACAAAATAAATAAAGCAGTTAATGTTGTAACCGTGAATACTATAAATATTCCCCGAGAGCTAGGGGGGGGGCCGCGGCCCCCCCCCTGCCCCCGGGTATGGGCGCCCTTGATCACGTACAAAACAAAAAGCAGAAGTCGAAAATCAGGCTCCTCTTTACAGGCTGATGAGAAGAATGAAATGAGCCTTTATTTGGTAACACAAATGTCACCATTGTCGACTAATCATTTGGAGCAAAGGGGAGATATGCGAGCAGTATTCTCGTAATTTTATGTTAGCCCAAGAATGCCTGACAGTTCCAGAATAGTCAGACCCCGCCGACGTTGATTTTCAAAGGCTGGCAATACAATGTCAATGATTAGAAACAGATTACCAAACAAACGATTGGATAAATTATGTTTTCAATTGACTGAACGGATGAAGAGTGGGAGGTGTAAGATTAGTATTTATTTTATTTGCTTATGTCACAGTTTAGCGACTCATGGCATTTTGCTGTTGATTTCAGTTATAACTAAAATAAAAAGTGTCTGATTAAATTTAACCTTGTTTCAATTTATAATATATTTTTTCTCGTAGCAGAACTACCAAAATTAACATAATTTATTAGATGATTATTTTATCATCATAAAAAAATATTGGCCAAGTCAGCTACAATTTTGTTTAAAAAAAAAAGTCTAAAATTTTAAATTAAAGCGCAGATGCAGGCTTTTAACAAAAAATTTAAAAAAGTCCCAATCGCCATGAATGATTTGAAATTTGAAGCACAAGTTGTCTATACTTTTCTTTCGATACCTCAAGGTATCGATACTACTCATGATTACAGTATCGCTACAGAGTCCCTAGTCTTGTCTCACTCCTCTTCATCTCTCTCTGTTTCGTTCACCTGCCCCGAATTTCTTCCAGCGTCTCCATCTCCCCCGTCCAGAACGAATTGGAAAGCAGTGTATTGTAGGTTTGACACTAAAATCCGAATATGACGCAGTCTCTTAAAATCTGGTTATGCTCCTGTCTCCGATATGCTTAAAATGAGACATGTCCTATGTCTCAACGACAATTTTAATAATTCAGCACTACATTTATTTGAGGTGGAGAATGGGGAAAGTAAATAACTGCACAACAAGAATAAGCAAAAAAAAAAAAAAAAAACGGGGATTATAAATTGTAATGTGAGGCCAAGATAAAAAATTTATAATGGAACAATCTTTTTATCGTTGCGAGTATATCTAAGTCACAGTTTACTTTAAATTGTCTTTTATGGTAGTATCTGTACAGCAGAATATAGCAAAAAAAAAAAAAAATGAGAGAGGTAGGGTGGGATTTTATAATGTAGGAAGCTTACTGATTATCACAACCTTCTGTCAATGCTGAAATAGTCTCCATTAGTATTACTCCCAAAATGTAATCACAGAAAATTTACTCGCATCACTAAATATATCAATTAAAAACATAATATTTAATCGTTTATGATATAATAATTTTCTTAGAAACTTTTTCGCAACAGATACCTCCTACCACCATTGGTTATGACTGTATCTGCCATTTCTGACTAGCGTTTAAGCTACTAAGTTATACTACAAACATGCCTTTTTAAGTTTTATTAAACTTCATAGATATAAAAGTTGCGACATTGGGCTACCAGCAACTTGGCAGAGCTAAAAAAAAAAAAAAAAAAAAAAAGTCTTTTATCTGGCCTGGCCCAAAATAATTTTAGTTTGCACCGGCTCTTTGTTGACCTAGCAACGCCACTGAATGTACATGGCGTTTATTTCAAATAAAGTAGTTATAGCTTTCGTTACTGATGACAGAGAAGCCAAAACTATCACTTAGCAATTGTTGTTTCTTTTCTGTGTCCGTGCATATTTTATAGTTCATGTTTACATGTAGGAAACTTTCTCTCTGCTAGGTTAAAAAGTTTCTATTATTTCAGAGGCAAAAGTGTAAATTTTGGAATTTAACCGAAAACGCGAACGGATTTTAACGAAAGTACACATAGTGAAATCTTACGTCTTCGGTTAGCAGAGAAGATATCTGCTATCCCTATTATAACCGTAGTTTATGTCAATACAGAGGCAAAAACCTTAAATTTGCGAACTCCTGGAACGTCTGTGCAGAGATAAAGCAAAAACCAAGGAAATTCTAAAAACAGATTTCAGCGATACAGCATACAAAGATACCTTATTTCAAAGATTAACATACGTTTGATCGCCATTAGTTATATAGCTGTCTAAGTAAACGTTAGAAAAATACAGTTACATGAAAAGAGTGTATGAATTTTAATGATATTGGGAATTTATGTATGTACTAATAAGTACTCATAGTAATAACGTAAAATCTACACATTAAAGTAAAACGTAACAGTCATTTTTAACTTTACTTCTTCTCTTACTCTGATATATAAAGAAATAGTTGCAGTAAGATTTTCGGAATATCACTTAAAATCTTCAGCAGTTTTTGTTTTTAGCACGCCAATTTTTTACATAACTGATGACAGTAAAATGGATTCCTGCATCAGATTATCGACAGTTGTAATAAAAGTATGCAAAATCCTCACGATTAAAAAAGAACATGTCAAACATTTTACACAGATAATCACTCTTCCCTGTAATACTCGATTAGTTTCCAGCTCCAAAGACTTGTAGAACAAATGCACAACAGAGCATTTAAAAAAATGAAATATTACTTTGCTGTAAAATCATTCAAGTCACTCTGCCTCAGAAGCAACTCACTGGTGTCTGTAAAATGAGTGTAGGCCCTAATAGTGGCGCATATTGCAAGAACATTTCAGCATGACTGACAGAAGAAAATCTGCGGAGGTAGAGCTCTGGTTTTCCTTCGATCCCTTCGTCAATGACGAGCATCACTTACCACCCTGGCAGACATAGTGGATGTAGAGGCCTATATTGCTATTAATTACGATGCCCCTGTGACAGTTTTTCTGCATTATTTTTGTGTTACGCTAATTTTAACTTTAATTTCTTCTATTGAATGAATTTATTAGTTGATAATTTTCCTTGGTAGATCATTTCCTTCCCTGATTTCCATAATTACAAATCAAATAATTCCCGTTCCACTAATCATGAAGTGGTAATGAATTTTATGGTCTCTTCTTTTTCACTGACCAGTCCAGCACTCTTATTTTTCCACCTCCTTTAAGATGTAGATTACTGAGTCTGTAATCTGTCGGTCTTTCTTTGAATCCCTTCCGAATGCAGTTCTGGACACCTATAGCGTGCCTCCTAAATCATCGCATCATATTCAACCAACAACCTGACCATTTCTCTAACCTCCCTTGTACGGGCCTCAAACTTTAACAGACATAGGACTTCAAAACTTTTATCTTTTACATATGCATTGTGTCTTAACCAACTGAGGTTATTAACAAACTATATATATCGACATTTTATACGAGGGCTGTCCAGAAAGTAACAGACGTTTTGTAATAAAAAATAAACAAAGTGAAAAAAACGATTTTTATTATATACATTTTAGAGGTAAACTCTTAGGCTATTTTTCAACATAATCGCCATTTAAATTAAGGCACTTATCAAAACGTGGTACAAGCTTTTCGATACCCTCTCTGTAGAAATGTGCCGCCTGAGACTTCAACCACTGGTTTACACTGGCATGCAGTTAAGCGTCAGTTTCAAACCGTTGTGTTGCGAGCCACGTCTTCGTCGCCGGGAACAGGTGGTAGTCGCTCGGTGCCAAATCCGGGCTGTACGGCGGGTGATTGAAAACTTCCCATCCAAAACCGTCCAAGAGCTCTTGGGTACGATTGGCCGTGTGTGGACGAGCGTTGTCGTGGAGAAACAAAACTTTCTCACTGAGTTTTCCCCGACGCTTGTTTTGTATCGCGCGTGGGAGTGTTTCGCAATACCTTTCTGAAGTGTTTGTTTGGCCACGTTCAAAAAAATTCAACGAGAATCATACCCTTAGCATTCCAAAACACAGTAGCCATAATTATTCCTGCTGACAGCGTTTGCAGACACTTCCTCGGTTTCTTGGGCGAATGCGTGTGTCCCCATTCCATAGACTGCCGTTTTGTTTCACAGGTGACGTGCTTTACCCAAGTCTCGTCGCCAGTTACGATACGATCGATAACTTGGTTTCCAGTTTTGGCGTAGTCTTCCAGAAACGTCAGTGCTGCAGCAAGTCTCTGTTTTTTGTGGTTTTCTGTTAAGATTTTCGGAATCCACCTGGCACAAAATTTGTGGTAACCAAGGTTACCAACCACAATCTCATGAACTAAACTCCGTGAAATTTGGGGAAAATGTTCTGAAAGCTCCGTAATCGTGAAACGACGATTTTCACGGATTTTTTCGTTGATTTTCACCACCAGTTCATCACTCACAACACTAGGCCTACCCATGCGGTCCTCATCGTGAACATTGGTTCGACCATTTTTAAAATCAATGCACCATTGCCTCACTCGGCTTTCACTGATTATTCCTTGGCCGTACACATCACAAATCTGGCGATAAATTTCAATTGGTTTGTGATTTTTCGCCAACAAAAACCGTATTACAGCTCGTACTTCACAACTGGCGGGATTTTTAATTGCAGCGCTTATTTTAACACTCTCCTGTATTCAAAGTACGATAGGAACGATGTGCAAACTACCACGGCTGGTTGCGTACTGAATGTATGAACAGTCTGACGCCAAGATGGCGCTAGGAGCACCCATTGTTGCGCCAGGTCAGCCCTCGTACATTCAAACAACAATATCTCACCCACGGTGCAAACTTTATTTTTCTGCCTATCTATATTAACGAGGAAATTGACATCGGAGCATGCACTCTGTAGCAATTAAATTAAAACAGTGATCGTCCAGCGGTCGAAATTCGACCGTAACGCATTCTTGTTCCGTTGACTAATGTTTCCTTTGTATTCAAGTTTCTGATCAGTAAATCTCGTACTAGTGTTGGCAAATCACTAATAGCTGAAGAATTCAAAAACTCTATTGGACTGTTATTCATTTCACTGTCGTCATCACAAATTATTTTATCGTAGCTATATATGTTTTCTCTTTACCTGGTATTCGATTAAGTATTTCAGTATTTATTAAAGTGCAATCATTTTAGGTGCTAAATAACTAACTTCAATATGTTACCCAAGAGTATGTTTTCGGAAATATTTCCTTACACCTCATTAATAATATTATTCACCTCCTATTAATTGCTGAGGTATTTAAATATTATTTTCACCAAACTGACGGAATTTAAATGCCTCATCATTACCCGTTCTTTTTCAAGAATTCCACAAATTTATTTCACTTGGTAAAGCTCTCATGTTTTGAGTAAAAGTTACTTTATGATAATAAACAAATTTATGCCAACTCGTGACACAATTTTCAATTAAAGTTGTACGCGATGCAATTGCGACAACTGGTAAGATTTGCCGAAAATCACCGCACAGAAGTACCGTTTTCCCTCCTAATTTCATAGAATTTTCATTTGCAACAATCTATGATTTTCATAACTTGCAGTGAGCACACAGAAATTTAATCAACAGTTACACATCCCAACAAGCTGTATATATCTGACATCATGTTTACATTTTATGATGCAGTTTTAGATGCTAATTTCAAATCTGAAAACCGTTCTTCTGTATCACGTCAGGTTTTGAAGATAAATAAAAAATACATATTTATATGGAACACCTTTCGTCGAATATGATTTCATCGGTTTTCGTTATTTGTAATGCAACTGACTTTGTGTTTTAGTCTATTTTAAATACAGTTACACTTGACACAATACACTGAAATATTTTTGAGACTGCAGTGCTATTATTTCATTTTTTTATTTTTTATTTTCTGGGAAAAAGGATTGCTTCGAGAGGCTGCATGAATTCACCACATTTGTTTTGCTATGTGTGCGGCTATCTGACAAACAAATCCCATCGGAAGACTTTTACAACGTTTCTGAATAGAGCATATGAACCATACTTTGATTTGAAGTTGGATGATGGTAAGTTGTGGGCACCGCAGTATATCTGTTTGAGATGTGCGTGCAACGTACGCGACTGAGCGTGACAAAGCTATCACACATCCACTTCATATAGAGCTGGGTCTCATGGAGAACTTCGTGAAGGCACTAGGTAACAACTCAGATGCTTTTCGGTACCTGTGAAAAAGTTTTGAGTTATGCAAAGTGAAAGAAGGTGTGTTCATAGGTCCACAAATAAGAAAGATCATTGCTGATAGCCACTTCGAAGAGTTACTGGATGATACTGAATGCATGGATGGCATTCAAATTAGTTGTAGCCATTTTCCTTGGTAATTATAAATCCCCTGACTATGTGAATGTTGTGCAGAAGTTCATTAGTGCGTGCAGCCTGCTGTCCATTAAAATTCATCTCCTCGACTCTCGATTTCTTTCCCGAGAACCTGGGTTCTGTCAGCGACGAACATGGTGAACGGATTCATCAGGACATCTCGGTGATGGAGTCACGCGCTATCAGGGCCGATGGAGTGCAGCAATGTTGGCTGATTACTGCTGGACGCTTCAACGCAAGATGCCAAATGCTCAGCACAAACGCAAGTCTACAGCCAAGAAATTCAAACTGAACTCATTGTAAAATATGGATGTTTATTTTATATGTATAATTTATATATGTATTATACCTTCAACTAGATTGACCTAAACAGTATGTGTTCATTAGTACTACATGAAGTAATAAGTGCTCTTCTGAAACTTCTGTCTGAGAGTTTTTTGCCGTTATATTATGTTAAACATCTATAACTGGTTAATGTCTTATATCTCAAGAACGGTGGATGATAAAGACAAACGGTTTGCATATTCTGAATCAGCATGTCCCAATTGTCTTAGAACACACGTTGGATACCCAGATTTCCGCCGAAAGTCTTTGTTTGTTTATCAATGATGATGAATTTATGTAACGTCTATAGCTAGTATTTACGGTAATATTCTCTATACAATTTTCTAAATTGGGTATAGACAGTTTAAAAACATTGTGTAAAGTTCTATCTCCAATTAATCGAGTTGAAGCTAAGCCACAGAAGGCTGTTTAAATGCAACGAACATTATGCGAATTTAGTTTGTGAATGATTGCCATTTGTGTGAACGTTTTTCCACAACCTGAAGGAGCAGTTTAACCAGAAACATTAGATCCAGTATCATGATGCAAAACTTCACGATCTATTAAATTACGTTGTTCAATATTTACGATTTCATAATGCTCACAAAGCAGAAACACTTGTTTTATTGGATCAATTAAATCTTCGATTGTTCTCTGCGAATACGTGGGAACTGACAAACCAAGTACTTGATTTGACAAATTATGAACATTCAAAATGTTTTCAATTTTTAATAGAGCTCTATGAAATGATAATTTATCGTCGTAATCACGCAAAAAATCCTCACTAATAAATACGTTAAATTCATCATATAACGTCAATGCATTGGCTGGCACATTTAATTCACAAATATAACCGAATAAATTACTAATTTGTTTTGGTGAATGTACACAGACGGAAAAAAAAATCCCAACACCAAGAAAAAATTATTGTAGAGTAATGAAATTTGGACAATGCATTTGTCAAGTTAACATGTTTAATTGATTAAATTTTCAAGATCACAGGTTAATTTAAGCTCAAGAAAATGCATTTCAAATGTGAAATACTGTTAAATTAATAGCCGGTGTAACCTCCAGAATTTTGAATGCAAGCCTGCAAACGTGAATGCATTGTGTCATACAGGTTTCGAATGTCACTTTGTGGTATGGAGTTCCATGCTTGTTGTACTTGTGCTGTCAATACTGGGACGGTCAGTGCTGGCTGTGGATGATGCTGGAGTTGTCGTCCAATGATATCCCATACGTGTTCAATTGGAGACAGATCTGGTGATCTTGCAGGCCAAGGTAACATGTCGACACTCTGTAGAGCACGTTGCGAGACAACAGCGGTATGAGGGCGAGCGTTATCCTGTTGAAAAACTCCCCCTTGAATGCTGTTCATGAATGGCAGCACTACAGAAATTCGAGCTGCAGTTGGTACCACAGTGACACAACGAACTGTTAGAAATCGGTTACTTCAAGGACAGCTCCGAGCCAGGCGCCCTGTAGCGTGCATTCCACTGACTACAAGCCATCGCCGTTTGCGACTCCAGTGGTGTCAAGCCAGAGCTCATTGGAGGACGGAGTGGAGATCTGTTGTGTTTTCTGATGAAAGCAGGTTCTGCCTTGGTGCCAGTGATGGCCGAGTGTTGGTCAGAAGGAGGCCAGGGGAACGCCTGCAACCAAACTGTCTGCGGCCTAGACACACTGGACCTACACCTGGAGTCATGGTCTGGGGAGCAATTTCCTATGACAGCAGGAGCACTCTTGTGGTTATACCAAACACACTGACTGCAAATTTGTACGTCAGTCTGGTAATTCAACCTGTAGTGCTGCCATTCATGAACAGCATTCAAGGGGGAGTTTTTCAACAGGATAACGCTCGCCCTCATACCGCTGTTGTCTCGCAACGTGCTCTACAGAGTGTCGACATGTTACCTTGGCCTGCGAGATCACCAGATCTGTCTCCAATTGAACACGTATGGGATATCATTGGACGACAACTCCAGCATCATCCACAGCCAGCACTGACCGTCCCAGTATTGACAGCACAAGTACAACAAGCATGGAACTCCATACCACAAAGTGACATTCGAAACCTGTATGACACAATGCATTCACGTTTGCAGGCTTGCATTCAAAATTCTGGAGGTTACACCGGCTATTAATTTAACAGTATTTCACATTTGAAATGCATTTTCTTGAGCTTAAATTAACCTGTGATCTTCAAAATTTAATCAATTAAACATGTTAACTTGACAAATGCATTGTCCAAATTTCATTACTCTACAATAATTTTTTCTTGGTGTTGGGATTTTTTTTTCCATCTGTGTAATTCATTTGAAAGAATGCCGCGAGCATGACCCGCTTAACCAAAGTTTAATCTTTAAAATAATAAAATTTACTAACTATTTTTAATTACCAATCCAATTTACTTTTTCTTTTTGGCAGAAGCCATTAGGCGAGACTAAAGTCAATTCAAATTATCCGTTAGGATGTGAAATTCTTTATAATATAGAAAACACTAATTTTCGAAATGTTGCTTTTATAAGTTCAAAGATTAATCTCTATGTGACTTCTGTTTGACCAAAGACCACAGACCACACATGTTGGGAATACACGTCAGATTGTTGGCTCCGATCCTATTTCACGCACACACACGCGCAATTAATGTATTCGTAAAACATATTATATATAAATTTTTGCTGGCGTCACTCCTTCTCCATATAAACTTTGTTTGCTTATTATATATTTTGCTTTACTGTTTGAACGACGACCAGAGTGTACCTCATAAATTTGACATTAGCAGAATCGCTAAGCATCGTTACCATTGAAAAAATTGAATTATTTGTTTTATTTAATTTAAAGTATTTGTAATACACATTATATATAAATTTTAGCTTTCTGCACTTCTTCTCCATATAAACTTTAACTATGCCAAATATCACACTCCTCCGTGCGCGCAATATTCTTAAAAAGGGATCCGAAGTTTTCGCTTCACGTTATAATATATAGGAAATTAAGCTAATCTTTCTGGATCTCACTGTAGCTGTACACCAATGGTTTCCGACGGGGTGGTTCTGTTCACCGGTGGGCGTTGGAGAGACCATAAGGGGCGTTTCAGGTCCTAAGCGAACTTAAGGAGCTTTGAGGATCAAACACCACCCTCGTGGTTTCAGATATTATATCTGGCTTTAAGAGCTGCAACAAAAAAGTTTTTAATTGCTTTTCCATGACCATATGCAGCCAAAAGAGGATTTAGCGTATTCAGAAAATAAACAGATTGTTAGTAGCAGAACACTATTATTTGAGATTGTTGATAACAAAAAAGGCAACAAACACTGAAAAATTAGTGTATTTACAACAAGCTCAGCCGTATAATTAACAACATTTTTAATGATATCTATTTCTTAATCAAACTGTGAATAATACTTCAGTGTTGTTAATATCTTTTTTAAAAGTAATTTTAGAAATTTGTCCTCGTATGCGATATTGTACAATCAACTAAGAGGGTGCCATGGAATCATTGTTTCAAAAAGTGGGTTACGAGCCAAAACAGCTGGAATACTTTGGGTTATATTTTTAATGCTTTTTTTAAAAAAAGGGGGAGGCTGCGAGTAGTTTTTTTTGTTAGATAAGTGTGCGGTGGGCCAAAACAGGTTGGAAACCTGTACAGTACACACGAAACTCTCGTTTTAACCTGATCTGCTTCCACGGAGAATTATCGCCTTCGACGGATTTTCAACTCCTGTCAGCCTTGTCGCCTGCTCGCTATGTGAACTAAATTACTGGTGTCTGTTTCGTTGTAGCAGCAGTATTGGTACCTGAAATAACTCGACCAATAAAACGTTCGCCTGGGCTGACCTCATTCCTCATTCGATACACCCTTCATTGGATGGTCGTAAATCTGTACTGCACTTCCACCGAGCTTACGATTCTTCTGTCGACCTAATCGATTCCTGAGAACGGTTCAAAACCCTCTATTTATTTTGAGACGAAAAAATGTGTTACTCTTGAGAAACAAGATACATAAGCAGCTATTGCAGAACACCAAATGAGAGATGATCGTAAGATGCAGTGAGAGACATGTGATATCTCGAATGGAAGGTGCACGGGCATACATGGCTATGGCTTAAGTTTGAAAACGTACGCTGATTAAGCAGCATCGCATACAACGCAGATAATCTCTACGAGACGTTGTGTAATACATGGCGTTCGCCGGAAAACGCTACCCTCCCAGTCTGTTGCCGTCGGCAACTTGCTCGGTCAGTGGAGCCAGCAACTCCCGCCACACGGCGCCGTGAATCACCGCACTGTTTAACACCTCCGCTGCTCCAACAGTGCAGTAACGCAGTATAATGGGACCCTTACATTGTTAAGAACGGTTTCTTTGCATTGTAGCTAGTTTGTGACTTCAGTCTCTTATTAATCAGTGTTGTGAATAAACGTTTCTTTGCGGTTTGGCTGGTTTGGGGCTTCATACTCTTACTAATCTGTACCGTGTTTGAGTGTGAGTAAAATTATGGTACGTTACAGTTTCCAACAAAGAATATTTCTCTACGATACATATGTGAAGAAGAAGTCATTTAAAAAGTGTCGCAGTAAATTTCGTCGCGAATTTCCTGGCGCTTTACTGCCAGCTAAATCAACAATTCTGCGTCTGGTTAAAACAGTAAGAGAAACGGGTTCATTTTTTAACAAAAAGAGACTGTCGGTCAACCGTATTCTCACAGAGGAGAAAATTGACGATATCGCTTTTCGACTAGAACAGTCACCCAAAAAATCATTAAGTCAGTTAGGGCAGCGTGTGTCTCGAAATATGTTCAGAAGATGTGAAATGTGCATTACACAAGAGGGTCAACACTTCCAGCATTTTTTATAAGGTAAGCTAATGAATTACGTCACATTTAAATGCTTAGCAGATACAAGTGTATGAAGTTTATGAAGCGTAATTATTATGAAATAGTCCGCGGCCGACGGTCGAACAATGCCGGAAGCTGACCGCTCGCTCGCCGGGAGCAGTTTCTTCCTTGTAGCGCTAACAGTGGTTTGCGTTTCCCGGCGAACGCCCTGTATCACTGACCACCGAGTTTACTATAAACCGTAACGTCAGCAAATCTTCTGGAGGTACAGTTACAGATTTACATCCAGAAGATGATCAAAGTTCTGGGACGAAACGTTGGGGAACTATAAGGATAGCAGGAAGCGACTTAATGTACCGCGAAATCAATGTAGCACTGTGAGAGCATTGGTCAGTATTGCAACTGGTGGTCGTCCCATTATCTCCTTAGCAGATTACGGAAAACCATAACGAGTTCTGTCTGGACTGAGGTTTTAAACTAGACCTGCGAACCTCGTCGAGTGCTCCAACACCCACTGCTAAACTGTCTCCCTCAATATACCGTTTAGCACCTGTAAAGGACATATACGTAATTCATTGTTTCCTTCTTTTCTGAAACTCTCCTCAATCAGTAATCAAGGACTTTAACACATCTACTATATAATTTCGTAAGCGCACCCACTCACCCCGATAGCTATTGGTTGGAAAATGGTGACGTCATGGGCCAGAAATTCGTGGTTATATCTACAATTTAATAGCTAAGCCACTACTACCAGATTAATTGCCATAATACAGTCATTAAGTTTTCTTTTCGTAGCGTCTCATTTAAAATAATACATATCCTTTACGGCTTAAAAAACGTCGAACTGCTTTTTAGTAATATGTCGCTACTGAAAGAAACATAAAAAACTTTAAAAGGCTTAAATTATTCATAATCTCTGCTATAACTACGAATGCCAATTTCCACTCCAGCATACAAATGTCAATTGAATTAAACCTTTATCTAATATTGCTTCGTGACCAAAGTTAATACATTACAGTTTTTTTAGTTTTTACTGACTTTGGTTAATAGTCTTTTTCATGTTCGCTGTGCTTGAGTTATTAGGTTATTTAAAGTCATCAGATCAAATATGTTACCGAATTGAGTATTTTGCAGATCATTTCTATAGCTTCAACGATTCAATAATCTGTATTAAGTTCTCTGGCCAACGATTGTATTATGAATGTTTATCCAGCCTCAATAAAAAAAAATTAAAAAAATTAAAATAATAAAAAACCGACATGATTCTTTCGAAACAAACAGAAATTCTTCAAATTTCTCAGAGTGAAATGTTAAGGGGTGCTGTGCAAAGTACGGCTAGTAGGAAAAACTGTTATTTCGGGATGAAAATGTGATTAACGACTCCTTAGGCATTATTATTCAAGAAAAAGTGTACGCGAATTCGACAAAAGCGTCAAAGGCGGCTCAAGATGTCTATTAACACTTAAGCAGTAATGTGCGTAATCGTATGTTTCGGCGTGAATTACAACTTATATATATTACTACATATTTTACAGCATTTGGGTACATTTTTCCTTAAAGAATAAGTGACAAAGAAGTAGCTACCCGTATTTTCAACCCGAATTAACAGCTTTTTAAACTGGTCGTACTTTGCACACTAACCCTTTTAGGGTCAAATACAAGTTCATATTTCAGCAAGTTCGAATCTATGACCATTGAAACTATTTTACGATTCCACAATTGTCCCTGTCTGTGGTTATTAAGTCTATTAATACTTAAGGGTTCTCCACGCCCAAGAGATTTTATTCATCCTAAGGGTGAAACACAGGACAAGTTCGTATTTAGTCTGATCACAAACTTTATAACTGTTCTAGACCCGTGACGATACGCAAAAAATGGTCACGGGCTTACACTAGTTCTTACAATAATTTGCCTGTTCACTCTGAACTGGCGGTTCAAGGTCATGTTCCCCCTCCCTTCCTACCTCTCTGAGCTGACTGCTGCGTTCATGTAGGCGAGTGGCAAAATTTCTCTTCGTATGAAGTGATAAGGGCAGCGGACTGGGAATAGAGCAGACTGGCCTTCTGTTTACTGAATGGGGTGTAGCTTCATCGAGACTGGTTGCTTAACGGTTACACTGGTTCGACCAACGGCTAAGCCATACAGATTTCTGTTTTCTATTATTTTTCAAACTCACTCCAAGTAGGATAGTTTCATAGCTGAATTCCTATCCGTTCCTTATCGCTTTCCTCTCCCGATACCAATGACCATGACGTCGACGAACCATACTACTTTTCAAAATACTAACAATTCAGAAAACTTAAGTGTGTTTTGCTGTAGTGTAGAGTGTCAAAGCAATAAGTCGGCTAGTAGTTGTCGATTTCCTTGAAATCTCGCGTTTGCTAATTCATCGAGGAAGTAGGCCCGGTGCACACGTCTGGTCTTTCACGCTGCGGCGTCGCAGACTGCCGCAATTGCGGCGTGGAATACACAGAAACAGATACAGCTACCCCCGCACACCTGCGGCAACCTACTTGCACCCTGCGGTCGTTTTTCCAAGTTTTGGCTCACCACGCCGCAGTGACGCCGAACACGCAACTCCAGTCTCCCAGTACTACACGAGGAGCGGTACACACGTCCTGCAGAAAACGCAAACGCGGCAAGCATGCCGACGATTTATTAGTTTAAGAAAACACCAACATTGAGCATTAAGAATTACCCAGAAATTTGGGATATCGCATCAGAATTATCACGACCGATAATTCGTTACAAATTCTGTTTTCAATAAGGTATTATAGAATTTAGATTTTATATATCTATATAAAAAAAATAATATATATATATGTTGGATACATAAGAGGTCTTAAATATAATTGCTTTGCGTAGGTACGCTGTCAATATCGGAAACAAAATAATCTGCAAAATTATTTCATGCTTGGATAGACTGATTAGCAGGTCCTATTGTCTGTCTCTAGGCATCCTTGCCAATATCAATGAAATCTTCTACGCTCATTTCATCTTAATGCTGAATCCATCTCTAGTTCTTAAAAAATTATAAAGAGGGCAAGATGTCCTTATCAATAGGATGGACAAATTCAAATTTATATTAATTGTTTTATGAACAATTTTCCATTTATTCGAGAGTATGCCAAATAAACTTTCGCATTTCTCCGGGCGCGTGACAATCTGTAGTAGAAAATACATTTTTTGTTTTATGTTTTTTCTCCTTGACAAAACTTTACCGCCATAAGGTCTCATTATATTTGGTGAAAGGGAAAATGCTTCATCGTCAACAAAATAGAAGGGCATTTTTGGATCTGCAGTGACCGGGAGAGGTGGTCCTCTTGGAAAATTCAGTTTATTGTTTTAAAGCTTCTTATAAAAAGGTTCTTCCACCGAGTCTGGAGTAGTGCGAATTCGCACTACTACCTGACATTCGGGAGGACGGACGTCAAATCCCGTCCGGCGGTTTTCCGTGGTTTCCCGTAGTCCCTAGAGGCGAATGCTGGGATGGTTCCCTACAAGGCCACGGCCGACTTCGATCCCGCTTCCCTCCCCTAGATTAGTTACGCTGAAAATGGTCTTCGTGACTCTCCAGGCTAACGAGTGAGACTGTAATTCACAACACAACGAACTAAAAATATCAAAACACCGAAATACAAGTTCTTACGCGGCGAATTCTCCAGATTTGCATTCTTTCTGTATTCTCTCTGTTCTCCGGGACGAGTCGATTTATTTAAACCTAACTTTAATCAAAGGAGAGCATTATTTTATTTTTGTAAGTTATGTAGCCAAACAAGCTTTCAGAGTTTTCAGCAGCTGCCCTTTTTGAATCTCTGAAATAAGTTTTTTTGTATCCAAAACTTTCTAACATGAATTAGCGCAACAGATTCACTGTAAGACTTGATTTTTGTACAAAATTTATGTTGCGACTAACAGCAGTGGATATAGTCCTGTCAGTGCAATCCACTATTACCTGCGGGGATGACGTTTCTTGAAAAATGGTCTTGTTGCTCCTTTTTGTCGCATTTCTCATTGCGAGCAGTGTGTTCTTCCATATCCACAAGTAGGGGCGGATCCAGGGGGTGGGGGGCTAGGGGCTCAAGCCCCCCCCCAAAATATCTAGGTCCATCTCCGACATTGTAATTTTTTTATTTTTTAGCTCTACTGATTTGAGGAGACTGTAAATACTACCTTTTGCCCGACTCAAACCAAAATCCAAAAATCAAAATCCACTAATGGCAAACCCCCTAACCAAAATCCACTCAAGCCAAGCCCCCCCCCCCCAAAGCAAAGTCCGCTTAAGCCCCTCCCAAAACAAAATCCTGGATCCACCCCTGTCCACAAGTAAATAATAGTACGACTGAAATTGTCAAGTATCAGTGTAGCGATTTAACATTGCAAATGAATCTACGTCAGCCATGTTCATTATTTAAAATTATTGTCATCGACGAACGCAAAAGAGGAACAAGGAAAACTTTTTGAAGTAAGTTCCTTTATGAGCGCGGCATGTGTTGTCACGGACGAAACCATGTTGCTGCGTCATCGGTGCAGATTGCGTGACTTTGCTCAAGTGGTAGCAGCTGAATGCACAGGTGGCAGAACAATAGTCCTACGTAATCTGCCCACTTGCACCTCAGCTGCTCAGCGCTTGGTTAGAACGCTGAAAAATGAAATTATGTAATGTACACTAGAGATTCCAACGTTTTTCTTACAAAAATCCTTCTCCCTCATTCCAACCACAATTTTATTATGGAAAGGTGAATGCCTGCTTCTCAGTACTAGCAATGACAGGTCACAGGAAATTAACTAAATACTGCACTGTCAAAAAGAAAAAAAAAAGAAAAGGCCAATAGAACACAAAATATGTATTAATTACCCAAATTTATCGTATCGCCTTTAAGGTAGGCTTCTTTAAAAATAATACACTTATACCAACGAATAATCCAATCACAAAGCATTTTTATATGTTTTTTCTTGAATCAACTTCAGTTCCCCCCCGCTAATTCTTTTTTATATCTTGTATCGATTAAAAATGGGTGCCTCGAAGTAGTAATTTGAGTTTTTGAAAGATAACAAATCGGCCGGAGCCATATCAGGTGAATACGGTCGTTGTTCGATGGCATTTGCGGAGGTTTTGCGCAGAAATTTGTTCATAATGATAACCTTATGAGATGGTGCTTTATCGTGGTGCAAAATCCATAAGTTTCCTATCCGAAAATCTAGCCTTTTTCGACGATTTTTCTCTCTCAAAAGCCGCATAACACTCCGATATTAATTTTTATTTACCGTCTGACATTCTGGCAAGTGCACAACACCGCTATAATCAAAGAAAACAGTCAATATTACCTTGTCTATTGACCGACTTTGACGTGGTTTCTTTGGTTTCGGCTCAATTGGAATACTTCATTCCGAAGCTTGTTGACTGGTTTGCATATCAAACTGGTAAACACATGTCTCGTCATCAGTTACAATGCGTTTTATGAAACTCATTCTAGCATGTCTCCAGCGACGTCTACGCGATTAAGTTATTGAAGTAGGTATGAAAAGTAGTGCATGGAAGGAAAAATATGACCATGACCACAAGCCGGCTCTCGATTTCAGGCACAAGGGTGTAGGAAGATTCTCTTTTTTAGGTAAGGGTGGCAGGGATTGAAATGAGTTACCAATAGAAATGATGACTAATTTACTGAAAACGTTGAAAGAATTTAAAGATAAAATTTGTAGAGGGAAATGCAGGTAGCTGCAGGATAGGGGGAAGATGGGGGTGTAGGGAAATTGCCACCGGAGCCTGTGTTCCATTGCAATTAGATTAAATTACATGTTTTTAAAAGTTTTTAAACAACATCCGGCAGTTTCGGAACTAATCATGCCCAAAGAATCGTTTAAAATCATACGAATTGATTCGTGAGACAGAGAAAGTGCAGCGGCTATCTCTATCATACTTAAATGAAGATTTTCGGTACCATTTCCATCACTTTAGAAATGTCAACTTCAGTTGAAGACTTTGATGGTCGACCAGAGCGAGGCAAATCTTCCATTACATCTCGACCGCTTTTGAACTCTCTGTATCACTCACACGCACGTGTGTTTTTTGTAAAGTCGATTCATCGTAAGACTTAAGCAACGTTTTTAGCGATTCAGCACACGAAATTTCATTTGCAATGCAAAATTTGGGACAAATTCTTTGCTCGATATTTTCATCCATTGTAAAAATAGCTAAGAACATTTGAGATCAACTGACAACAATGAGCACTGTAAACAAACTAAACGGCAGATAGCGCTCTAACTCAGCGCCACTAAAGAGGACAGTTGTGCCAACTTCGCGACAAAAAGAATTTTGACAATCCCTTTAAGCGGGATTTTTAAATGATTAATTCCCGATACTTTTTTGACAAAACGTATGTGATGTTAGAATAAGGCTTTCAGCTCTAAGAGGTAGTGAAGGAGACATACATAGTATTTCAGACGATATAGAGCGAGGGCGGCATAGTTACCTCGCATCCCCCTCACCACCCTCTGACATGACTTTGCGCCCCTCTGATGGAGGGGGAGACGGTCACCTGGTATGCGAACCCACCAGTGGTTACTAAGACAGTACCGGTGGACGTTGAAGAGGCCACAAGAGATGCTTCTGGTAAAAAGCAAATGTACGGGGCGTTGAGGACCAAACGCCGCCCCCTGTTTTCCAGTGTTATATCAGGCTTCGAGGGCTGCATCAAGAAACTTTTTATTTGCATTGCCATGATCATACGTGACCAAAGGGGATATAGAATAGTCAGCAGTTTGTTATCTAAGAAAAGAAACGGATTGTCTATAATGGAACTTAGTGGTTTAAGATTGTTGGTGACAAATAAGGCCACAAACATCGAAAAATTAGTGTCATTACATTTTATTATTATTTTTTTTTTGTCACAAATCATTCGTACCAAACCGAAAAGGATGAATGAGTTATCATTTTAAAGATCCAAGTCTTCGCTTTGGTCACATCATATTTTAAGAAATGAATTTTTTCCGAATTCGACCGTTAAAGGGCAAAGGACTATCAATTCTAAAACGTGTTTTTTTTTTCCACGATCAATTATCACCCTTGATACCAAATTGAAATCGATAAATGTGGTATCATTTTAAAAAGGTGTCCACTTTGGTTACATCATATTTTAAGACTGGGATTTTTTTTTGGAATTCGTCCCTTAAAGAGCAAATCATATATAATATTTCTAAAAGTGTTTAATTTTTGGCCACACGCCATTATCACCTTTCATAACTAACCGAAATAAATATATGAGATATCATTTTAAATATTAAGGTCTTCATTTTGGATAAATCATAGTTTAAGAAATTAATATTTCTGAATTCGACCTTTAAAGAACAAAAGCACCATTTGGAATGTGGAGTTCTGTGGCATATACCCCATTGCAATTAAATTGAAGTAAATCACAACAACAAATTATGTGTTCGAAGTAGACCTAATGATTAACCAATAAAAGATTATGAATGAAATCATATTCAAACGGGGAGAAGCTTCGCACAAAATTTCATCTGAAAAAAGTAGGTAGTACAATGTATGGGACAAGAAAGAATCATTGCATATTTAAAAAAAAAAAAAAAAAAAAAAAAAAAAAAGTAGAAATTTACAGGCTCCTAAAAATGGAGACAGGATACCAAAGTTATTTTATCTGGAGGAAAATGTGCAATCAAATAATATAATGTCCTCTTAAACATACTCATGTCTTTAATGTCACAAAATTTTTATTCTATTTGTACTTCTTGATTTTAAAATATATATATATATTTATCTCTAATGGTAGGCTGTAGGTTAAAATTAATTGGTCCCCCAACAGTATGTATTCTACAATAGATATTGCATTTATTAATACAAAATATAAGTATGTTGCAGTACATCTAGATGATAAATTTCATAATTTACTGATACTTTCTTTTGAAATTTTGTGACAGGTAACACTGGTTACATTATGATAGGATTTTACTACTATAAGAGTGAAATGAGCTATTGATTGTCTCCATCGACTATTATGGTCTTTTGAAACGGTGGAGAAATAATATAAAAAATTGTAATGTGAGAAAATATAATTTACATAACTTCATAAATCAAAGATGAATTTATCTTTATTTCATCTTAAGAAATCAAAGTTACAATAATTTAAAATATCTACATACGGAAATATATAACACAGTACATGAAAAAATTAAAAACTTAAAATTAAAATTTACGGTAAAACAGGTACTGTTTCTATACATTTTATTTTCTATATATCTACCATCAACATTACAATGTGACAATTTATTTTTCATGTCTAATCTGTTTTATAGAGGGTCCATGATACAGAAAAGTTTTACCAACACGTTGACTTTGCGTATTTTTCTTCCCCTAAATGATACCAGACTAAATTATTATGTTATGCATTATCATTATTGATTAATTGTTTTCAGTGATTTGTAAACAAAATTGAGGAGTTCATATATATTTTTAGTAGCCCGAAGTCATCTCAAAACGTAAACTAATTCATGAAAGATCTTGTTAGCCATCCACATTCTGAAAGCTCCCTAATTATTAATAAGAGGTGAACTTAATTACATTTCTATATGAAATACTGTAATATAGATCTGTCTCATGTGCAGCCATTATCTACAGATGGAATAACTCCTGTTATTCCATCACCACTTTAAGATACAGACTCATGCTTTTGTCTTTGACTCAACAAATTACCGTCGTGTGCATCATTCGATCGAAATGTCAGAGAATACGATTTGAATGAGATTTATAAGAAGTACTGAATTAATGCATGACTGTTTGTGACAGATAATAATTGATTTTAAGTCTGAATATTTCAGTTGAGGGTATTATCTTGATTGATTATCAACTATTTATTATGCTTGATTTAATGTTCTGCACCTTTAAATTATCTGTTTTATGCTACCACTTGCATTAAATTAATAATATTTCTATTGTTATAAAGTAATTTAATAACAGTTAGCTGTTCTGGCATTCACTCATGGTTAGTTTTCTGAAATATTCTTAGCCAGGTTACGGAGTCGATGGTGAACGTCCTTAGCTGATTAACAGAAATTTGAAACACTATGTAAACGCGACATCAGTCTGTCTGTGTATGCCTTAGAAAGAAGTGCCGATGTATACACCCTACCACCGTCTCTGTATAGAAATCAGCCTATATTAACCGTCCAGTTAATAAGAATCACGCTTGGATGTTTAACTTCGGTGAAAATCAGAACTATGTGGCGACAAAAAAGTGAAATCTTCATATTAATTAATCATGTTAACAATGTAACGTTGACGCGTATCTATGAGTTATGTGGTAACCCTTTTTTCCATAAATCAAGGATGAAATATACATTGTCCATTACTGGTTCCTTCCCCCTCCAAGACTGGACTAGTAATAAGCACTCTTTAGTTAGTAACAGTGTAGGCAGCTTTTCGGGGATTTGACAAAGACATTAATCTCTGAACCCCGTTGGGAAGGTTTCTCATCGGTTAAGCCAGGCAACCTGGAGCATGTAATAGGAGGAAGTTATTCTGAATTGTTAGAGCCAAGGTGCGCTATATGAGTCGAATTTCCAACAGTTCTCAGCCAACAGGATATCGTTTGAAACTGGCACCAATAACATTGTTAATGCTGGCGGGATATAGCCAGCGAACCAGTTTTAACCTGATTACTATGAGACGACAACTTATCATGGGGAATTGAACATGACACTGACTATTGGGGAAGTAATACTGTTTCGCAATTAGGCTGAGAATTTTCTATAATGTTCATAATTTTATTTGCTGTACTGTATTCTGTTTTGAGGTTTCGTACATAGTTAAAAAAAAAAGAATGTATCCAGCTGTTCTCATTTAGCTGTCAGGTACGATGAATTCGAATCTTTATTGTGGTGAGAAGCCCTCAAGCACATTTGTACGTGGGCGTTATTCTTTGGATAAAAGTTCAAATGGAAGCGGTGAGGTAGCAGCTCGCGGGAAAATAGAATTCCGTCCGCATTGTATATCACCTTCGCGCGGTGGTGGATTTGAATGGGTGGTCTATGGGTGAAAGTTTCGCGTCACACGCAGCTCAGACGTGTGCTTTTGTTGTTTCATGCCGGGGTCTCCAAGATCTACCACAGAGACTTCCACCAGTAGGCACTTGCCTGCACCGCTCTCGCCATGACACGCACGTGAAGTCTGCAATCAACTGTAACCGGGATCAACACATACTGAATACTACCCGTGGCGCCACTAGTACCTACGTCAGTGCGACCTGTGTTAGGGCAGTTTGATTTGTCTATCTCTGGTTGCACTGGTAGAGAAATAAAGTCCTGTACTTTTTGTTTGTCCTCTACGACGCATCGCGTGTATCAAGCCAGGAACGTAAACATTTTATTCAGCGATCACTGCAATCGTGTGTCCCCACCCGAAAGTGGTCCCGAGTCTACTCCCATAGACAAACTGCAGTCGGCCTCTGCACAACGCTGTTTTAAGAGAGTTTATCGTGTTTCTGCGACATTTCAATGCGATGGTGCCCTTGCATCGAGCCTCGTTTGAGTTAACCAAGCCGTGGCGTTTTATTGACTCAAAGACACTAACTTCAGTGTATAATATTATTACGCAACATTTTGACTCATGCTCACGGAACAAAATCATATGTTTCAATCACTGGTCCTGAAATTGTACTAGTTATGGCGCCCATTGTAATTGTCTGTAGTCAGTAAATTCCTTTAGCTCCACGAATCCATATTAAAATATTGTTCAATGATATTAGTCTCTGATTACTTGACTAGTGATAACCCCGCACTTATCCCAATTATAAACATTACAGCATGTGTGAACAAACCTGTTGGTATCTATGATCATATACAAAGTTGTTACAGTCGACATGAAAAGACACGTTAGCAGGAGAGGCGTAGACTGAACAGAGGAGCTGGGTTCTTTTACATTATGGCGACCCTGCCAGGACAAGTTCTGTGGAGTGATTCCCATCCGCTCAGATCTTCCAGTCGTGGACGTCGAAGCAGCTGACGTCGACGGGCAGCACGTAGGGCGGCTGCGGCTGCAGGCGTGCCACCACGACAGTGAGGTGCTGTCCGCCGCCGGGCCCTGTGTTGTGGAAGACGACCCTGCCGTCCCTGGTGTAGGCGCTGTACGGCACCCTGGCCGCCACGGACATGCCGCAGCGCACCGCCACCTTGGCGGAGCCCTCCCCCGTGCAGTCCGCCTTGGCCACCTCTAGTCCGCGCTTCGCAGCCATCTCCAGACTCGCTCGCCACAGCCGCGATCCGATACCTGTCACATGCGGATAACAAACGAATAATTTACGAGGAACATCACCTTAATCCGCTACCAGAACAGAGAAATTGACTTACAACACTCCAAGTATACTGTTTAGAACATCGTATATATTATTTCTGCAAGTATTTTTGTGACAAGCGATTATCTCCCATCGTACCTAACGGAAATCGATAAATGACATATCATTTTAAACATTAAGCTATCCACTTTGGTCAATCATATTTTAAGAAAGTATTTTTTCCAAATTCGACCCTTAAAGCACAAAAATGTCAATATTTCTGAAATGCGGTTTTTTGTACCACGAACAATTCATCTAATCGAAATCGATAAATGAAGTATCATTTTAAAGATTAAGATCTACGCTTTGCTGTCATCATATATTAAGAATGGAATTTTTCTGCATTCGAGTCTTAATGGGTAAAAGTATCAATATTTCTACATCGCGTTTTTGTGTCACGATCCGTTTATCTTCCTTCATATCTAACCGATATAGATAAATGAGGTATCATTTTAGGGATTAAGAACTCCGTTGTGATGATTATGGTCACAACATATTTTAAGAAAAGAATTTTTCGGAATTTGACTCTTAAAGACAAAAGTATCATTATTTCCAAAACGTATTTTTTGTCACGAGCTATTTATCTCCCTTGACATCTAACTGAAATCGAAAAATGAAGTATTATTTTAGAGAATAACGTCTCCGCTTTGGTCATATCATTTTTTAAGAAAGGAATTTTTCGGAGTGTGGCCATTAAAGAACAAAAGTATCATTATTTCCATAACGTATTTTTTTTTCGCGCCATTTATCTCCCTTGACATATAACTGAAATAGATAAATGGGGAATATTGTACAGATTAATGCCTCTGCTTCAGTCACATTATATCTTAAGAAAGAAATTTTTCGGAATTTTACCCTTACAGGGCAAAAGTATCATTGTGTTCCCTTTTCTACGAGCCATTTATCTCTCTTGATACCTAACCGAAATCGATAAAGGAGGTATCATTTAAAAGATTAAGATCTCCATTTAGGTAACATTATAAATTAAGAACGAAATTTTTCGGAAATTAACCCTTGAAGGACAAAAGTAATAACTGTGAAAGTCGCGCGTATAAGACAGTTCAAAGCCAAGGTGCTAGGGATTTCACAGTTATTTTAATAAACTGCTTCACCTGGCGTTGACTTTTGTTACCTACCTATTACTCTAAACAAATAAACAATTGATACGAATGATGCGGTTCTTCTTTCATTAAATTACTATCAACCAACCTTACTATTCATCGTATTCGCGCATATTCTGAAATTCTTGAATGAATGTGAGTAAAGATTGTAATCGTAGACCGGAGTGAATTGTCTCTTGAATGTCTGGAAGCCTCTGCGTCATGGTGTATAAAACTGACGTTTCGACCGTAATGCAGGTGACAGCCAAGAGGCAACACATTTACAGGTTGTCCTTCATCACTTTTCCTGTCTTCCACCGTGAAAAAGAAACTTTGGACGTCTCCGCAAAGAAACGTTCCTATGGTGGAATTATCAAGCCCAGTTGTGACCTAATTATGATCAGTCACGAGAGGGTGGAGGGAATTTTCACGGAAAATGAGCATACATAAACTACGTGGCTCCGTTGTGGCCTCCCTTGAACCTCCCGTCTTCCCCCACGTTGGCCTCCCTTGAGCCTCACACCCCTCATCGCTGCTAGCCTGACGTGGCTTTTCCCCCGTACAGCACGTAGTCTTTTTCCCTATTAATTCCAGAAGACATTTTGTACTGCTTTTCCCTTATCAGACTATCAGTAAAACTATTGCGTATTTAATTAACACAAACGATATTTTCGTTATATACGTTTCTATAATTATAATTATTCTGAATGAAATGTTGATACTAGTTACCCTTGAAAATGACCAATTATTGGGAAAACCTCTTTTTTGGTGCAATCAGAGATCCTTGAACTGTTACTAAAAACGTTCTCTTTTTCTCATTCATCATTTTTCATTAACTGATAAAATAAAACAAAGTATACATGTCGCGTATAAAAACGAAGAAGAGCTTCAATTTTTTTTTGCTGCTGTTCTGTTACCTTTGTTTCTACATTACCAGAAAATGTTTCTTTCTTCTCCTTAATATATTTCTATAACTTCCTAGATAGTGAAAACTCGTTGGCAAAATATTTTCGACAAGCCTCGTGAATTTCATTGTACAACGCTTCACACCACACTGTGAATTTGAAACAACACTTCAGCGAGCACTATAATTAAAGTTGCCCTGAAATTCACTTCATAAAAGAAAATTCCAACTGTTTTATCAAAGAGTAGAGTGGTTACCCCGAGTACCATCCTA
Organism: Vandiemenella viatica; assembly: GCA_031002005.1. NCBI lineage: Eukaryota > Metazoa > Arthropoda > Insecta > Orthoptera > Morabidae > Vandiemenella > Vandiemenella viatica. Next base: position 33,838,944 of record CM061918.1, read on the forward strand.
ATAAAAACAGATTTATTTCAGACCATCAAAAGAATATGAACTGGCATTGCAATGGAAAATCCCGGGTGACATTTGCAAGCGCTTCTGACTTGGGAACCATCAGACCTGTTCAGAACGGATTTCGATCCCCCGAGTATATGTTGAAGGGTAATAACTTTATATGTCTGTGTTACAATTATTTCTTCAAAATGAGCCCTAGGTATCAAGAAATTAACGCGCAAACATTTGTGAATACTGTTTAAATATTATAATTTTCGTAATATTACTAAAGGTTTCAACGTGGTGTGTCGGTAGCATGCTTGCTTCCCATTTTGCGAACCCGGGTTCAAATCCCCATACTGGCAAATATTTTTATTTCTTTTTTTTATATACAGTAATCATTAAGCATTAATTTTATTTCATTTACGAATTTTTATTATGCGAAATAACTTTTAAAACAAATTATTACCGAATATACAGTCCCAACTTTTTTTTTAATAATCATTATTTCATTGTTTATTGTTGAAATGTTTTTTTTTTTTATGAAACAGGTATATTTCATGTTCTACAAAGGAAATGGAACTTTAACAGAATATCTCTTTTATGGTCGTAGCATTGTAATAAAAATTGTTTATTGTATCTATTGTAAGTAATTATATTATTGTAAATAATATTTTAAAAGTTATTTCGCATAATAAAAATTCGTAAATGAAATAAAATTAATGCTTAATGATTACTGCATATAAAAAAAGAAATAAAAATATTTGCCAGTATGAGGATTTGAGCCCGGGTTCGCAGAATGGAAAGCAAGCATGCTACCGATACGCCACGCTGAAATTGATAAATAATGTATTAAAATAATAATATTTAAACAGTATTCACAAATGTTTGCGGGTTAATTTCTTGATACCTAGGGCTCATTTTGAAGAAATAATTGTAACACAGACATATGGAGTAAATACCCTTCAACACATACTCAGGGGATCGAATCCGTTCTGAACAGGTCTGATGGTCTCCAAGTGAGTCTAGGTACGGCATGGCAAATGTTTTTCGAGTCGTAATGTCGGTTAGTTCAAACGCACCTGCCGCTTGTAACAAAACAATATGAATGCACTTTAGTATATAGGATATCTAAATTACATACAGAGATAATTAAATGACTAAAATAAATACCCGCACTGTTGTGTGGTGTTCTGTACCTTATTCTAACTATGACAAACAATATGAATGAATATCTACAACTTCGCTCAGAATCCCCACCCCTCCCTCATCCCCGCATGTGTCCCAGCGTAGCTTTCTTTCCATCCAACCCCCCCCCCCCCCCTTTTAGACCAAGCCACGTAGTTTTTTTTTTTTTTTTTTTTTTTTTTTGAAGGTCCTAAAGGATTTAATGGAGGATAATGATCACACTAATATAACGGTATATCCAGTAAATTCATCCATTTAAATATTTTTAAGAAATTTGAATTTATATTCTCAATGCTTTTCTATTTTTAAATAAATTCTGGGTAATTTGTAATATACCTTACATGTTCATGTTATCTAAATAGGTTTAAGATTGTAGTATTCTTGTTCACCACCTTTTCCCAACATTCTGGGTTCCGCTGCCTTCGATGAGTTTTATTCATAGTTGGCGTGGTAATATTTGGAGCTGTGGTTTATGGCCTATATCCTTGCTGTCGCCAATCATTTTATACCTACCTCCAGGTTACACTACATACTAATGGGGGAAATATTTGCGAACTGAGCCACTCTGGTGGGCTTAAATTTTGTATCATCTTTTCCAAATATTGAGATTTAGTAAGTTGTTGCAATTCTGTGAGAAATATTCACTTTAATTTCCTCATTAATTCCACAGTTAGTTCAATTGTACCTCCGACAAGTTCAACCTGACTATTTTTGAGCTGCCAGTACAACGTTTTCCTGATTCTGGAGCAACTTCAGTATTTATTCAATCAATTTTAAAGGTGGTATTACTTAAGCATACTGTAATAATTAATTTGTATAGTCTTGAAAACAAACGTATGCTCACATGGAAGAGACATTCTCACAGGTTTCGCTGGCTTGCTCGGTCTTCAAAATGTATTATAGCCACTGCATCCGCGGACTAAATCTGTCTTTTTGACACTGTGCATTTCGTAGACAACAAATTCTTACAGCGGAGGGGAGAATACCTAGTCATTTCTTGCGGAAAATGTGTGTCTAATTCTGAAACATACTGTGTCAAAAGTCAAGTGTTGATGTATTATTCTCAGGAACTTGAGGTGATATCTAGACGAGACCATCATTATAACCACAACCTCACCAAACCGACTATTACATTACCGGTAAGTAATGAACTCATGATCTGTGGGAATTTATTTCCTTGCAAAATTGAAAATGAACTCCAATCAAATATTGCATAGCATTCCTGGTATAGACTAAGTCAAGGGTATAACCCGACAGCAGTCAATAGTTGTAGGCTTCAGATTACTTGATGGAGACAACTGTAAGCGATCATTGCTCAACAGAATGACTTCAACGTAAACAATTATATGGGTTTTATGAGGCAGGAACAGTAATGTGATTAGGTCCATGGTTTGTGCAGATGGTGAATCTGGAACTCACCTTTCCCAGCATGTGAGGGCTCGACAGCGACGAGTCCAATCTCGAAGATCTGTTCGACTCCCATCTTGGTAAACAGGTCGAGGCGGCGGTGGACGGAGGTGAGCAGGTGGATCACATTCGGCACCAGAGGGTCCTCCGGCAGACAGGCTGCGGCTCCGACTGAAACAACAACCCTCTGTCAGTACCGCCACAAGGTAATGACTACTGCAGCGGAACCAAGCAGTTATCACACATACCAGAAATCTCGAAACAGATTAGAGAGAAGATTCACACATTGTGACATTACATTCGGATTGCAATCTTTGTTTAATGATTATCGGTTAAAGATCGATTATCGATATGCCGCGAGAGACTAACCTCTGTGGCAGAGCAGTAGTAAGTCAAGTGTTAACGGTGGCGGGAACAGTGTGTGGCGGCGTACATGCTTTTGGTACATTCGGGAAAACATTCTCGGGCACTTGGATACGGAAATCGTGCGTCCGCGTCGGTAAATGTAATTTGGCAGGACGTCGATTCCGTGAAACCCGCCATACAGTGAAAAGTACACCTACACGGATTTAGAGAATAGTGAAAGTGTTATAGTGGACTAGCAACTGTTATGTGAACATTCAATATGCTTCTTATTGCTTAGGAGTAGTTCGTTAATCAACTTTTCACTCAAGAAGAATCTGTGGTCTTCGGATAAGTGTTATTTAATGAATTCCAGTTGGTGGTCAGAGTACTAGTGTATGGTACAAACTATTGGAATAAAACGAGTGTTGCTATTGGTATTCCCGATGTGTGAGTGTATCATTTTATATTTCTAGTACTTTAGACTAACCTCTGGTGGCGACTGTGATTAAAGAATAAACTGCGAAGTACCGATACCTACATTAGACAGGTAAATTGATAATACTGTGAGCAGAACTTTCAGTATAATTTTAAAGCCAGTAACTTACAGGTTTACTGTGATCAGAACTTATTAAGTATTATCAGAACTGACTATTAAACTTGCAAGTAAAAACATTGTAATTTTACAACATCTCGCGTAAGTAGAGAATAAATAGTTTGGTTTGATGTCTGGAGTAAATAATGGATGTGACTCTGTTCTGGGACAACTTACCGGAAAATATAATAAGAAGTAAAACAACTTACACTTCAAATCTGCAGAAAGGAGATAGGAAATGTTGAGATTCATTAAATTGAAGAAGCTTGCAGGGAAGTAGGTAAGACCAGTGAAGAAATCATTGCAAGATTAACATCAAGGACCAATGCCAAACCATTATAGTAACATTACAGAAAGTTGTGACAAATAGTAAGGGTCAAAATGGTACTAGGTTAATGATTTTTGTAGGCGTCGCGGTAGTTTTGATTTAAAACTGAGGTGACAACAATAAATGGAGTGAGAGCACTGAAGACGAAGCATTAAAGCACTGTAACACAAAATTTGAATATACAGCATCGAAGGAGATGATGGTTTGAGAGTGATGTAGTAACACAGAGACAAAATTGGCAAAAAAAAAAAAAAAGCCCCGAACTGAGGGAGGGATTGCGGAGAGAGGTGAGAAGGGAGGTCACAGTTCAACGGTTGCTGGTGTTTGGTCACGTAAATCACCAACAGATGCTAAGAATTGGTGGGTTTCCTAATTTGGTAATGATAAAAATATATGCTATTGGATTTAATTTCTGGATCATTTTGAATCTTACATGTACACGCTTCAAGTGTGCATGAGTTTTCGGGGATGAATACAGGAAAATGACGCTACCTTCAATTGTAAAATAGCATGTGATCAGACGACTATGTACTTCATTCTAATGTCCAGATTACCTCATAACGTCCTTCAATGCCAAAGTTTTAACCTATCTGCCTCATGTTCTTCGTCATCCTGCCTGGTAAGGACGCCACTGAGAGTCTTATGTTATGTGATCTACCAGCCTTATGTTCATGGTGATCCTCGTCGATGTACTGGCTGATTAGGTCTCTTTTGGTCTGATGTTCTTTGATCTCCCTACTTAACGTTTTTCGTGGTCTTCCTCGATGTCATGCGTATCGAGAGTTTGATGTTTTGTGACTTACCTGCCTCATGGTTGGAGTGGTACTCATCGGTGTTCTGGCTGATGAGGACTCTATTAATGGTGTGATGTTCTTTGATCTGCATGCCTGATTTTCTTGGTGGTCTTCGTCGATCTCTTGCCTGTCGATCTCTGGCCTGTCGATAATCTGATGCTGTGTGACTCACCTGCCCCATGGTTGCGATGGTGCTCCTCGATGTACTGGCTAATGAGGACTTAATTAATGGTCTGATGTTATTTGATCTCCATGTCTGGTGTTCTTCGTCGATATCTTGCCTGTTGAGAGTCTGATGACGTATGACTCACCTGCCTTATGTTTGTGGTGATCCTACTCGATGTGCTGGCTGGTGATGACCCTCTTAGAGTCTGATGGTGTTTGACCCATTTGCCTCCTGTTTGTTGTAATGCAGCATGTTGATGATCTTATGTCTGATGTTGTGCGACCCACCTGCCTCCTCGTTGTGATGGTCCTCCCCGTAGTCCTGTCTGGTGAGGACTCTGTTGAGGCAGCAGCCGATGACACGTCCTCCCTCGCCCTCAGTTGCCACCATGCACAGTCCAGACCGCAGCTGGGCCGTCGCGTACTGACGGAAGTCCAGTTCCCGTCTCCCGGTCTCGCACGGCGGGAAGCTGTGCGACAGTGGCTCGTCCCGCAGGAAGATGGGAGTCACGTGATCCAGCACCTGAACAATGAACAGCGTGCTCATAGGAGAAGTACTGTATCTGTCAATCTCCCGGCTACACTAACTAAACAACATGATGCAGCCTTGTTTGTATAATTTGATAAAAAAAAATATAGAATCCTAGAACAAAATTTAATTTTGTTGCAGGTGCGGAAAGCAGTTTCGTTTAGTCGGATATCACAAGAAAGAGTCATCCTGAACTGTAAAAAAGAGATATCACTAAAGGTCATTGTGGTAACATTAGAGGAAATCTCCCCCCTCCATTATAGTACAATAGTAAACCTAGTTTAAACGGTCGAGAACCAGCACTGAAGATGTTCCCCCATAGAAAGGCAAAAAATTGATATTTACACTTAATATTTAAATGCAAAAATAATTCTGTCTCTCTGTATGTTACGGTTTCATGGCTCAATGGATCTTAATTAAATTTGGAACAACGTAGGATACTTTTTTCTGGATAAATAGCACACGGTGACAGACAGACGGATAACGTATGTAAGTCTCTGTAATATTATATCGGTAGCTCAGGCTTTGTATCTCTCGCAGTCAGTATTTTTGATACCTTTTACATAACTTACAGCTTTCTACGTCCAGTTCCAGATCCGCGCGTACTGGCTATATATATTAGCAAATTACATCAAAACCAAAAATGTTGTGTACAAAATAGTACTATCACAAGATGTCCCCACAACGTTACATAATTTTCAAACGACAAACAAAAATTTGCCGGAGGAACTGTGGTAGGTAGTCTCCCTGAGTTAAGCCTTCCTAGTTTGATACTATTTTTTAAACATGTTGTAGACTGGTTTTCTTCATGAGACAGGTTCATTTGTAGAATGCTATGGAGATGGCTTCCTCCTCATATAATTCTGACACCGTGCTTTTTGGGTTACTTTTTACAGTTCCTATATTCTAACTACAATTTTACAAAAATATAAATAAACAATTTAAAAAAATTTAGATTTCCAGTAGAAAACATGTTTCAACAAAAAATTGAATATGTTATTAGACAAAGAATTTCACCAATCGGATAGTAAATACGTCGTAAAAATACATCAAAAAATATTTATAAAACCCAATGGAATGTATTTAAACGGAATAGTTGTGTGTATTGTTTATATAATACACTGGAATTTCGCAAAACGAATAATAAATTCGATTAAAAAAAATGTAAAAAGTAGGTTTCATATTTAGTGTTCTTATTGTCCATTATTCACAGAGTAACAATTTATAAAATCGATTTAACTAATATAAAGTTAGGAACTATAATTCTACTTCTTCACGTAAATATTGTTTGAAAGAAAATTTAGAAATTAATTCTGGAGCGTGAAGAACCACTTCAGATAACGCTCCTTTTTTGTTTTAGAATTTAATTGCGGGGATTATTGTGCAAAGTGTTTAGATTCAAGTCAGATTTCACGTAATGCTATACAAACTATTTCCACTACGTCAGTCAAATATTCTGCTGCAGCTCATCTAATAATTACCATTTTCATTATTATGTATCTGAGAAAATCCATAAGAAAACTTAGCAAATAATACACACGGCACAAATAATGAAAATAATTTAGCAAAAAAAAATTACCAATAATATTTTGAACCGACTTATCAGAGGAACTTAAATCCTACAACGACAGTGTACTTAAGAAACTTTAACTGTTTTCTCAGTCTCTTGTTTATGAGTAAGATTCTTATAATAAAAAATAAATAAAATAAATAATAAAATAAAACTTTAAAATATTTGCTTCAAAGACATAACTTCCGTTTCTAATATCCAAGCGGTGAGTAGTAACGCGAAATTTACTCTTTCCTGTTGATGTACTACGCGAATGACTCCGTCTCTCAACAAATACCAAATAGGGCTTAAACTAGCGAGACTAACCGACCGCAAACCAAGCTAGGTAGTATACACAACACTAGCAGAAACAAAAGCAGCGATCTCAACCTAGGGGCGGAGGTAGGCAGCCAGAACAACGTGAAGACGGTGGCAGCACTTTCTGTCGGAAGAAATGAAGATCCCATACTTATAAATGAACCTCATATGGATGGATATGACACTGGGAAACGGTACCTACGATCCATCATGGCAGACAACAACAGTAAGGTATCTGAGACAGTAAAGACTCTAATCTAGCCTCGAGAAACATACGAACTTCCTGAAATTTGGAAGCTATGTTGGTAAATAACAGCGTATAAAGTCTAGCTTAAGATTACATTACTGGGTACTAATGAATTGAAAGTTTCTTAGGGTAAAAATAAAAGAGAGACCAAGCTAGACTTCAGCTAGGGAAAGATAAAAAATAGGTAAATATGGAGAAAACATGTTATGGATGCAAATGAAAAGAGCATAATAAAACATGTAATGAAGACGAAATGAAACTGAGTGATACAATAGCCGTAGAGAATCATTCAAAAGAACCGGAGCTTTTTTTCATGAATTTCTTGACTGGTCTGATGCAATCCTCCATCCATTCCTATCTTGCGCTATCCTTTTCATCTCGACATATCCCTTACAACCCACGTTCTCAATTATCTGCTTCATATATTCTGATCTCTGTCTTCGTATACAGTTCTTACCTTCGATTGTTCCCTCCACTAACAAGTTAACAAATCCTGCATGTCTCAAAATATGGCCTACCGTCCTGTCTCTTCTTTCTGCAAGACTATTCCACAAACTTCTTTCTTCACCAATCATTTCCAAAACTCGTTCGTTTCTTACTTTATCCGTCCATATAATTTTTAGTATCGTTGCACAGTACCTCATTTCAAATGCTCCAATTTTCCTTCTTTCTGGTATTCGTAAAGTCCATGCTTCGCTGCCATAAAGTGCAGTGCTCCACACATAGAATTTTAAAAAGTTCTTTCTGATAACGGGGTATGACACAGTAAACAGGTGCCTGCATGAAGGTACGATCATTCAGCAGATGATTATGCTAAACGACTTCGCCGCGCTCACGGTTACAAATCAACACGCTGCATGAAGCACGCACTGACATCACTGCTCACAGCAATAAAAAGATGATGGACTTTTTTTGTTCGTTTCCCCTTTACGACCCATTCCGACACGAAGCTATTGGAGCCGAGAGTGCCATGAACGCAAGGAATGGAGGGAACTCAGCCGTTGTTACAAGAAACGCCTAACAAACTACGGGAAAATGAAATCTGGGTTGTCGGACTGCTATTGAAGCTGAGACCAATATTACCGATCACCTACTACGCTCACTAAGAGAAAAGAAAACACAGACCGTACTGGTCGATTTAACATACGTTAAATGCACAGTGAAAACAACCAACAAGATGTTATTTAATACAGCGATTTGTGGGGTAACATTGGTCTGTGACACTGCGAATAATTTTTTTTTCGTATGGCTTGACGCCTTGTAAGTGTAGAGGTGATTAGAGGCGAGGAAGGACTGGGGGCAACAAACGGTAAGGACTTGTACATTGCTTTTTGAAACAAGCACCCTGGTATTCACCTGGAGTGATTTGGGGAAACCATAGAAAATCTGGACGGGCTGACGGGGATACGAATCTAAGTCCTCCCGATTGCGAGGCCAGAGCGTTTACGCTCAGCCACCATGTTCCGTATCAATATGATACAAGACAAATGGAGACAGCGCAATAATGTGAGAAAGCAGGAGGCATGGATACTTGTCGCCTCCGACATTACGCACTGACATAGCATTGGTTTCTGTGCTGTTTCACATATTCTTTCAGTAACAGTTTTAACTATCCGTTGACCGAAGGGCATTTCAAATGATTACCAACTTCCGCTCTCTTTATCGATAAATATAACAGAATAAAATTGGCATAATATGGAAAAAGTATGGAGACAATCAACTGAATAAAAATAACTTCAACGTCAGTTGCTATCACGATTATGAGTAAACCTAAATGAGATACAAAATGCATATCACCAGAATCAATAATAAACAGCTTCATATCATCTAGTAAAAACTACTGGCCTTTGATGAAAAAGAGATTTTTTTAGGGTTCCGATGAAATTGTGGTAATAAATCAGAACACTCATAGTACACCTTCAGGCCTATTCGATTTGATTTTAGCATTAACAGTGTGCTGATGAATGGAATAAATGTCTTCTGAATGCAGTTTATTTTATTTACGAGTATTTAGTGCAAATATAGTGAGCCTGAAGAAAAATAACATTATTTGATGTAGAGAAACTTCCTTTCAAGTTTATGTTTTAGGATCATATTAAAGAGAGACAGATGTCTTCACTAGTTCCTATCTCATAAGGAATCACAAATACATAATAACGGGAGTAACAACACCCTCACAAAACTTTCTGCAGTTTGTTTTGTTGTTCAGTGAAATTGTGGAGTTTTACAGTAATCTGTGTATTTTTAAGTTCAGGTTTCCTGATCTCACTTCAGACCAGTGCTGTGATAGTTTCTTCAAAGGGTCATGGCCTAGTTCCTTCCCTCCTCCAATGAACTCGACTTCAACGATGCGTAAATCCATAAAAAATGGCAGTCATTGGGGACTGCTGATAGAAGTGAAAACTTAAAACTATTAATGTCATACCCGCAACACGTCATACTTAAAACTACAGATATACTAAATAGTAAAATGTTTATTTTACTTTAGATTTATCTCATGGAACTACATAAGAATTTATCATAAAATTGCGACGCCACATTTATGATAGTGCTACCGTCGCTGTTCTCATGTAAATAAGTAATTCCGTGTAAATGGTTTTAGTACTATTTTACAGTTAAAGAGTTTAGATACAAACGTAACCGGGGGTATAATTGCTGAAGGTTATGTAAGTTCTAATAACAATAAATATTTTACATTTTAATAATTTTTCATAGTTTATATCATCGTATAAAGCAGGTCACTTTTCCGACTATAAAAATGGTAAGTAATATCACTCAAATAGTTTTTATTCAATTGTTGATCAGATAGACGTTGAGATTAAAAGTTTGATCTATTAGGAGCATTTTTTGAATGCCTTCTTTGGTACTGACTACTTAAATCTTGCAATTGATAATTAGTTTAAAGGTAACAAAGACTCTTTGAATTATAAATTACCGGAGCTCATAACATCAAACGTAAGTTTCACTGCTAAACAAAATAGAAATGCTTATCTATGACTGTCGTAGTTTCCTGTAGCGAACATTAGCAAAGAGAAATATAAGATAGTTACCCCATATTATTATGTAAAAGCTATTAAGATACAGAGTCGTTATGACGAACAAATTTTAGAAAAATAAATTATTCATAAAACGTTGTAACAAGGTTGCACTTTTTTTGTGAACAATTAATCAAATCAGACAAATAACCTTAATAACAATTATAAAATTCTATCAGATTACAAGTATATGCCACTGGGAGGTCCTACGAACAAACTATTTCATTTTTAGACAAATTATTACAGAAATATGTAGCAATATTAATAGCTGATTAAAACGACAATAATTCCAAAATTTTTGAAGCGTGAAGGACTGTATGTGTTTGTAACAGTACGAATATATCTTTGACACCATTTATAGATACAGTAGGGTCAGACACCGTTAGTATTACTGTCATCTGGAATTTAAAAATCTACTTTTAGCTTTTTGCTTCTAAATCATTAAAGTTCTTATACATTCGTTCTTTGGGTTCAGGTTTTTTTAAATCAAACTTAAACGGTATTTTTCTATTTGTTTTAAACCATGCGTATGCGAAGTTGCATCAAAATCGGACAAAAACTGTGTGTTCCAGATAGAGTGGAACGCGCATTCCACACGCGCAGCAGGTGGACTTGTCGGTAACGACGCGCAACACTGGGCATGTCGGTGACGTGACGTCACAGATTTACCCCCGTTCAAATTTCGCTTAACGCGCCTATAGACGTTTTCACTTCAATAATTTGCACGCTGCTGCAGCACTACAGAGAACATCTTACCTCCTCGTGTAAAGACTCTGGCGTGGGTATCACGACCACCGAGTCCTCTGGCGCCGTCGACGGCTGCGTCGCTTTCGTCCTCGTCGTCAGATGGAGCTTCTCGACTGCTGACCACAGAGTTGGAACCCGCGGTACGCCCTTCGAGGCCAGGCGCTGCTGAAACATCAAGAATAATGCAATGAGAGAAAAATCGCACCATTATTCTGACATCACATGCTTCAAAATTTCTGACCATAATAATGCACAGAACAGTGGGAAAGGTAGTAGAAGAGATGGTAGGTGAAGATCAATTTGGGTTTAGGAAAAACCGCGGTACAGGGGAGGTAATTTTAGCGTTAAGATTAATACTTGAAGGGCGAATCAAGATAAACAAAAATACTTTTATGGCGTTTGTTGATTTAGAAAAAGCTTTTAGTAATGTAACGTGGGACAAGATGTTCAAAGTAGGGTCTACAATATCGAGATAGAAGAATACTTTATGAACTATATACGAATCATGTGGCTATAGTAAAAGTAGAGAATCATGAGAGACATGCATCAGTTAAAAAGGGTGTGAGACAAGGTTGTAGCCTATCCTAATTAATATTCAACTTGTATGTAATGGAAGCAATAAAGGAAGTAAAAGAACAGTTTTTATGTGGCATAAGTGTTCAAGGCGAAAAAATCAGTATGCTACGATTTGCTGATGACATTGTCTTGTTAGCAGAACAGGCTGAGGGTATTGATAAGTTATTGAATATCATGAACAAAATACTGGAGGAAGAGTTTGGACTGAATATAAATAAAAGCAAGGCAAAAGTTATAAATGTAGCAGAAATGATACCAATCACAGTAGATTAAATATAAAAATTGGATGGGATGTAATAGCGGAAGTAAGTGAATTCTGAGGAGAGAATGTACGAGTCAGTTGCGTAAAATCTTCTCGAGCTTTCCACCGGGATAGCGCGTCAGTAAAAGTACGTTTCTGTCTGGCTCCATCTTCGCCGGTAGATGGAGCAGGTTCCGAAACGCCGCCTTGTACTTTTCTTGACGTGTTATCTTGGTGGAAAGCTCGAGAAGATTTTACGTAAGTGAATTCTGCTATTTGGGAAACAAAATTACAACCGATGTCCGAAGCAGGATTGATGTTAAAAGCAGAATAGCACTAGCAAAAAGAGCCTTCATGAAAAAGAGAAACCTTTAAGTTTCAAATATTGATCTAGGAATTAGAAAGAACTTTTTAAAACTCTATGTGTGGAGCACAGAACTTTATTGTAGCGAAGCATGGACTTTAGGAATACCAGGAATAAATGAGTTGTTGTAAAATAATGCTGAAAATTAAGTGGACAGACAAAGTACTATATCAACGAGTTTTGGAAATAATGAGTAAGGGAAAGAATTTGCGGAAGAAGCTTACAGAAAAAAGAGACAGGCTGGTAGGTCATATTTTGAGACATACTGGATTGGTTAACTTGTTAGTGGAGGGAACAGTCGAAGGTAAGAACTGTAGAGGTAGACAGAGATTAGAATATATGAAGCAGATAAATGAGGACGTGGGTAGTAAGGGCTATGTAGAGGTGAAGAGGTTAGCACAAGATGGGAAGGAATGGAGGATTGCATCAAACCAGTCGAAAGACAGCAAAAAAAAAAGCCTTACTGCTTACTGCAACACTGTCAGCTCGAGGGGGGGGGGTGCATTCACATTTCCGGCACTGAGGAATTGTCTACTCTCCGTGAATACAGCGCTATTTATATCCTCTGGAATTTTCCATCTCCATATATTGCCGCTAAGACTACAAACTCGATGGCCTTTAAAAAACTCCGTAAAGAAATATCTTTGCTGGTTCGACTCCGGAAGAGTAGGCCTGAATAGACAGGCACGTGGTTTCACGATCTCCCTTCTTTCATCTCTCATTAAAAACACAAAAAACTCTCAGTCATCCATTTTTACAACATCACTTATTATCACCGTCACACTGGAGACGTCAGTTCATCTACCCAAACGTTCCCATGGAGGATAAACATATCCCAAGGTAACCGCCTAGGCTGGGACTTGGGAAAAGCGTTCATAATACGAAGAATATCAGTGTATTGCAATCATTATAACAGTCGATCTAACTTAGATCTGTTACATCATTTGGAATTGATTTTATTTTGGAATTTGAGCGATAGACGTTCGCATCTTTTGTCTCTTGGACTAAACTAGCAGTGGTGGCGAGCAGCTTGTTTGTCTGTTGCTTATAAACTTGTGTAGAGGACTTCGTCTCGGTGGTGCATCAGGATGATACAAGCGGATCACAGCGACTGAGCCGCAAGGTTTAACGTCCCCAGCCCCAGTCATTCGACTACCGGGCCTCGAACCAGTTAGCACGTGATATTTGATATGATTAAAAAGAAATTGTATGTGCCACTAAGTTTACCTGTCTCAGGTATTGGTCACGGTAGAAAATACTGTGCCGTGACCACGAGCGGTTATGCATGGTTCCCTAGGCTGAATATGAATGTTGCTCAGCATATTTTCTCTTCAGTGTAAGAAGCTAATGTATAAAATCATAGGTTATGGGCTAGTGGAATGACAAACTTTCATGGCTGTAATGACAGAAATAAATTCAAGACATTAATTTCTGTAATTAGATTTTCTTGTTGAAGGTAACACTTCTTTTCCTCGTTAGTAATTCCATTTGATCAGAACTCATTTGACCCTATCATGACGTTATCTATCAGGTAATGTGTCCTCAAACATTAGAAATAAAAATACCAGCCCTTCATTGAGTGTACTTTGTTAAAATGGCTTTCTGATTCATGTATTTTATGGGCATGAAAATAATAATAATAATATAACAGGGACAACACGCTGTCAAAGTGAGGTTTGTAACACAAAATAATCTAGATTCATTCAAGCACAAATATTCCCGGCATTTTTAGAAAATAACTGTTGAAATAATTCAGTTCACTGAGGGAGGTCGTTGGAATAGGAAACGGTTGTGTTATACAGACTTAGAAACAAATATCTCAAATATTAAATTAATTTTTTGGTGTAATCTGAAACCATTCTTATTAAATTTAATGCACGTTGTATACTTCATACTTAACCTTGTTACGTTTAGCTAAAAATACGCTAAGCAATTGAAAACTAAACGAAATTTCAGTTTCGAAGTGCGGGTACCACGGTGTATTTTCAGTTAAGTGGATTGTTTGTGTCGGTGTCTACGCAACACGCAGCGATAAATAACAGAAACCACCAACTCGACGCCGACAGCCAATAAACAGAAAAAAAAAGATATAACCAGCTGCGCAGCTACAACGACCGTTTAACAACGCGAGAAAACCAGAGGTATGCTTCACGTCGAATTTTATCAGACAAAACTCTTTCTGTATATCTGTTGGGAGCGATCTGACTGGTGATCGGAAGGTTGCCGGTTCGAATCCCTGTATCGGGGGGATTTTCATAGGCACTTAACCAAACCTTCACCTCTGGCACAGCTTGCTGTGTAATGTGAAGTACGCCAGAACACTTCCGTGGTTCGGATTCCACATTAAACTGTAGGTCCCCGGTACATGTACCCCTGTTAAGGCGGCTACGAAATGCGCAGCCAATAGAAACCATGTCACTAGGTCATTACGACCACACGAAATTATTATTATTATCTGTTGGGAAACGAAAGGTTATTGAGGAACTGACACATTTTTGATGAATCAAAAGATAGACCTTACGAACAAAAATATCTAGTCACTGATATTATCTAACAGAAATGGTAACTCACCTGTACTACTGAATGGCCAGGGCAGAGGAGCATACAGCAACAGAAATAACATAATTCTGAGAAAGTAGATGAGAAAGAGATTTGATACATGTTTGGAGAGTACTGTTTTATTACACGAAGCTGAAGCATCAAAATAAAATGAGCGAAGAATAGAAACACTGCTGATAGGGGGAAGAATGTAGGAAGTGAAGTCTGACGATAGAATAAGACACCGCGATAATTTTCTAACAATTGTTGGTCAAGGTAAACAGGCGGATGAACCCGACCCTGAAAACTGTAACTATTCTAGACCCGTTGTAACAGCCCTCAAACCTAAACTTTAAATGGAATTGTATTTTATGAAGCATTTGTAGCAATTCCATGATTGGAAATGGTTTTGTATATTTGTCTTGTATTTTATTGTAAATCAGTGTAAACGGATTTAGTTTTGTGAAAAGAAATTGTGTAAATACCATTTAATATGTTTCAGGACAGAACTATGCAAGAGAATTACTTAAATGTTTGTAATTGTAGGTATTAAGGTGAGCTACGATGTTTAAAGGATGATTTACTACAGTTTAAAATGATTTATGTGCATAATTTTGTGTTTAAGTATCTTTAATTTTCATTTTTAAGCATTTTGTAATGATTGTAAATAATTATGTTTGTTTTTAATTGTTTAAGTATTGTTTATGTTCGAGAAAAATCTGTCGGAAGCCTTTGTAGTGTTCTAGAACTTTCGGTGGAGCTTATATAAAGACCGAGCCTGGTGGTGTAACGGATAGCGTTCCGGCCTCGCATTCAGGAGGACGGCGGTTCGAATCCCCGTCCGGGCATCCAGATTTGGGTTTTTCATGGTTTCCCAAATCACTCCAGCCAAATGCCGGGATGTTTCCTTAAAATGGTCATGGCCGAATTCCTTCCCATTCCTTGCCCCCATCCTTTCCCGTCTCTCAATACCTCGCTGTTGAGAGACGTAAAGCAGTAAAAAAAAAAAAAAAAAAAAAAAAAAAAAAACACTTATATAAAGCGACCAGCAAAGACTGAGTATTTTGGATAAAGTTTACGTCGGTCAAGGACAGTGTTGAACCTACAGTTTTGGGTAGTATTGTCTTTGTAAGAAGTGTCGAATGTAATCGTTGGAATGTTGTGTTTATATGTGAACTGTATTTCGAAGTCCGATGTATTACTAGTAACAAAACAAGTTAAGATTTGAAACTGGATCGTGGACGAGTTATTTATTTCGTATAGTAATTAAACCACGAGGCATCTAATACCGTGATGATATGCAAAAAAACGGAGACAGGCTCACTAGGTACATTAATGTAATTCACACATACGCAGTTTGTCTTAAAATATATTTTAACGATAGTAACGTTTGCGTAGTTATTTTTTTATTTACCGTAGTGATTATTCGCGTACCACTAATTGGGAACCATTGGTTTGCCTGTGACGACATATACCACTACGCTCCCTGCTACGTATCTTGTATCGTGTGCGTTCAACTCGTTTTTTCCCACCGTCATCAGTGCAGACAACAACATCTGGAGAATCAGCGGTCAAGTGTGGGGAGTGACAAGGTCCTCTGCAGTAAACAACTCAATCCATTCACAATGCTCAACACCGTCTCCAATGCAATCCTCCACGTCAACCTCCACATTTCCACTTTAAACTACGTGATGAATTACTCTCTCCAGTTTTCTTACAGTTACAAACAAACAAAGCTCACCTGTTGCTAAATGTCATCCGTCATTTAATTTCATCCATAACATTATTCCATGAACTCCTTTCATCCAACCGCAATTTAACTGAATTTTAATTGCGATGGAATGATGCATGCTTTGGTGGCAATTTTCATATTTACAACTTCCTTCTTCCTATTTTTTATTATTCTGTTATATACTTTTAGTGAAAATTTCTCCACCCAACTACTTTTTGCCATTTACGAATATTAATTTTAAATTCCTTTAGCTTTTTTTTAAATTATTCATTACATCTCTTGTTAATTTATGCCAAACTCTGATGCCCTTAACCACAAAAGAAAATTTTACCGCTCCCTTATGCATGAAATCGAGTGCCAGCTTGTAACCATGGTCATCTTTTCCTTTCCATACAATAGTCCTAATTTTTCGACCAATATTTTTCCAAGCGTCATCACGAACATACATCTTGTTCACTCCCAGCACCTTCTCCACCCGGCTCCTGTCTTGCAATGACTCCCAAGCCAACTCCTTTTATCATTCCAGTTACTGATTGGGTCCTGCGATAATTTCCACAATCAGATCTAGCCCCTCTCCTTTGCACGGCCTCCGATATTGTATTTGTTAACCAAAATATGGGTCCCGTACTACACCACCATAATCGAGCAATGATCTGACCAAAGTTTTGTAACCCAGTTCCTCAAATTCTCTGGTACAACCTCTCATCACCCTCTCCAGTAAATGAAGGATTTTGTAACCTTTTCCTACCACCAGCCGTAATTGTCCTGCCAAGTTTAGTTTATTACCCCCGAACGTGGTGGGTGAACGGTTAACATTTTTGCCTCGCATTCGGGAGGACGCGGGTTCGAACCCCCGTCCGGGCATCCAGAGTTGGGTTTTCCATGGTTTCCCCAAATCACTCCACGCGAATGCTGGGATGCTTCCTTCAAATAGGCCATGGCCGAATTCATTCCCGTTCCTTGTCCCCAGTCCCATCCCACCTCTAATGACCTTAGCCGTCAACGAGGCGTAAATATATATGTTTATTACCAAATGATATTCCAAGGTATTTACACTTCAAGCCTTGCCTTATACCAGTCATTCCGCCCCAACCCCTAAAGATTTTTATCTGGGTTCGCAATAAGCTTACTCTTCTTGCATTTATCATAATTTCATGTTAACCTACCAAATTAGATATTCTATCCAGGTCAATATGCACCCGTTTAGTTTGGATTATATACAATTATGTCATCTGCAAACAACTTAACTTCTGACTATAAACCTTCAACACATTTTCATAAAAATAATTAACAGCACCGGACCCAATACAGTACCCTGTGGCAGTCCCACTTACACTTACACTTCTTTTGGTACTTGCATTTCCTATCCTAACGCTTTCTCTTTTAAGAATTCCTCTATCAGCTAATCACTTTTTCATCCACTCCAATAGTTTTCGCCTTATTTAATGCCATTTTATCTCTCACTCTATCAAATGCCTTCGGATCGTGTTCAGTTTGCACTTCCTCGGTACCCTTACTTTGCGAAGATCCTGCTACATCACTTTTGATGCGTTTTCACAGTTTAAATGCTCCTTTGCGTGTTAGTGTTTGTTATCTGTGCTTTTTAATGTGATCCACTAATGACCTAAAAGTTATTGATTCAAATAATATTGTACAGATACACTCGCTGCTTTACTCAAACGTACTATTGTTGAGCCACCAACAGATGGTACTTTTATTTGATATCCCCGCAAACATCCAAATCAATCGTGAAATTATTAGAGTTATGAGATCAGAAAGAACTTTAACAGTCATGCGGGGCGGTCTTGGCCGATTCTAACTCCATCTTCCTATTGGTCTCCATTCCAACCTTTTTTTTTTTGCCATCTTTTATGTTTCCTTCGAACAGCATAGCTGGTTCACTGCGGATTCAAGAAGGCTTTCATCTCCAAAATGTCTGTGACCTATGTAACCAATCTGATATCGGTTTCTATCTTGTCTTTTCTAATCATATCTGGCATTGATGTTTCCGTAAGTGTTCGTTTTGTAAACCCTTAAGTGTCCTGATCTCACAGCACTAAGTCATCAGGGAAGATTTCATTGGTTGTAAACTATTTTCTCTGGATATGTGGGCATAATTGATTTGGGACAATAGAATGCTTTCAAAGATCTTGTTATACTAGTTTGTTGCCACGGAACATTTCTGAACTTACATCTCCTATTATATTTTTAGGCTGGCCAAGCTAAAAGTACTCGGCACCATTTTCTAAATATGAATTATTTATTTTTTTCTAGACGAGTGGTGTTGAATGACGATCGAAGCTCCACCGAATGAGCAGTTCTAAGGCGCATTAGTTTCCGCACATGACGAAACGAACCCAAAATTGCTACCTTTGCGTTCTCTCTTTTAATGTAGTTATCACCTAGGGTGTTTACTGTGATTTAGCGGGTCTCAAGTTTTATCAGTGTTTTGACAGCTCGTGACATGCACTGATTTTCCATGTACTGCGAACTTCCGTTAAATAGCAGCTATCGATATAATCGCATTTTGGTAAATGTAAAATGATCCTGTTATAAGATACTATGCACATTCGGATGGGATTGACGGAGCTGAAGTGTTTTTGGCGCCACGATCCCTTTGTCTTGCTCCCAAGAAGTTGTTAGACAGAAGTTTGATTTGATGTTGGGAGCTGTACAACTTCATGAGAAAACATAGACTTCATCGGGATTGGATCCCTGCGCGTTCTCCGCTTGGAGACTAGCCTCGTGAACAGTCCTGCAGTGTGATTTCTGTAACACTGAGAGGAGTTAGGACCGGAGAAGTGAACGAACGTACCGGACGGTATGTCCGCTAACATGACAGCCTCAGCCTTGGCACCAATCAGCTCTTCTAGCCTTAACCCAAAACGTTCGCAAATCTCATAGTGCTTATAACAGTTTACGAATTATCTTTCCACTTGTGTTACTGGAAAACCCGCAGCAATTTATGTGAACCATGGTGGGTGAGCGGTTAACGTTCTGGCCTCGCATTCAGGAGGACGGTGGTTCGAATCCTCGTCCGGGCATCCAGGTTTTGGTTTTCCATGGTTTCTCCAAATCACTCCTGGCGTATTCCGGGATGCTTCCGTCAAAAAAGGCCATGACCGAATTCCTTCCCGTTCCTTGTCCCCAATCCCTTCCCGCCTCTAATGATCTCGAGGTTGAAGAGGCGTAAAGTAACTAGTAAAAAAAAAATGGGAACTATGACTGTGTGGGAGCTATGACTATATTAAGATGTATTTATGATTACTAGGAAATAGAATAAGATATGGAGCTAGCGTTCTGACCTCGCATTCGGGAGGACGGTGGTTCGAATCCCCGTCCAGCCATCCAGATTTGGGTTTTCCATGGTTTCCCCAAATCACTCCAGGCGAATGCCGGGATGCTTCCTTCAAAAGGCCATGACCGAATTCCCTCCCATTCCTTGCCCCTCATCCTTTCCCGTCTCTAAAAGATCTCGCTGTTAGAGAGACGTTAAGCAGATAAAAAAAAAGGATATGGAAGCTATGAAAGCTGCGTAGATGGTGTTAAACATTAAAAAAGAAAAGTCGTCATTTGGGATGACTGCGAGTAATTTACACGGTGCTTGTTGCATGTTTTTCCGGAGAAAAAATTTATCTCTCACGTTGTATTGTTACACAAGTAATAAAATCAATTAAAAGGACAAGGGAATAATTAACAACAATTATCTGAGTGTTGGGCAGTGTGGACGTTAGGTAGCGTCAGATACTAGATATGAAGTCAGACCAGGTGCACCTCGAATCAGTCTAGCTGTCAGTTAACAACTTGTATGACTCCCAATGGGTGAAGCCAGAAAATACCTTGTCAAAGGTGAAGAACGGCCTGGAGGAAGTTCTGGGTGGAAAACGACATGACTGGCAGACAGTAAATACAATTTATTGCAACTCACCAGTGACTCGGGCATTTTTCAGAACTCTTGGAAAGTTACAGTGACGTCTAGCCGGGAGAGGGGGAGAACAACGAATCATGTGTCTACAAGTACTGGGTACATGTGCGAGAAAATTGTTGGTAAATATGGAAAATCCTGTGGTTTAAAAACACTACTGTAGTGACATTATCACAACCCCCAATCATTTTTTGTTATTATTATTATTTGACTTGATTAATCATAAGTACCATGAATAATTTTATTAACATTTGTAACCTGATTTGTATTATTATCGGGTTTCCACGAACTTGTATTGTAGAATCTTTGGCTCGCAATAGCTGAGCGATTAGTCAGTGTTCGTTGGGCTTCTGGATTGTAAATACAACAGGGCGCCGAACTTTGCGCATTCTCAAAGCGCGATAGTAACACTATGTGGAACTTGTTTTTTATGTATATAAAATGTTTAGGCGCCTATAGCAGTGTATCTCGGGAGTGTAAATATTTATGCAAGTAGCTGAATAAATTTAGTGGTATTTCATTTGAAGCACTTTTGTCATTTCTTTAATTAACTGTGATATCTTTCAATCGTTTGCTGATAGTAAATTATTGATTATCTTCGATTAAACTAAAATGAGTGTGCAGCTGACATGTGTTGAGAGTTGGGGAGTAGGCCGTTCCCGTCCAAAACCACGCTGTAATTTGAATTAGTGTGAAAATGCTAATAAACAACATGTTTCGTCGATAGCTGTTTGATCACTTTCGGCAGCTAATTAATACGTACTAAACGGATGGTTATTTCACATTGTTGAACAATTGTGGCCTATCACATGGCGAGATAATGTTGCAGGATCGAGTGATTGGACGATGACATTTGGGAAAGGACAACCCGAACTTCCCTCAGGGAAGACAACTGGGAGAATGGAACTTCATTTTTATTAATTATTCACTTGTCCTTTTAATTTGCTAATCACTTCCGTAACAGTACAAAGTCTCACTATGCAACCCTGATCACCTTGAAGCTTTGCTGCTGGAGGACAATACTGCTCTAAATTAGACGAGAATACTCATCTGGCATTTGAATAAAGGCAAAAAAGTAAGTTCGTGCTGTCTTAGGAGTGGGTACCAAAAGTTTTTACTTGCTACAATGCCACATTTGTGGTGCATGTACCTACAGTTTAACGTGATGTCCGAACGACGGAACGCCGGGGTGTCTCTCATATTAAGAAGCAAAATTCAAAGTTGTGTAGCAACGCTAAGATTTGAAGCTGCACCGCAGGATTTTGAAGTCAGGCGGGTCCTTCTCATTATAGTGAAGATCTAAAATATTGATTTGAGCGATCTGATCACTTAACTAGTAAAACAAGTTTCTAAATGACATGCTGAAAATTATCTCGAGCTTTTATAACGTTGTTTTAGATCTCTAAGACGCTTACTAATTTATTGAAATCCCAATATCGGAAGTAAAAGGAGAGAGGATAAAACTAATGCATTAATACTTTAGTAAACCGAGGATGGAATACAACTATATTATATCAAGAAAGAACTCCCTCTGGGGAATCTTGTCATGTTGAGTACAACTACTATAGTGTTTCCAATTGTGAGCTGACAAAAATATAATTGGCAATGTTTCAACCATTAGTTGACAACAATATAATTGACCAATATCTTTCTCCCCTAACTATTTCTTAACGTACCTTTGATGGTGAGACAATTAGAGAACTATGGGGAACGGAATCTTCAATGTACTTTGCAAGGAAGCATCCAGACATTCGCATCAAACGATTTCAGATAGCTATGGAGAAACGATAAACTGATTGCTGGATGTGGGATCGAGCGATGCTATTCACTCACTAACCTTGATCAGGGGAGGTGAAAGAACATAAAACATATTAATAGAGACCGGATTATATGAATTTGCAGGTTTGCATATGGATTTACACATTATGCCCATTTTCACCGGTTATTGCATATTTTACCTAAAACCAAGTGATGATGCATATTTTCGCTATATTTACAATATTTTTCGGTAGTGTACGTAATTAATTAATAAAATCTTACGCTGTGGCCGGCAAAACCTACTAGCATCACAGGTTTTAGTCTACGACGACTCGCTGAAGAACTACGACCCACGTTTAGAAATGTAAATAAACACTTCATCAACAAAGAAAGCGTTTCTTAAGGCACGTTCTCGTAATAATGCCTATAAAGAAATTGTCAAATGTGCCTATACCTCCGGAATGCTGTACTGTTTTACAACGAACATTTCGAGGCCATTAAAGGTGTAGCAAACGACTTTGATAGTGCAGAGGCTATGACAGTTTGTCAGTACAAGGAAACATTTAACAATTCTAGTTTTAAAACAACAGCTTCGATTAGCATTCATTTTTCCTACACACCTGCAAGTATCAAAAAGCTTGAAACTCAAGGTTTGAACTTGACTGAATCTATTCAGTTAATGAATAAAATCCGTGTAGCCAGAGGTATTCCTGTGTAAACTTAAAATGGAGTTTGAAAATATTTTTAACAGTAACCTAGGTTTTGAACCTTTGTGTCAAATTGATAGTTTTAGTAATAGGACAAGTGAACTTCCAGAAACAATGACTTCTAACATAGCAACCAATTTCAAATACTGCTCAGTTACATCAGTGAATGTGGAACGGTTCATATCCACTTATGAAAATATTGAATATTTGGGACAGTACCCAATTGTTTACGTTTACAAAAGAAAAAAAATTAAATAATTGTTAATTATCGAATTTATGAATATTTTATTCAACTACTTACTAATTGCATGCTGATTTTGAAATAAAATATCTAAAAATTACCATTTTTATATTATATAATGTTACATATTTTGACACTTATGTTGCATATTTTAAACATTTCTCATGCATTTTTCATGCATAGCTTTTTGTGTTGCATATAATCCGGTCTCTACACATTAAAAATGTTGGTAATGTCTATATTAATCTCTACAAATTATACTTACAGTGTGGTGATCAAAATGACAGCAGCGTTTGAAGCTTATGTAATGGGAACCGTGTCGCGAGAATAAAAGTGCGATGCGATCAGCCAATAAATGGAAGCTGTGGTTCGATTCTGGCGAAATAGTAATCACAATCCGCTACAAGCTGATCGCTAACATATTCGCCTCCTAAAATAATCCATGCGTCGTAGAAGCGTCTCCTAACAGCTCCCTACTGGGAGAAATTGCGGTCAGATACTCTGTAAATATCGTCGGTGAAGCAGCTAAGTCTGGCGCGAGGCTGACTGCTTAATGGAGAGCCTGAAAGCTCACTCAGCCAGCTACAATGTGGGTACTGGTAACCTTACTAAAGCGAGTAAAGAGCTTCATCTCCATCGGTGTAGTCGGTGTAATACCATCTGTAGTTTCTTACTATCTAAATACAGGGTACAGAGAGAGAGAGAGAGTATACAAGCCTCCTACAGCCAGATGTCAACACAATCTCTTGCACGAAGAGAAACCTGTTTCTATGGAAGAGACCCCGCTATCAGGAGTCATCACCCAGTTAAAGTAGGGCACAGGAACGTAGAGAGGTCTAGGTTATCCTCATTTCCATGGGGTAGAAAACGGCCCCTGAAGGCCGATCAGTCAGAAATGATCAAAGGCGTGGGATGCAGATGGTAATCCAAAGGCACTGCATTAAAGACTAAATGGTATCCGGACGACATTTAACCCTCTCAGATTATATGTGGAATAATTGTGGTTTCTTCCTGGGTAAAATATGCCGGAGGTAAAATATTCAACCAATCAGAGATTTACAACAAGGATAGGTACAGAATGTTGAGTAAAGCATCCGATTCTCCCTACTCACTAACAGCCAAAACACTGTGCGCTGGATATGGGGGGAAATGGACGTAAGAAAGCAAACACAACTACAGTGCAAGGATGACGGAGTACTGGGCTAAAAAGAAAGCTGGCTAGAGTTAAGAACCGCGTGGTCCGTAGTTGGTCCAAAGATAAGGAAGAAGTCACCCAATCAGATCGCCACATAGGGACTGCTCATTCAGGAATCACGAAAATTAATACAACGCTAGAAACATCTTACGGGTCGGAACGTGGAATGTTAGAAGTCTGAATAGTGCAGGTAGATTACATAATTTAAAACCGGAGGTGAAATGATTTAAGATAGATGTGGCTGGCGTTAGTGAGGTTAAGTGGAAGGATTGACAGGTTTTCTGCTCTGGTAAATACAGCATAGTCCATGGTATGTGATTTAAAATGAACTCGACTAGAGAGACAGATGAGTTACTATGAACAGTTTAGTGACGTGATTATTTTGATGAGGATAGAAAATTAAACGATCAGTGACTAGCCGGTTTAGCACACTGTCAGGGCAAGTGTAACGGCTCTTAATATTTCATACTTCAAAAAACATCTAAGTTTTAATCAGCTGTAAATAGTTTCTTATATTTTGATTCAGTTCTAAGCAAAATTATTACCTACTACGTAATGATATACCATTAACTGGCAATCTGATGAGAACTTTCAACCGAGCGTGGTGGATGTGCGGTAAAGCTCTGGCCTCGCATTCGGGAGAACGCGGGTTCGAATTTCCGTCATACCATTTCGGATTTCTGTGGTTTCCAAAAATCACTACAGGATAATTATGGGATGGTTCCTTTCAAAATTTCATGGCCGAACCATTTCCAGATTCTTGCCTCCTTTCAATGCAAAACAAGAAAATTTTCTTGTTTTGCTCGCAACGTACAAACTACAGGGTGTCCAGAAAAGGACTCCCTGATTTCAAAATTAAATATCTCGAAAACAAAGATCGATAGAGGAATGTAGTAAACGGTATGTTTATTGTGACAGCTGTAAGAAGTGTATACAGCAGTGTGAAATAATAGTTACAAAAGCTGCTAACAGATGGCGCTGTAATCGCCATTCGTAATGCCTAAATAGTGATCCGAAGCTCAGGGCGATCAGTTCCACCATTGAAACGTGCCAGTGGTGAACATTTTGAAAACATTGTGATGTGATTGTTTGCAAGATTGTTTTCATACGATTATTTCACTTATGTATGCTGATATGAGTGTACAGCGCCATCTGTTAGCAGCTTTTGTAACTATTATTTCACACTGCTGTATACACTTCTTACAGCTGTCACAATAAACATACCGTTTACTACATTCCTCTATCGATCTTTGTTTTCGAGATATTTAATTTTGAAATCAGGGAGTCCTTTTCTGGACACCCTGTATATTAGATGTATTGCATTTTAGTATTTATTGTTTAAATACATGATAATGTAGATATTAGGGACAAATTTCAAGTTATTCTGTAGTAGAAAATTTTAACTGCTGCTTAGGCCTTTATTTTGCGATAGAGAAAACTGAACTCCTCCTGTGCTGACAGACATAGCCTGCATTGTAGGACAGAAAAGAAATATATTTTTGACATGATATTGGTACTTGAGACCCCAGAATAAATGTTCTGTTACATCTACACTAATTAGATGTACAGAATCTAGTACACCACCTCCTATCCCAGCATTTCTCTCTGCTAAAGTCTAGCCTGTAATAATTACTCCTCGGTGGAATTGTACGATATGCTTCACGTCCTTCAAACTTGACGATGTATAAAGGTCACTAAACGCCATCTGTGTCAGACGCTACTATGCCTGTGTTTTTGTTCTTCTCTTTGCCCGACTTGTATTTTTGAAGTAGGAAACGGTCCCAGCATTCAACCGAAAACACACAACACGAATCGGTGTGTATGGCTGTCCGTCTATCCACCACAGAATCAAATTTAAGATTACTGTTTACAAAACCACACGTAAGCAAAATTAGGATGGCATAACTGAGAAAATTTGCTTACCAGTTGGGGGCTAGCCATATCTGCACATACGTCACAGACACCAGAAGATGTGCCTATTATTTTTCAGATATCACGAATAGCGTCTCACTTCGAGACAGCACGACCACTTTTATTGCTTTGTAACAAAAGAGTTTTTGTACAAGTATGACATTGTAATTCACAGCGTCAAACTATTCTTATGCGAGCGTTTACAAAAAGATTTTCAAGCACTTCCAGAGAATATATCAGCATCTTACCGCAGATGAAACATTAATAAACACTTTTCTATCAAGAAGGTCTTCACTACATTGAAGAAGAAACGAGTATTTTCTTGAAAAATGATAAAGCGTAAAAAAGTATTGTAGCCCTATTTGTGAATTGTAATATTCTAGAGTACAGTAATTTTATGACCAGATACTCGTATTGGATGGACAGTTCCTTTCCTGAGTGTGTCTAAACGCAGTGAAGAGTGTTTTTAGGGCTTTACTTCTCGTCGACGTCGAGATCATTAAAGGGTGGATGGGACTGGGGAAATGAACGGGAAGGAATTCGGCCATGGCCTTTTGAAGGAAGCATCCTGGCATTCGCCTGGAGTGATTTGGGAAAAACATGGAAAACCCAAATCTGGATGCTCAGACGGGGATTCGAACCGGCGTCCTCTCTAATGCAAGGCCAGAGCGTTAAACACTCACCCACCACGCTGGATGGGGTGTAGTTAAAAATTATATGTTTTATGTGTTGTCTGTATGAGGATGAATGAAATGAGATAAATCAGGTGTCGGCACATTTAGGACTATTCTTCTGAAGGAAAACATGTGATTTGACAGATTTACCGCCCCAATCCGACGGATGAATCATCGTTGACAGAGTTGTATTCCGTCACTCTGTTCGAGTTGCGGAGAAGTTTGGTGAATGGGAATCGGCTAATAGCCACTCCGAATAACATTGTGATACTATCTTATAGACCCACCCACAATGCTAACTTGCAATAATGTCGCACATGTAATACGTTGTGATGGAATTAAAAACAACGTTTTACGGGGGAAATGACATAAAGGACTTCAAAAACTACAGCGGTACTTGCAAAAGAAGGACGTAGAGTAGAAAGTGGCAACAAAGGAAGATTCTGCACACCAGCCAAAGAACTGAGACTAAAAACAACCGGTTTGCTGGATTTCTTCAGTTCAGAGAAATCAATAACTTGGATGATAGAAGATGATAATTACTTGACGCTGATTGATGTGGAATAAGTTGCTGACCGGTGGAGAAAATATTGCATTGAGCTGTACCTGGATGTCAATGGGAAAATCAGCCATGAAGACTGTCCATACAAGAATGAGTCAAGCGTTTTGACAGAAGATGTCAGAAAACTGGGATAAATTAAGAAGCAGTAAAGCAGCTGTACCTAATACGAAGCCTCTGGAGAAATGGGCATCCACGTTATTCGTGAAACATATGACACCATATGGAACAGAGACATAGTCTTGAAGATTGGATCAGGTGAGTTATCATTCAGTTTCAAAGGAAAGGCATGACATAATGCTGTAAGCACTACACATGCCAAAAAAAAGCCTTCTAAACATCCTACATGGCCGCGTAAGATACTATCCGGACAAAGAATATCGTCAGAGCTTTGTGAAATACAAAGACAATCGTGAGCAGATCAAAAGTGCAAGACAGCTAACTGAGAAATGTAAATAATTTAACAGATACCTCTGTGCTGTTTTTTTCTAGACTACAGCAAAGGATTTTATTGTGTTAAATGGCAAGAACTGTGGAAGGTAATGTAAGAAATGGGGGATTTATAAACACCTTATCACTCTTACCAGACTCTTGTATACAGTACAGTAATCAGGCTGAATAGGGCAGCGTCCAGATCTTCTGAACATTCCAGAGTATTTCGAGTTCTATTAATATCTATGGAGAAGATGTCGTAATGAAATGTATGCATGGTTGTAACGGGGGAATTGTGGGAGGGCAAACAATAAGCAATCTTAGATTTTCCGATGACCCCACGCTTCTTATTCGATCGAAATCCGAATGAAGGAAGAATGGTCGAAGAGATTTGAGACTGAAAGCGGGACCCTACGCATGTCAGTGAACTAAGATAAAACCAAAATTATGATGCTTGACCGACCTGAGTCTCTGCCATAGAGAGGTTTACTGGCAGAGTATGAGAAAGTGAATCATTTTGTGCAGCAAGGCTCTATGATAGGTAAAAATGGTGGCTGCAGAGCGGAAATACACAAAGAATAGAGACAATGTCATCTGGAAGGACGAGGCATACCAATATCAAACTACTTAAGGCACTAGTTTTTCGTATATTTGTTTATGACACAGAAATATGGACCATCAATACAGAAGCCTGTAGAACAATAGATGATTTTGAAATGTAGACAAGCAGGAGAATAATGTGAATATTGCAGGTGTGAAAAAAGAACCAACGTCTCATTTCTAAAAGGACTAATCATTAGTGCTTTGCCCTAAGTCAGGTTTTCATACGACTGCTCTCCATGCTCTTCTGTCTTCTGTCCTTCTCTTCATACCCATGTAGTTGATGTTGCCGTAATCTTGCACCTCCTTCTTCCTCTCATTCTCCTCCCACAAACTAATCCTTCCAGGGCGTCTTATAGCAAACACTCCCCTCTAAGCAAGTGTCCAACACAAAAAAAATCGCCGGCTAGCCTAGGTGCGGGGCCCCCCTGGGAGGCGCGAGGCCCCTAGATGGCGCGAGGCCCCCTAGAAGACGCAAGGCCCGTAGCATTTTCTACCTCCTGCTACGTGGTTAATCCGGTACTGTTTCTTTCTTTCTTTTATGACTTGGGGTAATTTTCTCCTTCACCAAACCTCTACATTACCTGATTTATCCATCCAGCTTATCTTCTCCATTCTCCTCATTCTCCTTCACATCCACATCTCAAACGCTTCTAACCGTTTTTCATCTTCTCACCTCAGCTACTACGAGAATGTGGAAAAGAGACTGTACTACACATGCCGTCAGAGATTCCTTTAGTTACATTGTTCAGCGACTAGGAGACAATCCAAAAAACCATCACATTGGAGATGTAGGAGGTCAACGGTCAAGTGGAAGATGTCCAGTGCATTGGTTAGACTAGATTGTACCAAAACAAACCGGATGGAAGTGCAAGATTTAAATGAGAGGAGGCAGAGTGTGAAGCATGTCATTAACACTCAATCCTGCAAAACAGACGACAGAAGAAACAGCTGGTTTGTAAGAAGTGAGTGAAGGTCAGCAAGTTGTGCGAGATGGCGCCAGGACAGACAGCCTTTCTCTGCGCAATCTCTCTGGATAACTTCCAGACGTAAACCATTAGGCGAATTCACTTCAAGAAACAGAAGGCGGTCTATTGGCGGTAAAAGCTTCTCTTCTTTTTTACTGACGCGGCGTACATTAGCAAAGCACACATGAGGCACAAGTTGGTCCAGTCTGCCAGAGACAAACGAACTGAAACATCCTCACAGGGTTGAGTGTCTAGTCAGCACACACACAGTCGACATGCCATAAATAGATAACAAAGACAGTTATCTGGATGTATTGTACACTGGTATTTGCATGGCAAGCATTCAATTTTTGTCGTTCTGCTTGTCGCTCGAGCCTGGAATTCAGGAGCAACTGGCTTCGAATCCCAGTCCAGCCATCCAGATTTCGGTGTGCATGGTTCCCCCAAATATATGCGGGCGAATGCCGGAATAGTTCCTTCAAACAGGTGATGGCCGAATTCCTTTGTCGTTTCATATCCCAAATCCTCTCCAGGTTCTGAAGACCTGGACACTGACGAGGCGTTAAACCGTAAGAAAAGGTTACAATTCATAATTTCCAGAAATCATTCCAGGTGAATGTCTGGATAGCACCTTCAAAATGAAATAGCCGAATTCCTTCCCGTTCCACGTTCCCAATTATCTTCAGTCTCTAATGACTTCGATACCGACAATACTTAAAACCATTAGAAAAATAAGGTTTTATTTTTAACTAGTGTAATCTCGTGACCGTTATTTGGCGTATCGTAAAGGGTCTAGAAGAGTAGTTCCAGTTTTTATAGTCAGAGATTGTGACAGGTTGATCTGATCTGACCAAATACGGACTTGACCTGTGTTTCACCCTTAGAGCGAATAAAATCTCTTGAGCTAGAAGAACTCAAAAGTATTAAACAAGGACAGGGACGATAGCGCTATCGTACAATTTTTTCGAAGGTTGTGGACTGGAACTTATGAAACACAAAATTGACTTGTATTTGACCCTAAAAGTTTACTCTGCAAAATTAAAAGAATTCCATTTTGCTTCTAAGGAATCACGTAGTTTTTGTTGAGGCTGGGCAAAGATTAAGAATGTAATCTTTGGTCAAAGTGTCTGTAACGGCCAGAGACCTGAATACAAAGTCCATATCATTAACTAGTTGAGGAACTCCCAAGAAATGAATTGCCAGAATACTCGATCCGGTAGCATATTTTGTCTGATGTTCACTTTAAATAACGTAATCACTCACGTACAGCGAACATGAACAAAGACCACTAACGAAAGTGGTCAGTAAAATACGTAAAAATCAAATAAATCGTAATGTATAAACTTGTATCAAGAAACAACAGTAGCGAAAGTTTTAATTATATTGAAATTTAGCCTAGACCGGAATGACAATTGACGTTCGTGGTTATGACAGAGACCATGAGTAATTTAAGTTTTTTATGTTTCTTTCATTAGCAACATGTAACTGAATAGCAGTTCCGCGTTTTTTTCAGCCGTAAAGTTTATCGATATTGTTTTAGCAATGACTCGCTACGGAAAGCAAAGATAATTAATATATTATGGCAATCAACTTAGCAGCAGTTGCTTAGCTATTAAGCTGAGGACATAACCTCAAATTTCTTCAATGACATCTCTGGTTGCAGTTAATTTGAGAGTGAAGGCTGGCTCGTGACGTCACCGTTCTCCAGCCAATAGCTATCGAGGTGACTGAGTGAGTGAGTGAGCTTAAAAAATTATATAGTAGACTAGTGTACGCCCGTGACCGTTTCTTTGCATATCTTCACGGGTACAGAATAGTGCCAGTTTCTAGGATCAAAGATTATGACAGGCAAACCTGATTTTACAAATATAAACTTGATCTATGTTTCAGGGTGAATAAAATCTCTTGAGCTTGAAGAACTCAGAAGCATTAATTGAGGTAGGTATTAAGAACGAACAGGGACGATAGCGCCGTATAATTGCTTAAATACAAACTTGAATTTTATTTGACCCTTAAAGTTCACTCTGCAAAATTTAAAAAATTCTTGTTTGCCTCGAAAGCATCACGTTGTTTTTTATTGAGACTGGGCAAACACTCATAATGTAATCATTGGTCATATTATCTGTAACGGCCAGAGAACTTAATACACATTCCATATTATTGAACAGTTGAGCACCTCCGAAGTTCGGTGACACATTTGGTCTGATGTCCACTTAAAATAACCTAATAACTCACGTACAGCGAACATGAACAAAGACCATTAGCGAAAGAGGTCATGAAAATCCTAAAAAGCAAATAAACCGTATTGTGTAAGCTTTGGTCAAGCAAAAATATTAGTGAAAGTTTTAATTAAATTTATCCTAAGCCGGAATAACAATTAGCATTTGTGGTTACAGCAGAGACCATGATTAATTTAAGTTAAAAAAAAATTAAGTTGTTTTCATTAGCAACATATTGAAAAGCAGATCACGTTTTTTCAGCCACAAAATTTATAAATATTTTAAACTATGAAACGCTACGAAACGAAAACTTAATGAATGTATTATGGCAATTAATTTAGTTGTAGTTGCTTACCTGTTAAATTGTGAACATAACCACGAATTTCTTCTAATGGTATCTCTGGTCGCTGTTTTTCGAGCGAAGGCTGACACGTGACACCGTTCTCCAGCCAATAGCTATCGAGGAAATTATATAGTAGATTGTTTCCTTTCTTGCTCCGCGAATCAGTGGAGGAAGAAGAGGAATGCAGCATGGCACGTTAATCTGACGCACGGATTGTTAAAAGGAAAACAAGCAACATACAAAAGTGAAAGTTTTGGGAGAAAAGTAATGTTATGGTGGCTAAGTGGATATGGTGACTAGAAATTAGTAAAATGATAGTGTATCATTCTCTAGAAATTATTGCATAATAGCTGAGAGAGTGGAAAAGGCGATATTGGAGGAGAGGAAGATAATCAAGAATTGTGTCATGTGGACAGTTATATTTCATATGAAAGTGCTGGGAGGCATCAGCACTAGCTATTTTATGGCGCTGAGATTTCGACGAGGAGGATTTTTCCAGCCGACTGCTGACCATGGATGAAGCATGCACCTGGCTACTTGACCCAGAAACAGGAGATACGAGCAAACAATTCTAACGCACAGCCACTCAGCGTCATCAAAAACGACATGTGTGTGAAGGAGAGCCGCCAAGGTGGCGCGTGATTGTCCAACTCTCACCAGCGGTTCGCTGGCTTTTGAAGTGGCCAGGCACTCTCAAAAGAGGAGACAACGTGCCAGCCAAGTTTACCAGTTCTGATGTAGTTCAGTTCCTCAATAACAATTAAAAAGTTCTAGAGATTATAACTGCGGAAGTCATGAAACAAAAGAAGTTTCGATGGACACAATCACCTCAATCTCTCCAAGAACTGATCACTGGAGCGTTAATAAACTGAGTTTCTACTGAATTCTTATCGAGGCCTACAAATTCCGTAGATTCGGCATCAAGTGACACCTTCCTCTTACTTCTCAGGTAGAAAAGTGGCTTCTGGCCCAAAAATGAACTGTTTTATAAAAACAGCTTAAATAAAGTGAAATACCGCTGTCATCTATTGTGTGAATAGAGAATAGTTGCTCCCTACTGTTGCACTAGTCCTAGATGTTTTTCTTCTGCCTTATTGTGAAATATTTACCATTTCCTTATACTTATATATTGACTAATTAGCTGGTACCAGAAATTAGTCATTGATTTGTTGACTTATTAATCTTGAAGTTGCAGATTCCGATCATCAGATCCGCCAACGATAAATAACTTTTTACTTAAAATAACTCGCTGGTTACGTTCTTTCGAAAATAATTCATTCACCTATTAATTTCAGTTCAATTTTATTCAACGACTAGGGTGAGTTGAATAAATACTTCTCCAAAGTTGGGCAAGGCAGATATTAGTTTTTACCGTCCTGCCCTCACATAGTCTTTCAACTAAATCGAAAAAAGCTGACCGCCAGACGATTTATTCAAGAATAATGACTGAATATCAAAGCAACTGGCTAATAATTCATTATTTTATAGCAATAAAAAGTTGTTAATTTTA
Source organism: Vandiemenella viatica (assembly GCA_031002005.1). Taxonomy (NCBI): domain Eukaryota; kingdom Metazoa; phylum Arthropoda; class Insecta; order Orthoptera; family Morabidae; genus Vandiemenella; species Vandiemenella viatica. The sequence goes on from CM061918.1 coordinate 33,872,660, forward strand.
CTCAGAATTGTTGGGTTGTGATTTTAAATATATTATTAAAGATAATTTAAATGTTCTGAACACTACTTCGAGCTAAGTTACCAGTTTGTGATGCGTAAATATGATTTTAAACATGGAAACAGCCACTAAAGCACCCAACCATGCCTTTAAACGAAATATTCTATATTAAACGCACTTACTGGCTATTACAATCAGTCGCTCGTACGTTTCACCGTTCTACGTTGCCATCAAATGATATTTTCATATTTATCGGATAACCTTTTCTAAACTTCCATATATCCTTGTACTCATTAAATTAATTTATGTAAACTATGTGACGATGGAGACTGTGAAGTGCGACAATTTGATGTATCAGACTGGTACAATCTCTCAATGGGAAACCACAGTACGTTTCATATCTGTGAATGTGTGTGTTTTAAGATTTTTTATATCAAGAAATTAATGCGATTTATTCTATTAGTATTGCCTATAGCAACAAAAATAATTTTTCTAACTCCTAAACCGATCTAAAGGTTGGTTTAGATCATGACCGTGAGTTAATTGGGGTAGTAGATTTCTGGGACAGTAAAAAGAAAAAATCAGGGTGTTGGCTACTTACCGCAGTGGAACGTGACTGATAAAGATGAGGCTCTTGGGGGGAAATTAAATTCATACTCAGAGTTAAGACGTGAGAATAGAATGGTCATTATTGGTGGGGATTTAAATTTACCAGCTGTAACCTGGGTAGGTATTAGAATAGTAATAACTACAAAACAGAGATTTGCAAATACTTTAATAAGGAAGGAGAGTTTGCAAAAGTGGTGAGGCAGAACACTAGGGGACAAAACATTTTGGATATCTTCCTAATGATAACCTGGTGAGTTGTCAAGTAGATGAAGGAATAACTGATCTTGAAGCAGTTTTGATGGATGTTGAGAGGATTCAGTAAACCAGTGGCGAAAATTGTAAGGGGAAATGGGTACAGATTTCGAACTTGAAGAGATATTTCAGGGAAAGTTTCAGTAAATGGCTCGATGGCAGAAGTACAGTAGAGTCAAGGTGGGAGAAGTGTTCAAGGATAAATAAAAAAGGATGAAGAAATATTTATTCTAAACAGAAAATAAAGATAAGTTCAGACCTACGTACTACGGATTGAGGTGGTTAAAAGGATTGGTAAGAACAGAACATAATAGGGTTAAGAGACAGAGGAGTAGAACGGAATATTTGAAACAACTAAACAAGGAATTAATAATAGCAAAGAAGGTGGATAAAGATGGGTTTATAAACATTATGATTGGTGTAGGGAGACCACTGACTGATAGATTTAGAAATTTCTGTGGCTGTTTTAGAAAACTGAGGGGCAGGGAGGATGTTGATACAATTATAGATAAAGATGGAGAAGAAGTTACAGAGGATTTGGAAAAGGCAGAATTTTTAAGTAATTGGTTTAGTGAGATCATTAGGGACAATGATTCAGAAATCGGGGAACGAGCTTAACCGCACAATTATAAATGCGCAAACAAAAAATTTTAAACTCATCCTGAAGATATCATGAAGGAACTAAGAAAGCTGAAAAAACATAATGGTTCTGGTGTAGATAACATTACTACGGACGTATTAAGGATAGCCGGATGTGACATTGTACCTTGTCTTGAAATATTATTTAAGCTGAGTCTGGATACATGCTGCTTACGTTGTGTACAAAACGGTATTGAGGCACAATGTATCCCGAAATTGCATAATTTTAAACCACAAACAAAAATTTGCCATCCCTCCCTTTTTTTTTTTTTTTTTTTTGCTTTTTAAAAAGTTACTGAAAATTGATTCTCTACATAGGACAGGTTCAATGGTAGATTAGTATTGTTATTTCCTTCCACGTCATATCATTCCGACTCTATGCTTTTTAGGACGTAAAGTAACTTACAGCTTATTAAGACATATTAGTTCCACTAAAAGAAGATAGATTGATAATACATATATACCCAATTCTTAAATTCTAAGTCAACGCGTGCGAAATTGTGGATGACGTTAGAAATTTTATGTCACTAAACTAAATTAAAGTTTTTTGTAGATTAGTTTTGCGGCTGATAGACGTCGAGAACGTTAGGATCGGATAGGACTGGGAAAAGGAACGGAAAGAAATTCTTCGATGACCATTTGGCGGACCCATCTAGGTTTTCACCTGGAATGATTTCGTAAAACCAGGAGCAATGAAATTTGGCCAGCCGTATCTGGAATCAAACCTACGAACTCCAGAATGCTAAGTACAAAATAAAAACATGCAGAAAGTATTTTTTTATTTTTTTTTACTTTTGTATCCCTACACTCACAAGAGTTTTGAAAGAATTATTTAGAATACAAACAACAAAAAATACATCATTTTCTGTATTTAAAAACCACGGATGCTTTGATTCGGCTATTAAGTTCCGTATCATATTTCTTTTGTATTGGGATAGAGTTTTTTCGGAATAAAAGCGTAACATACCTCTACGGGGAGGATATATTCTACGCATGTAGAAACTTCTCAAAAAGCGTAAAAGTTCAAAACTGTTCAGATTCACAAAACCGATGGAACATTGCATATACTGCTGTTTTTCATTTTAAAAAATTTCGATCTAAACAAACAAACAAAAAAGCAATATTAGGAATAATATCAGTCGAAAAGACATTAGTTCCACTAAAAGAAGATAGATTGATAATACATAGACTAATAATATTCTCACTGCAATAATACACACACGAATATCTCTGATTCATCATTATTTGTTAGTAGCGTAACTTATAATATGTGAAGTAGGGGTCATGCACAATTTATTCTATTATCTTAATTCAATTAAAATGGCTTGTAAAAACATAATTTCAACGGTATCATGTAGATACAAGTTGTCAAACATTCTTGTAGAATCTATTTTTCCATTTGGAAACCATGCTAAAGTGGAATATTAAATTAAACGTGATTTCTTTAGAAATTTCTGACAGTTTATGTATCATCTGCTATTAGAATAATAACAAAAACTTTCTTCCTTATAGGTTATTAACTATTTCAATTGACCTTTTTCTACGAACGCACAACAAAAATATTTAATTTAAATTCGGCCACTATTTTAGAAAAAGCATTCATGATCTATCTCTAGTCTGCGACTTCTTGATCCGGTCTATGGTGTTAGTCAATTCTGCACTAAACTATCAATAATTATTCTAGAATCCATGCAACCCGCATCACCTTACAGACAACAATCACTGCTTCCACCCACCTCCTATCCTGCTATGACTCCCAACCTACATTCTCCTCAACTGTAATTTCTCAAAATCAATTTAGTTGTCCTCGTTTACAACCCAACCAACTGTTTTACCTGATACTCATCTTGTGGATTCGATACTACCCTGCCAGAGCTAAGCAATGCTTCCAGTGACAACCGTGCGTCGCGGATGTTTAATCCGGGAGGTCGTGGGTTCAGTGCCAGGTCCGGTCATCCAAATTTCGATTTCCCTGAAGAAGATTACGCGAATCTAGGAAAGGTTCCTTCAAAAGGTCATCGCCGAATTGCTTCCCATCCCTTTCACCTCCCTAACAATTTCGCCGCCGACGCACCTTAAACGCCCTCTCTAACAGCTCTCAGACCAATTGAGTTTATTATTAAATGATGCGCCAAGATATTGCAGCAAGTAACAGCCAAAGACGCCTGGCGACAAGCCAAGAACAAGTAGTTCTTATACTGACCACTGCTGCGACCGACGTCATTCTGTTCGGAGTGTCTGCTTTGGTGTCCAGGACGCTACTGACTGCGGCACACTCACGCCGACAGTTTTATCAGCTCTCTCTCTCTCTCTCTCTCTCTATCTCTCTCTCTCTCTCTCCCTCCACTCTTCCTGCAGTCGTCTTTTTACTCCGCGCGACCCGTTGGGCAAGCTCCTACACTTCCCGTGACGCACCGCCCAGTTTCCGTTCGCATCCACGCAGGTTCCTGGAACTTCCTTCGTAGCTCCGACTCATGACGTGGCTATTTAAATGTATTTTTTTTTTATTGAAAAGAAAATCTTGAACACAGTCTGCGTAACGCAAATGCGTATCGGGACAACCCATTGGCTTTACTAGCCACTGAGTGGCAAGTTTCGATTCTCTCCCCCTTTCCTGATATGGCTGAACTTAGCAATGTGAAAAACATCGAACGTGAAAGGTGAGTGGTAAGACTCTAGCCTCACATTCGGGTGGGCGCAGGTTCCAACCCCAGTCATGCCATGGTTTCCCATGGTCTCCCAAAATGGCCAATTTCATTCCCTAATCCCTACCGACTTTAATGACCTTGACGCTGACGAGGTGTAAAGACATAAGCAAAACTAAACAAAGGCAAAAAGGAAACTAACATACAATACCATTCCACGATTAGAAATCGTGTTATCCAGTTCTTCTAGAATATAGATTATACGTTACCTTTACATATTTTTGTCCTTACTTTTGGAGTACTTTTAGTCTACACATAAACAAAATTTACAGCGGAAAATATTGCCAGTATAGATAGTTACATCAAGCTTGTAACGCCTGTTGTTTTTATTCGGGCCTTCGAGTGCGTCGACGAGGAGGTCATTAGCGCCGTAACAAACAACTGGTACGGCAACGTGGCTTAAAAATAGATTATTTTACTGTCTGTATGGACGAATGTAAAGGGATCGGCCACACAGTCAGCGCAATAATGTAAAATGTTAAAACATAGCTGTACAGTGGCCAGCAAAATTCTTAAAATTATTCACACAGGCTGTAAAAGGGCCAGTTCGAAGCAAATTAAAATCGTAACAAACAAATACAGTACAATAAAAACACAGCGAGCTTGTAACATCTGGAACGTACTTGACACCTGATGAAGACAACAGAACCGGCTGTTGAAACGTCTGCTCATCCCAGAACATTACATATCATTTTTAACTAATTTTTTCCCAATTAATATAGCTTAAGTACTTTAATAAACGTTTCATATTCTCTTTACTTTTTACTTATATAATGAACTAGCCTCGTACCCGCGACTTTGTACGCGTGGATTAAGAATTTTTTTGCCAGAATTAAACATAGAAAGTTGTTGGTAACGAAGGATTGGTCCCAAGCAATATCGAGTCGGAATAATATGACAGGAAAGCTAACACTATATCACTGCACCGTCGAACCTGTCTCTTGAAGAGAATCAATTTCCAACATATTTCTGTCACCATTCGATAAGGTCTCAAAATTTCGTGACTACAACTGTTAATCATACTGGAAAAAATATCCTGTGCCCTTCATACAGATTTCCTTATAAAATTCCATCACAACGATATTGCCATTTAGTCGTCAAAACGGAACAAAAAGACAGAGACTTACTTCCGTATTTATAATAATACACAGACGGAAAAAAAAATCCCAACACCAAGAAAGACTTGTGTTAGATAAACGAAATTTGGTAGGCGTGTTTATACATCTGAAAGATGACATCGATTCAAATTTCGCGCTTCGCGCATAAGTGTGGCGCTAGTAGCGCTACTCAGAGCTTGCAAATCAGGTTTGCTTTAAATACGCGCTGTAAAGTTTGTGAACGTTATTTACCGCTGAGATTTGACATAGTGAGTTGATGTTAGCCAAGAATGCCTTTAAGAAGACGAAGAAGCCATTATCAACAGCTCACCGAGTTTGAACGAGGTCGTGTAATAGGGCTACGAGAAGGTGGATTTTCTTTTCGCGATATTGCAGAAAGACTTGGCCGGAATGTATCCACTGTGCATGATTGTTGGGTGCAGTGGTCAAGGGATGGTACTGCCTCAAGAAGACCGGGTTCCGGGAGGCCACGTGGCACTACTGAGAGGGAAGACCGCCGTATTCGGCGTACAGCTGTGGCGCATCGTACTGCGTCTGCGGCAGAAATTCGAGCTGCAGTTGGTACCACAGTGACACAACGAACTGTTAGAAATCGGTTACTTCAAGGACAGCTCCGAGCCAGGCGCCCTGTAGCGTGCATTCCACTGACTACAAGCCATCGCCGTTTGCGACTCCAGTGGTGTCAAGCCAGAGCTCATTGGAGGACGGAGTGGAGATCTGTTGTGTTTTCTGATGAAAGCAGGTTCTGCCTTGGTGCCAGTGATGGCCGAGTGTTGGTCAGAAGGAGGCCAGGGGAACGCCTGCAACCAAACTGTCTGCGGCCTAGACACACTGGACCTACACCTGGAGTCATGGTCTGGGGAGCAATTTCCTATGACAGCAGGAGCACTCTTGTGGTTATACCAAACACACTGACTGCAAATTTGTACGTCAGTCTGGTAATTCAACCTGTAGTGCTGCCATTCATGAACAGCATTCAAGGGGGAGTTTTTCAACAGGATAACGCTCGCCCTCATACCGCTGTTGTCTCGCAACGTGCTCTACAGAGTGTCGAAATGTTACCTTGGCCTGCGAGATCACCAGATCTGTCTCCAATTGAACACGTATGGGATATCATTGGACGACAACTCCAGCATCATCCACAGCCAGCACTGACCGTCCCAGTATTGACAGCACAAGTACAACAAGCATGGAACTCCATACCACAAAGTGACATTCGAAACCTGTATGACACAATGCATTCACGTTTGCAGGCTTGCATTCAAAATTCTGGAGGTTACACCGGCTATTAATTTAACAGTATTTCACATTTGAAATGCATTTTCTTGAGCTTAAATTAACCTGTGATCTTGAAAATTTAATCAATTAAACATGTTAACTTGACAAATGCATTGTCCAAATTTCATTACTCTACAATAATTTTTTCTTGGTGTTGGGATTTTTTTTTCCGTCTGTGTATTACTGTGGTTCACACTCACACACTGACTGTGAACAACACCTGAGGGATCATTATAACGTAAAAAAGTGTACACCTACAACATTGCAAGACTACCTACGATTTGCCTCGCATTGCACCCCTAACTTTCTAATATCTACAGTTAAACATTCAATCCGAATAACCTACGGCCCAGGCCTGACTCTTACGATGAAAAACAATTTTTAAAAATCTTAGCCTCCACGGAGATTTGAACCGAAGACCACGACGTTCGTAAACAAGCGCTTTAACCACTGAGCTGCCAGTCCACTACACGGAAATACGGTACGGAAACGTCCATATCCAACGTGTCTGTCTATCGCCGTATTTCGAAGTTATGAGACAACATGTGTTATTTATACAGATAATTTTTCAACCAAATGTAGACAGTATTTTTCTCCTTGTTTCAAAGGATAAGTGTGCAAAGTTTCATCGAGATCGGATGAAAACTGTGGATATATATGAAGAACAAACAAACTAACAAACAAACAAACATACATACATTCATCTTTATATATAAAGATAGTCTGACTCTTGCAGCCACTTTATTTATTATCTTTCTCAATGGTCACATTTAACTTCGCGGAATCGGATACTTTCACTGCGCGCGTCTTTGGAACCAATATACAGGCGTTGAGTTGTATAGATATAGACTAATACACACACAAGCTTCCGCTGTTATTGTTACCTCATTTTCCTTTCCCTTGGGCCATTTTTTATAACATAGATATAGCCGTTCTGAAACTGCAGCAATGTAATACGTAACTACAACCTCTTCAGAAGTACGAATATAGTAGTCATTGAACAAAGAGCGATTTGACCTGTAAACACTAATACTAGAGATGCGGTGGCATTGTTTATACAGCCACATATCTACCCGTCGGAATTCATTCGTCAGGTGTATCACTGAGGAGTAAGTCGAATCAGTTTGACGCTCTTCTGAAGGCCATCTGTCGGGTCATCTTTATAAGTACTGCGTAATGTCTGTAAGATCGACAGAACAACGCCGGCCTCGGTAGCGTAGGGGCTAGAGTCCGGCCGAGGGCATGGGTGTTTAGTGTTGTGTCTGTGAATGTCTTGTCCGTGTTGTAGTGTCCTTGTGTCAATACTTGATAGCAACAAATCACATTGAGCTGGCTGTATGGCCCAGTAGCCGAAAGCCATTAAATTAAAATAAAAAATAAAAAAATCGACAGAACAACAACATGCTAGCCGTCCCTTGAGTCATGCGCGTACCCATGAAAGGGATTCCGGCAGTTCTATTATTACCGTGGCGCCACAATCTGATGATGTATTCTTATAGAACTCGGCGAAACAAATCGAAAATTAATTATAAATTTTTTTGATTCTTGGCTTTCGAGGTATAAAATGTCAAAAATAAGTAAAAGGGCCAGTTCTATCATTACTGTAGCGCCATAGTCTGATAATGAATTCTTGTAGAACTCGGCGAAAGAAATCGAAAATAAAGAGTTTTTTGATATTTCGCTTGGGTTTCGAGATATAGCGTATTAAAAATCAGTTATAGGTTTAGTTCCTTGTGCTTTTGGTGAAGTTTCGTCTTGTCCAAGCCGTATTTCAACCTAACAACAACCAGTGGCGTAGCTAGGCCAACAAGGGCCCCGGTGCAAAAAATTTATTTTGGGCCCTCGGGACAGATGTGCGACCTTTTCTTTGCTCTGTGTTGCTGGAAGGAGCACCCTGATCTGAGGATGGGGGCTCTTGAGCAGTGGTTGGGGGCCCCCTGAGCAGTGACGGCCCTTAGTGATAGGCCCTTAGTGAGGGGCTTCCTGTGTTTCAGAGGCCCCTTTAGACGACGGTAGAGATAAAAAAAAAAAAAAATCGCCAGTTTGCCGTGAAGGTCGTGGACCCTCTGAACTGCGTTTGGTGCCCCCCAGAGGTGCGCTTTGGGGCCCCAGAGGTATGCTTTGGGGCCCCATGAGCGTAGGGGCCCCGGTGCACTGCACCGCCTAGCCCCATAGTAGCTACGCCCCTGACAACAACCACTAGGAAGAAAATAAAACACCTATAGTGCATTTCCAACGTGTAGAATGTAGATATTGTGGTTTTGGCGTGGATTCTACGATAACCGTGGCACCGAAATTTGATGATGGATTCTTATGTAACTCGACGAGACAAATCGAAAGTAAAGAATAAAATATTTTTATATCTCACTTAGTTCTCGAGATATTGTATCACAAAATTGACTTGGTTAGGTTGAAATGCGGCCAGGACCAGAAGAAAAATTTCACCATAGCCAAATTTGATGATGAACTTGTATGTAACTCGACGAGAAAACTTGAAAATAAAGAAAACATTTTTTGTATATCTCGCTTAGCTCTCCAGGTATTGTATCTCAAAAGTGAGGAGGTTAGGGTGAGATCCGGCCTGGACCAGAAAAAATAATTTGCGAAACGGGTACTCTACGATAACCGTGGCGCAATTTGATGATGTATTCGTTTGTAATTCGACGAGACAAAACGAAAGTGCCGAACAAACTTTTTGATATCTCAGTTCTCGAGATATACTATCTCAAGTAAGTTGGTTGCGTTAAAATGTGTCCTGGAAAAAAAAACACAAAAAAACTACAAAAACCACAAAAAAAAACACCACAAAAAAAACAAAAAATACACTTAAGCAAGTATGACATGCACAATGGGTGTTTTATTATCTTGATACCGGTTGTAGTTAAATTGAATTGTGACCTGGCCAAAAAAAAAAAAAAAAAAAAAAACGTTTCAGAGGCACAAAGAACTATGCCTATATCTAATTTTTGACAGTCGATGTCTCGAGAACTAAGCGAAATATTAAAAATGTATTCATCACCTTTAATTTTTCATGTCGAATTACCACACCGCGGCGCCACTTTTATGATAGTGCTGCTGCCGGAATTTTTAGACATAATTACTCGGATGATTAAACTCTCTGCGACAAAAGGACGGCCGTGGCGAATGATAAAGTTAAAATAGAAAATATTTTAATGATACTCCTAACGTAAACTTTCCGAGTCAACCTAGAAGAGGACGTTCTTACATAAATAGCTAGTTTACTTTCCAGGTGCGCCTTAAGTAATATACAGTACTTTCAGGAACGCCATGCACCTGATCTCAACGTGTTATGTGAATGAAAGTATGGGATAAGTTTACATTGCGATACAGTAAATGTATTATTGCGCATACGTGAGTCTATTCGCAATTGATACTGAAACTGTATGAACAAATTAATTGTTATAATTTGTGCTACTTGAACTAGGAATCCTAATACAGACACGTCGTTACTACCCGAAGTGTAGTTCGAGATGCATTTCATGTGTATCTACATAATTTGATTTTGTAGCGGCAGTATTGTGGTTAGGTTGAAATGCAGAATAAAGTACGATGAATTATTATTAGTGTTTTGTATTAGTACTTCCATGGGCGCCATGTTGGTAACGACGTGTATACCCAAACGTAGTTCCACAAGTTTCGTTATCTGAGCTGTCTGAACTAAAATTATGACTGAAATTCCGCATACAGAAGAAGGTACGAGGATTTAATTTACGTTGTTTTCATAAGTGCATAATTGCCAACATCATTCCTTTAATTAGTTAAACTGTGCCACGATATTTAAAGATACTGATGAGTATTTAGCACGGTATTTAACCAAATACACACAAGAAGTCTGGTCACTTTAATACTGCTTTGGCTTACCTAAAATGCAGTTACCAATCTTTTGGTCCTGCATTGACTCTGTGTGAGGAGCTGTTTGAACCAATAACCCCTTTATGCTGCTGATTCACGTTGCAACCATAACCGATACTGTTTATATTGTTAGCACCTATGCTTTTCTTCCTAGTATGTAGAATTCTGTTTCTGACAATTGACTAACGCTATATTAAACAGATTTCAAGTATAAGGGAAGTGTTCATTTATAACTAAGAGAGGTTTTCAATTATAAACAGTTCTACATCAATAATGCAACATGTTACAAGTGTAAATTGACCTTTGTTCTTATCGTTTGTGGTGCAAAGAATACATTTTTTTTTTTGGTTCAATTGTGATATTTGGATGCAGGGCAGTGCACCCGCCAAGTCGAGTCAACGGCGGCACTGCCTACCCTTTTCTCGAAGCGATTCGGGCCATTTTTGAAACTCAATTTTTTCTGTCGTATTCATGTTACATGTCTCAAATTTCTGTTATGCATAGATATCAGCAATCTTAGCAAACGTACTAAATTTTATTTTGTTACTGTTCTTAGTTCTGGTAGTTATTAGGATTCAAACTACAGCGATTTTGTCACTCACTCACTGACTGACTGACCGACTGATGATCATCAAAATTCTAAGGCACTTCCCGTAGCCGTAGAAAGCTGAAATTTGGTACACAGATAACATTTTACCCACATATTATAAGAAAAGTCTGAAACTCGTAAATTTCCATATATCTACCCCCTTACCCTAACATGAAATCGCTTTCTACCCTAATTACTTTATAAACCTCAGATTTTCACTGTAGGGTTAGCTTACTATGTTTAACTAATGTGTTTAATTTTACTTCTTTCATTTTCTTACTTAGGAAGTTATTGAAATTCAAAATTATATTTCGGCACAAACACCCCGACATCAAAATTCCACTGTACTTCCATTAATCCTAGAAACAAGTAATTTGGTACACATACATGGTTTCATCCCTAAATCATAAGAAAAATCTGATATTGGAGTTTTTCCGCGAATTTATTTAATTACAATCCCAAACATGAAAAATTCTGGAACATATTTGCGGCTTAATTACTTTTCTCCGGATGAAGATTTCTATACTATATAGAAGCAAGCAAGTTTAAGAAAAGCCTTAAATTTTACTTTGTTCCTATGGTTAGTGTGGAAGTTACTTGTTATTTATTTGAGGTGGTAGTTAAACCAGCGGCATAGTCGACTACGACGCACATTGTTTGCAGAGATTGGCGCATTGTTGGAAATGATAGTGCTGATTTTCCCTGTATTTATTCAATGGCATCCCGAACGTTGCGGTGCATATTTGCAGGTTAATTGATTGATTTTTTTTTTTTTTTGATGAAGCTACAGTATATGCTCAAACCATCGAACCTGTCTCATGAAGAGAATCATTTTCCACAATATTTAAAAAAAGAAAAACAAAAGAAGGTGCGGAGATGTGTGTGTGTGTGTGTGTGTGCATTTTTTTTTGAACGTTGCAGCGATTGTAACACATTGTTCATCTGAGAAATACGATTGTCAATGTAACCTAACACAACAACTTAGATAACTGGCTTTCTTTTCGTACGAATCGAAACTGCATATTCACCATTGCCAGAAATGCATAATTTTACAGCTTGGTTCAGGCCTCATTTCTACGTAAACACTAACTCACTTTCTTTTGGTACTAATCGAAAATACGTATGCGCCATTGCCATTGATGTATAATTTTACAGCTTGGTCCAGGATGTATTTTCACGTGTACACCTAATGTAGTTGGTGAGCAGAAACATGGACTCATAACAATCAACTTCGCCATATAGCATATTTCCTTCTTGGATCCCTGGCATTGAGTCCTAGCTTAGATCAGCAAATTTTACTAATATCTTAAATTTTAATTTGTTCCTGTGCTTAGTTTGGAATTTTGTTTATGGTGGTACTGAAACAATTGGCAATTGCTCGGCTACGGCGCACACTCGCTGTTTTCTGGGAGTGAGGCATTGTTGGTAACGTATATTGATGTCTTAAATTCCGAAATTTCAAATGGAATAATTACATTTTAGAGGAGATTCAGAAGAAGCGATAAACTTACAAAAAGAAATGAGATCCCACAAAAACAATTTTTGTAAAAATAGGCCAAGTCTCGTGTTCATGTAGTGACAAAAAGTTATGAGATCTTCTTCTGAGCCAAGTCTACAGTTTACAGTGTGTATTCACTTCACTTTGTGAAACAGAATGGTTTTTTCTCGGTATCGCAGATATACATATATACCTGTCAAATTCGAAAAAGAGTGAGGGAAATTTTGGCTTTTACGTATTTATAAGTTTGATAAAGCAACACATTTAAGGTATTTTTTACGTTACCTAAAACGTGGCATGCATAATGGACAAGTCGTCAGATTTTTTTATCCTAAATTAACGATCTGTGATACCGAGAAAAACCATTCTGTTTCACAAAGTGAAGTGAATACACACTTTAAAGTGTAGACTTGGCTCAGAAGAAGATCTCATAACTTTTTGTCACTACATGAACACGAGACTTGGCCTATTTTTACAAGAATTGTTTTTTTACTACGCCCAGTGTAACATTTGTGGGAGAATCAACTATAACCGTGGCGCCGCAATTTGATGATGGATTCTTATGTAACTCGATAAATCGAAAGTAAAGAATATACTGTCTCAAAATTGAGATGATTGAATTGAGATGTGGCCTGGATCCAAAAAAAAAAAAAAATCACCAACTATAACATGGACATGCACAATGAATGTTTTGTTTTCTCACTACCGGTTGTGGTTAAGTTGAAATGCTGCCTCGACCAGAAAGAACTAATTTTTGACAGTCGATATCTCGAGAACTAAGAGAAATATCACATTTTCGATCAATCTACTCAAGTTACATAAGAATCCGTTAACAAAATGTGGCGCCACCGTTAAGATAGTGCTTCCCAGTCGTGTAATAAGTACAGAAAAGTTTTTTGGGCCTGCTTAAAGTTTAGTAGCGACAAGAAAAAACAGCACATTAAAAGTTTCACAGTTATATTTACAAATAACCATAATTCCTTAACTAAAATAAGGGGAATATAATTTCCTAGTAGAGAACTTGCGTCTATGGCAGTTTAGAAGGAGTTAAAAATTAGCATAGAATTTCACATAGAGGCGAACGCAATCAAAATATCGTCAGATGAACGTTTTTCTAGGGTGATGTACCTTATTTTTACCTGATTTGGGTATTTTATTTTCTACACTTTTTATATAAATGAATAAAATAAAGAAATCATGATTGACGGAATTAAACTAAGTAGAGTTAACAAGTCCTATATCACCAGTGAAAATGGTCCAAGCGATAATATTAAACCAGTATAGGTGGAGGAAGCGAATCATGAATGATGTTAAAAGCAGAATAGCACTAGAAAAAAGAGCCTTCATGAAAAAGATAAATCTTTCAGTTTCAAATATTGATCTAGGACTTAGGAAGGACTTTTTGAGTTGAGCACAGTACTTTATCGTAACAATGCATGGATTTTAGGAATACCAGAAAGAAAGAAAGAAAATTAAAGCATTTGAAATGTAGTGCTACAGAAGAATGCTAAAAATTAATTGTACAGACAAACTACAAAATGAAAGAGTTGTGGATGTGAAGGATGAGGAAACAAGTTTGTGGAAGAAGCTTACAGAAAGAAGAGACAAGCTGGTAGATCATATTTTGAGACATGCTGCATTGGTTAATTTGTTAGTGAAAGGAACAGTCGGAGGTAAGAACTGTAGAAGATTAGAATATATGAAGCGGATAATTGAGGACGTGGGCTTTAATGGGAGATGAAGAGATTAGCACAAGATAGGAAGGGATGGAGGATTGCATGAAACCAGTTAAAAGACGGATGACATTAAAAAAAAAAAAAAAGTGGAGTAAAACTGATCCTTCAAGTTTCCATGCTGGTCAAACCACAAAATTTGTTGCCTTCAACCAAGGAAAAGTTTCGTTTACGGATGGTTCCATGGTAACGAAGAAAATTAATAAGATGAAAATGATAAACAGAAGGGTAAATTTAAAATCATTACTTACTGCTGATTTTGGAATACTATACTTCACGTCATAGAAGTGTCACGAATGATGAATCCTGTCGAAAAAGATATTAGTGGGCAAGAAGGTTTAGAAATATTTCGATGACGATATTATGATCCGACAGGCATATGGATGAAAGCTGTTCTATCTGTGTGACCCAGAAACTAGTAAAGCATGTCAACACAGCCGCTGAGCACTCGATAAAAAGACAAAGGGTCCAAAGGTCCGATACGGAGCTGATGCGAGAAGCTGCCAGAGGGTCAAACTACCAGTTATCAGGAAATGATGATAAAGTTGTGGTAAAATGCTATTGTAAAAAACGAGCAAACACATTCCACCAGTGCATTCTTTCAAACTGGGAACCTAAATAGTCTTCATTGTGAACGAATGTAGGCTTTCTCGGTGAGTCAGTTGGGTAAAATCTTCTCGAGCTTTCCACCGGCATAGCGCGTCAATGTAGGGCGACGTTTCGAAGCCTGCCTCTGGCTCTATCTTCCGCCCTACATTGACGCGCCATCCCGGTGGAAAGCTCGAGAAGATTTTACCCAACTGGTGCATGTTCCCAAAATCTAGTTGCAAACCATGTCTGCCTCTTTCTGTGAATGAAACGTTCAATCCATCCACACCACTTTCGTACCAGTGATGCCATTTTTTCTTTGAAAGCGTTTTATTGCCATTTTTGTGTGTGTAAACCGTTCCCGCTAGGTAATCGTCATCCGGCAGAATTAGTGACTAAGTGGTGAGAAGCAACAGTATCCAAGACTTACCATGTAGCTTATTCCGATTAATATTTATTATAACTGCATAATTATGAACAGTTTGCCCACAACCATACTGTTTCGTATTCTTGAACAAGTGATCAACTGAAGAAAATTCTGTGAATCTTGCATAGACATAATTCAGTCATAAAGATTATTATCGCTATTTACTTCCATTTTGACAGAAGTATTAACATCACTACGTAACAGCCCTCAGTTCCATTATGAAATTTTATTTTAAGAACTATGTATAGCAAGATGGCAGTTGATTAATTGAGTATTTCTATATTATTCGTGTGATTAATTGTGAATTTCTTTATAGTCTTCATGTAAGTAAACATTTTTTTTTAATTTTTTTTTTTTTTTTTTTTTTTTTTTTTTTTTTTTTTTTTTTTTTTTTTATGGAGAGAAGCTGCGTAAATGATATATAATAGGATCAAGGACAGTATTATGTATGATATATTAATTAAAAGTTTGTAACTAAGTAAGCCACATTGTTTAGAGAACAATTCTCAACTGTTTGAAACTGGTTTGTGTTAATAATTTTGTGTGTAAATAGCTGTAAACACTTTTAATTTTCATTTCCGGGCGTTTCATAATGATCGTGAATAATTTTGTACTAGGACTAATTGTTTTAGTGTAGTTTTTACTGTCGGCCGCATTGTCAACGCTCAAGAAACATCGGTCGGCCTTCTTTTGTTTCTCAAGTGACTAGTTAAGCGAGCGGCAGAGGCGACCACTGAGTTGCCTTTTACTTACAGTTTCAAGTATTCAGTCGGCTTCAAAAATGTATTTGCGCTTTAGTATCTTTGGACGAGTCTAGTACTTAATCCGCGAGTAATGTTAGTATCAAGTTTTCTACGAAATAAAAGTGGGGTGAAAAGTGATTCGTCGGTGTTGTCATTTCGTAGAACTATTTGATCCATTCAGAGCAGTAGTCATTAACCTTTCGGTGAAAGTAAATCCACCTGACGACCAACGACTGTAACCAGTGAATTGGAGGACGATGAAGCAATTATAGGTAATCATCATTAATTGACAACAGGACGAATTGGTTAATTACCGAATGGTGTGACTGTTACTTTTTTAACTAGGAATTTGCGGCTCATCGACAGTGGCGTCATTTAAGTCCTTAAGTCCATAGTAAACAAGAAACGGGTGGGAATCATAGCACGTGATTTCTGGAAGCTTTGTATAAATTGTTAGGATCCAAACCCATACCGGGGTGCGTATCGGCTTGTCCACCTAAACTGTAGTACCTTCAAAATTCTGATAAAAGTCAAGGAAATGTTCTGAAACCGTGAATCACCTATGGAAATTACTAACTGCACAATAGAAACGAACGCCACTTACATAAACAAACCCTATGTAAGGAGGGTACTAATTTAGAAATAAAAGCTGGTGAAGTTCATGTCACGAAAACCATATATTCTTTAAAAAATCCACAAAGTACAGTAAATTGCAGTTAGTTATGGCATCAGTCTAACCATCACACGAAAGATCACAAGTAATGAAGCAGGACAGAACCGCCTAACCCCGATCGGAAAATTAAAATCCTTCTACTGTAGTATCACATGTCTGAAAAGTTCAATATTTCAAAGATGGCCTCCCTGACCCGCGCCATTACTATTTCCGGTAAGCAACAGTTCCCATGAAACTTGCGCGGCTAAGCGCCGACTTCGCTTGGCGAGCAATACGTGCTCCCAGAACCGTGGACTTCTGAATACTACTAAACATGGCCACACCGGGATTTCCTTATATCAAAACGGCATTCTGCTGCTAGGATCAACAGGTGTTCAAAATTTTTGTGTTCACGGAGGGCTTCCAAAAAATCACAATGTGTAGAGCGTGTTCCAACAAGTGTTTTGTGTTCTGTGTGTTTTTTCTCTAAATGCTTTCAAATCGGTGTAAGACATTTATTAAGTTGGTGGAATAGTACAGTTAATTGACTCTGCAAAATTTTCCACGTTAATGTTTATAATTTTGAGTTTAAACTATTGCCGAAATGTTCTTACGTGCCTGTTGATTACAATGAGCTAACAATCTTTAAAATCGGTTGAGTGGATCAAAAGTTATTAATTTTTTAAAAAATACGTGTTTTTCCCACTCTACTCAAATTTACCAATTTTTTATTTACAACTTATTACGCCCGGATATTATTTTTAAAACCTTTCTTTAATTTATTTAATTGATTTCCAAATGTTTTTAGTTACTGAAATATGTTTGCCGGTTAGAAATTCTGTTTTATAGGTGACTGTATTTGCGTCTTAATTTTGCGACTCTAAAATTATTTATATCCTTTCTTAAACGGTTGATAGCTATTTGAAACTTAAGGGATATTAGTAAGAATATTATTTGGAGGTAAAAAAACTACTTTTTAAGCTCTGAAATTACTTAGCTGGATTGTAATCTTTTACTGAATATGGGCACATGGTTCAATGTTTTAAAGATCATATTTACTGCTTTGAATCTATCTGAAACTACAGGTTATTAGTGAAATTTATTCTCCTTGGCCTAATTATTATTGCAAAAGTGCTTTACAGTGGAAGAATGTGTGGAATATTAGTGGTATGGTCACGTAACCAAATCTGTTTACTTGAAATTTTGAGTGGTTATGGATTACGCTTATTTCGGTAAGTTTACAAGTGATGTTTTATTAGAAACTGTTTATTTACTATTATTATAACATGTTTATCTACTTTTCTGGCTTTAATGTGTTGTGGGCTCGGTTTTAAGCTGCAGTATCATGTATCAATGTTAACCCCAATTCTCGTCGGTCTTTAACTAACTATTGAAAATACGAAGAGTAAGGTAGCTTACAAAATCTTAGCTGAATCGAGGACGTGGTGAGTGGAACGTTATGGTTGAACCTACCAGGCTGTTTGCGGTCAAGTTATAACCGTCCCCCATGCACATACAGAAAACAGGATGCGGAAAAAAAACAGATGACACCTTGTGGTCGAATCCTGCAAAAAACGTTGCTTCGTGAATACTATGGATCAAAACCATTTTGTAGCTTAGACATTATTATGAGTTTATATACTAGCTATGATGACGTTTATCACTATGAAGGAAGTTAGTTCTCCTAGGCAGTGTAACCTTATTTGGAAATTTAGCTGCGCTGATTTCATCTCTTTTTTCGTGTATGGCAGGAGAAAGTGACAAAGTTATTCACAATCACTAAAATGATGTATGTTTTTCTTTGTGTTGAAGCTGTTTATAAATGCAGTAATTAGATTATTTGGAAATTGAATCCATATGTAGTAACTAGCATGGGATGTTATGTATTTGCAGTTAACATTGTAAATTGATTATACTAATGGGATTGATTTAATTTACTTTAATTCAGTTTAATTGCGATGGAGTACACACTCCGGTAGCATTATTCCTCCACGCCCATTTCTCTCTTTTACTGTACACTCTACGAATTTGAACTTCAATTGGTAAATTATTCATCATGTGTCTTACTTATTCCAATCCCTGACCCTCTTAACTACGAAAGAAAATCTTCTCGCACTCTTGTACCTGAAATCGAGTGCCAGCTTGTGGTCATGGTCATCTTTTCCCTTCCATACATTGCTCCTAATTCTTACACCAATATCATTCCACGCCTACACTCCCATGACTCTCTTCACCCTCCTCCTTTCTTCCAGTGAATCCCATTCCTGTTCCTTTATCGTATCAGTTGCTGATTGTGTTCTGCGATAGTTTCCTCCTCCAACTCCTGTATTTTATGTCCAAAATGTGGGTCCCCTACTACGCCACCATTCTCAAGCAATAGTCTGAACAAAGTTTTGTGGTAAACAAGAAACGGGTGAAAATCGTAGCACGCGATTTGCCTGAGTGATTTTTAGAAGCCTTGTATAAATCATAGCTGAATCGAAGACGTAGTGAGTGGAACGTTACGGTTGAACCTGCCAGTAGCTGCTAGAATTATTGATTTGTTAACAATTAATTGTATATACCGTTCCAAATAATCGAGATTGTTAGGGATCGTCCATAAACTACGTGGTTCAGTCTGGAGAGGGGAGAGGAGTAGAAAAGTATAGGGCTACATAAAAAAAGGGGGGGGGGTTTCGAGCCTATCCACGTAGCTGTCCATTCATACTATTTTTCACAGTTAAAATAGTGTACAGAACACACAAAAGTATGTTCATATTTGTTTCCGTCATTTAGTTATCTCTGTATGTAATTTAGAAATCATATTACTGACAATGCCACGTGAGCGTGTGACTTGTAGTCATAGTGTTGGGTTGCACGCGGCCGGCGCATTTGAACTAAACGACACGCGGCGCCGCATTACGATTCAAAAATGTTAGACATGCCGTACCTATATTCAAATTCGATTACAGATGTCACCCTGGATTCTACAAGACAGCGACATTTCGTATTGATTTAACGGTTTAAAATAAAGCGGTTTTTATTACGATTTCCCACGCGTTCTGTCAAGTGGATTTCGGAGCAACTTTAAGTATAGTGCTCGATGAAATGATATTTCAAAATCAAAGTATGGTGTGAAGTGGCGCTGTACAATAAATTCTCTTATCGAAAAAATTTCCAACGAGTTTTCACCGTCCACTGAGTTGTAGCAATCCTTTAAGCACGTCAAAGAATCTTTCCTTGATAATGTAAAAAGAAAGTTGGCAAAACTGCAACGTAAGAAAACAAAAATTGCAGCTCTTCTTAGTGTTTTTACGCAGCAGGTATATTTTGATCTATTTTATCAGTAAATGTACATTGGTGAATGAGATAAGGAGAATGTTTTTAGTAACACCTCAAGAAGAAAAGGATTCTTGACTGTACCTGAGGAAGAGTTATTTCCCAATAATTGATCATTTGTAGGAGTGGCTAGTGTCAATGTTTCATTCAGAATATTTATAATTATAGGAAAGTATATAACGCAAATATCGGGTGTGTTAATCAAATACGCAACAATTTTACCGATAGTCTTGTCAGAGGCGTAATGAATTATAGTAACTATTACTAAAGTACAGGAATTTGTTCGAGCGACAAAAGTCGCCAGCCAGCCGTTGACCTGATGACAGAGGCGATTTCGCCACGTACTGGGGCCGCGCGGGCATCGCCACTTCAGGAATGTGCAATTCGCTTGTTAGTGGGTGCGATGTCCGGCAGGTTATTGCCGCCCCGCTAAGCAGGTCAACCGAGCCTTCATTTTAAGTAATATAGCAAGGAGCGGTCACTTGGAGACCGGAGCTGATCGTACGCGCCTCGGGCATCGACTTGCCGACCCAGCCAGCTATCCGCTCGTCGTCTAATCGCTAAGTGCTTTCTGCAAACCGTTAACGGAGTGGACTGTGGCTTTCGGCGATTACTTGCCATGTATCGCAATCTTCTACGGCAATAAACTTGCAGTAGACCGTCTACCAATTCATTAATAATTTCAGTAGGCAAAGTATTCCCTCTCCTGTTTGCTCGCCTCAGGGCGTGGTGTCAGAGATAGCAATTATTCTAGCAAGCAGGCAGCAGACTATCGGCGGTCCAGTAACTGACGGCTGCCCCGATCTGCGAGAAGAGAAGTACTAGATACAGCCACAAGTAAGTTCACTCCCCATTGGCCACACCATCCTGACAAACCCGTGGCGCGGATCAACCCCCAAAAAGGGTCCACCACAGTCTCTTAAGAGAAAACAGTCTCGTGAAATTAATAGAGAAAAACGCTAAATACCACACGGGGGGAAGGGGTCGAGGCAACAGCCTCGAGGGTATAAAGGGGGGGGGGGAGAATTCAGGGGAGACCAAAATATAGCCACGTAATTTATGGACACGCCATCATCACACTGGATCAAAGCGAACATTTCTAATCTATCCATCTATTTTTCCCCAGTGAGTGAATTTTTATAATGTGTTTTGTGTTCAATGTATTATGTTGTTTGCATCGTGAATGAACGAAATATGAAAGAAAGAAGAATTCGAAAGCCGGTTCCGGTCTATTCAGGCCTACCACTGGAGAAAAGGGGAGGGGGGGGGGAAGGTGGCCGCCAAGCTCAACGCCCCAATTCGTCTGACGAATTACCTCAACAGTGTTATATGTTCTCTTGCGATTTAATCTACGACTTTTGCGCGCAATTTGGTGATTAGCAATCGTTCACCACCACCACCCCTTCTTCCCTGCCGGCCAGGTCCACCACCAGGACTGGAACCAGCTAACCCCGTGTCAGCGCCGGATACCATCACGGCGCCGCAACCAACTGAGACAACGGGGCGGGCTCGTATATTAATAGAACGCTAACTAATAATATTACCGAGATGATTCTGCAACGAAAAATAAGCTGTTACTGGGAGACAGGGCAGAATCAGAAGAAATCCGCTGGAATACGAGCTACTGTCATCCTGTTTACGCGGTCAGTATGTGTGGTTACGAGAAGTGTCATGGAACCTTACTCTACGTAAACATCTCATATCATTTTTGCTGCTTTTGGTTGCCAGTTGCAATACACAATATAACCATAATAATATTTATTCATGGTTTGTTGTTTCATAACTGATGCCACCGCTTTCATTTTCCTCTTTTTACACTGACGCATCTATTGTCTATGGTTTCTTTTGTACCACTCTCTCTGTACATTCTCTTTGTTTGTTTTTTTATTACTTTTTTCTTTCACCAGTTTTTTTAACAATTTTTTTTCTGATTTCTTATGTTCATGTTCCATATTACCCCAGTGTTTATCCGGTAGCTGCATTTAACATATTAGTTTCACTTTTTTGTAATATTTCTTTTGTTTTGATTCTAAACTCGATTTGTTGTAACTACACATCTTCATACTTTTTTCCTTTTCGTTAGGGATCTTATTCAGGCAACTTAGGCCTACTTGTTAGTGTGAATCATGAGAAATTTGGGCTGGGGGAGGGGGGAGAGGAGATGACCTTAGAACACCCATGTCAAGAACCTGATTTATTAGATTTGGATAATTTAACCCTAGAGAAGGAATGCTTGTGCCATATGTCTGTGAAACGTATAAACTTGTGTTCTGTATGATATGTGCATTTATTGTTTGTGAAATGAGTAGTTTATAAGACGGAGATAGGAGATTTTTTTTTTTTTTTTTTTTTTTTTTTTTGCTTATGGTTTTACGCGGACTTCTAGGTCATTAGAGGCGGAAAATGACTGGGGACAAGGAACGGGAAGGAGTTCGGCAATGGCTTTTTAAAGGAAGCATCCCGGCATTCGCCTGGAGTGATTTGGGATGCACTGTTGAAAAAAATATACGGATATTTCACATCTAAGAGCTTGGAATAAACAGAAACAACGTCCATCTTTTATGTTGTTAATTCTTTGTGTTGTCCATGTTTCTTGCGTCTAGAGTACGGTTCATTTTTCATCATGTTTGAAATTATTACTCTTTTATAAATGCCTATATTTGACGAAGACTACTCTCCAGTCTACCTTCTATAAAGGTAGCAATTACTTATAATTTCTGGAGCTCCTTTGTGAGAAATGCTCTTGTACCCAAAGATACTTATCAAAGAGCGCTGGTCGTTCAACTTGCTCCAAGGAAACAGGATGTACAACCAACTTCAAAGATGATTTCTTTTACCATGCATCTAAGTCGGATTATAATTTAAATATAGAAGTTGCTAATATTAGACTTAAAGTTTCATTACTCGTTTTATTCTTCCCTCTTTTGTTTTTCAGTGAAAACAGGGAAAGTTACCGAAATAATATTGTTGCCGTTCATTGATTATTATTCAAGAAATATTTTATTCATTGTTTATCGGAACTACAAAATAAAGGGGGAATTTCACTATCGATAACGAATGAATGACAACTTGATTTAGCGTAACTTATTTCTATGCAGATTGATACAGGCTGGGAAAATGCAGCGAGATGGCTCAGGCGTTTATATTTCCCTGATTAAGCTTTATTCCTCTTATGACAAGCACCAACCACAAGTATCCCACTGTTTACTACAATTACAATCTTAACTGAGTTGTTTACTGGTCGCACTGGTATTGCTAAACGCAATGAGGCGTTTGAGTGAAGTATTCGGTATTGCTCTGTAACACATATCTACAGGTATAAAAAGAGTGATGGAATTTTATTATGAAAATTGTAAAGATCCTTTCCTAATTATTGTTGTTACTAGCGAATCCCCATCCAGCAATCCAGATTTGGGTTTTCAATGGTTTCCCCAAATGACTCCAGGCGAATACCGGGATGCTTCGTTCAAAAGGCCATGGCAGAATTCCTTCCCGTTCCTTGTCCCCAGTCCCATCCCACCTCTAATGAACAAGTCGTCGATGAGGCGTAAAGCCATACGTAAAAAGAAATTGTTTTGCTGATATCTCTCGCATCCTATTGATTGTTGTAAGACCGTTTATCAGATAATTTTCTCCAAGTTGTTTTAACGCTTTTAACACAAAATGCAATAAATGCTTCATAATCTACCCAAATGTGCTTGAAATTTCTGATAATTGCCATTTGTTTACGAGAATATCTTAGATCAATTTGCTATTTATTGCACAAATGCAATAAGATAGTATCGTTCTTCCATTCGTGGGCAATACAAAAAGGTGTGTATGACCATACAAATTTCACTTCTCGCACGTGTATACAATGATACACGCAATTTAATTTTTCTATTTGTTGTCTGAATGGTTTTAATGATCGTTATATATTTATCTGCATCGTATGTCACAGTAACCTCTATAAGTGAAATTGGTTTTGTACAAGATAAAGTTCGCAACTCGCATAGCGGACCAATTTTTATATAACAGCGACCTTATTACCGCTGATGTTGCACTTCCATCCTCTCGCAAGACTTTTCGTACACTCACTGATTAATAATATCGGAACTCTTAGCCAATACCAAGCGTGGTGCGTGAGCAGTAACGCTCTGGCCTGGTATTCGGGAGGACGCGTGTTCGAATCCCCGTTCAGCCATCCAGATTTAGATTTTCCATTGTTTCCAAAAATGTCTATGTGTGAATGCCGAGATGGTTCCTTCAAAAGGCCCTGGCCGAATTCCTTCTCGTTCCTTCTCCATAGTCTGATGATTTCGAAGCAGACAAGCCCTAAAACATGGGGAAAAGTTTTTAGCGAAACAAGATCGTATCAACCTCATACATGCACACGCATTTGTCCGATGTTACATATCTTCAAATTAAATTTTAACAGCAAAACTAAATCTATTAGTCAAGAGCCGTGGTGTAACGGCTAGCGTTCTGGCCTCGCATTCGGGAGGACGGCGGTTCGATTCCCCGTCCGGGCATCCAGATTTGGGTGTTCCATGGTTTCCCAAATCACATCAGGCGAATGCCGGGATGCTTCCTTCAAAAGGCCATGGCCGAATTCCTTCTCATTCCTTGCCCCCCATCCTTTCCAGTCTCTAAAGACCTCGCTGTTAGAGAGACATGAAGCAGATAAAAAAAAAGTCAAGAGCCTTTTGCAAATAGTGCTTAATTCAAAATTTAGTATTTATATAAACAAACAAAAACATACATTCATTTTTTGGCTGCCGAGTGGATCAGCAATGTGGAAGTCAGGATGGGAGATGCAAAGCCAAACTATTTCAATATTTTGTTATCATCAGATTTTCTGGAATACTTCTTAATATGGTAACAAATTTATAGATGTATCCATGTCTAAAGGAAAGGCAGAAACGTGATAACACGGCGGAAGAGAGTTATGCTTCAGGTAAATATTGCCATGTGTAGTATTCTTCTGTTATTTCTCGGCTTTTGGAGGCGGTCATAAACGATTACACTTCGATATGGCACTGATAACATTATCTGCACATAATTCCGTCACATTACACCTCATATTAATACTTACATGGAGTGATTCTGGTCAATACGAAGTCGTTGCTGGTATGTTTTCTATGACTAAGAGAAAGAACCGGTAATTAGCCGAATCTATGGCAGTCAAAGTCAAAATATCTTCAACCGGAACAAGATTTGTATATTCTTCGGCCTGATATCAGATTCCTATTTTAGACAGACGTTTTTAATTAATAAAAAATCCCCTGGCAGGATTTTATCGAAGCAAAAAGTCATCACTAATTAGAAGTTCGCTCAATGACGTGATTACGATTTCCGCGAACAATCTGGTTGGGCTCGTTTTAATTCTCTCCAGCTGATTTGAGACACGAGTCAAGCTGGCAGCCTTCTTTTTTGATCCCTGAACCGGTTCTCTGTAGCGGCTGATAGAGGGGAACATGTTGGATGGAGCGCCTGAATACTTTAACACTTTGTTGTAAATCAGATTCTATAACCATTACTTTACAATCTTCGTGCGGACCAAACTGGCAGTTAAAAAAATTCAGCGTTGTATTATATTCGTTCGTCGTGACCATGTTGGAATCTTTCCAGCGGGCAGGGTAGGTCGCGGCTGTGTTTATTTATGTCTGTTCTCCCGCTGGGACGCCGGCTGGATACGAGGAGTAGCTATAACATATAAAGTGTTTTGAACTTATACATACCTAGTTATTATCACCTTCAACATACTCCTCTCCTCTATTCCTACGACGTTCCATACGAATATTATATTCTTTGAAACAGTGCTGGAACTCTTCCTCTGTGAGATTCTTCATGACGCGTACAGCTTTTACTATCACAGCTTCAACGGACTGAAATCGTGTTCCGTTTACTGCGGATTTCACTTTTGGAAACAGATAAAAGTCACATGGTGCAAGGCCAGGCGAATAAGGTGGATGCTGTATTTCGCTAGAAATGTATTACTGAATGAGATGGGGCGTTGTCTTGACACGGAGTTGAGCAACAACCTCAAGTTTAGTTAACTGGCGGTCAAATCGAATCAGATTACCGACTTTTTCTATATTTTCACCCTTTTTTGACGTGGAAGCATGACCGAGGCGTGAATTATCTTCAACTACTTCCCGGCCATCGTTTAAACCATTCAAAAGCTCGCGCATGTGGTAATCATTCATTGCCATACACTTCTTGTAATAAAAAATAATTTTCAGTAGCGTTTTTCCCAAGTTTCATGTGAAATTTCACGACAATTCTTTGCTCTATTAGTCTACATTTTTTCCGGAAAAACAAAACAGCATCTTTTATGCAATTGAATGTTCCCGTATAGAAATTTCCTTGGTACTGATATTGCATGTCTGATGATCAAATCATTTTAACCTTTTACTCTTCACTGTTTTTTTCATCACCCGGTATACCTCCATGTCTCTTCTATATTCGTAATTTAGGACCTGAAGTGTAAGTGATGACGTTTGTGCTTGGCATCTGAGATCACGCGGGTTCTGCCACCGTGTTCGGCCATACAGATTTCGGCTCTTCTATGGTTCATCCATTTCACTAGAGACCATTGCAGGGATGGTTCCTTCAAAACGCCACGACTAATTTCGTTCCCTCGCTGTTTCAGGTAGGCTGTTCAGCGTTTCCCATTTATCCAATACCTAGTCCTCCAATTTAAAAAAAAAAAAAAAAAAAAAAAAAAAAAAAAAAAAAAAACTTTTTTCCCACCTCTTTACACCTGAAAACAAGTGACTAGATTGTCATCATGGTCGTCTCTTCCATTACACATGCTATTCCTAATTCTTCTACCAATATCCATCCAGAAGGATTACTGATTTTGTAAGACTATCTAACATGTGACTGTCACTGATTTAAATTAGCTTAACCTAGTAAAATTATAAAATACGCGTGAAAAACAATCACAGACACGTAACGGAATGTCTTACATTTAACGTTGCTTCTAGATTCAAACTTTTTGCTCAGTTTAAAGTTCGTAATGACAACACGTGACTTTGCACAATATTGATTAAGTAGAGAGATTCTTAATCATGTGAATCGCCTCACTCAAGGCGTTATATGGGTTCCTGAGAGTATCACATCTGTGCAAAGAGTTTAAAATCAGAAACAATCTGTTACTGTACCTATGGCAGTAGCTGTAGACACTAAAAGATAATAGTGATATTTTCCCGGGCACAGCTTCACCTGAGAGAATGTATGATTCCAGCCACTGATGGCTAAAATCTAAACCCCTTTTCACTTCAAATACTAAGTACTGACGCTTATTCAAGCTACCAGTCGTGTCAGATCTATCACATCCACGGATTCAGACACGAAGACCTCGACGGTCTTGGTCTCCTCCCCTCCACCTTCGTCTTGCATCTTCTCATGTCCACCAATTGAGGAATGACTTGGAGTGTCATATTTAATAACTAGCTAATACCCGCGAAATCGTACGCGTAGATTAAGAATTTCTTTACCAGAATTGAATATAGAAAGTTGTTGGTAACAAAGGATTGGTCCCAAACGACACCGAGTCGGCATAATATGACAGGAAAGCCATCACTATATCATTCTACCGTCGAACCTGTCTCTTGAAGAGAATCAATTTCTAACATGTTTAAAAACAGGAAAACGAAGTTGAGGGGATGTGGGGAGGGAGGGGGGGTTGTTAACTAATGGCAGCTTTATTTCAGCTTGGACTTTTCTTCTTTCTTCAGCATGAGCATCCGATTCTTGAGTTCTAATAACTTTAGCTGCTCGTGCTCTGCTAGAGCTACAACTTCTAAACGAAATTTATTAACAAATTATACACTAACATAATGCGCGAGAAGCACAGCTTGAGCAACCGACGTAACATTAAAGACTAACACATACATCGGTCTATCTGTAACAATTCGATAAGTTCTCAAAATTTCGTGACAACAACAGTTAATCATACTGAAAAAAAAAAGTTCTGCGCCCTCCCTACAGAATTTCTTGTCAAATTCCGTCATTATCGGTACAGGCATTTAGTAGTCAAAACGTAACAAAAAGACAGACTTACTTCCGCATTTATTGTATTATTACTGCAGATCACACACACACTGACTGCGAATCTACCCTGAGGGATCAATATAACGTAAAAAAGGTGTACACATACAGCATTTCAAGACTACCTACGATTTGCCTCGCATTGAACCCCTAAATTTGTGATATCTACAGTTTAACATTCAATTCGAATAACCGACGGTCCAGGCGTGACTCTTACGATCAAAAATAATTTTCAAAAATCTTTGCCTCCATGGAGATTTGAACCAGAGACCAGGATCCAAACAGCAGTAAGCAAACTTTTTAACCACTGAGCTACCAGACAGCTGTATGTAAAAGCGGTACAGAGACCTACACATCCTACGCGTCTGTTTATCGCCGTCAGTAATTTTTCGAAATTATAAGACAACATGTATTATTTATACAGAAAATTTTTCAACCAAATGTAAACAGTATTTTTCTCCTTGTTTTAAAGGATAAGTGTGTAAACTTTCATCGAAATCGGATGAAAACTGTGGATTTGTATGAAGAACAAACAAACAAATAAACAAAACATACATACATTCATCTTTATATATATAGATTGTCTCAATCATGTAAACAAAATTATAAACAAATAGCAACATTTTTAGACAGTTCATTCATATTTAAACAGCTCACTCTCTCACAGGCATTCTGAAATTTCTCAGTAAATATCCGTTGTGATTGGCTGACTTGATAGTAAGGCTTCGGGAATGTTCTTCTTAGTTTGAGAATAGCTTTGTAAAACTTATTCGTCATATCTCTCTTGTATCGTACGCGGGAATTAGCACCGGCGTTGACAGCTAGAGACTAACATACGAAATTCGCCGCACTGACCCAAGGGATTTCTTGCTCCTGCGTCATAACGCGAACCATTCAACACTGCGATGTACCTGCCCAGGAAGGTTCCTGGAAAGACCTGTTCCGTTAGGCTGCGGTGTGTGACCTGGCCAACGTTGTCGACTGGGGGAACATCTCGACACACCTTGAATGTAAATATAATCCATCAAATACGGCGCACTACATTTTACTGTACTGCTATCTCAATATTTTAATAAAATGTGTGTATGATTTGTTTACCAAAATGTATGTATGGTTTAATTACCAATATGTTATCAGAACCAATGATAGAAGCTGTCACTGCGTGCAGTTTAGTCGGAAACCGTTCATGAGTTTTTGTATAATATGTGGACAGACTAAAAAAATTCAGAATTTACTGTTTTTTGCCTATATATCACAATGTCACTACCTAGATGAAAAGTATTCTATCTTACAATCAGTAACAGATGCTATCACTATGTGGGTATATATATATATATATGTGTGTGTGTGTGTGTGTGTGTGTGTGTGTGTATTACTGCCGGAAGCATTATATGCATCAGAAACAACCACGATTGGGGCTTCAGGCATTACGGAAGCGGAAAAAGTTGAGCGCAAAATCCTTAGAAAAATTTTTGGAGCAATATAAAAAGACGGCATATGGATGTAAAGACCAACTAAAGAACTATACGAACATACATATAGATTGACAGACATGAACAGAAGACGTAGATTACAATTCTATGGACATTTACAGCGAATGAACAGCACTAGACTCACAAAAAGGATCTTTTATGTGGTAAATGGTTCGCTCAGGAAAACCAATTGGTTCCAGGAAATAGAAGAGGACTTGAATCATTCAGGGATCAGCAAGGAAATTACACGGGAAATGGTAAAATTCAGGAACAAAATAATGAACACAAAATTTAAAATACAGAAGAAAACAGGGACAAAATGGTATGAACAAAGGAAACAGAAACACTGTGAACGTATGAAGAGGTTTTGGGAAGAGATGAGGAAGAAGACAAATACAAACAAAAACTGAACAATCATGAATAATTTGACTTCAAACACTGTCCTCAAGGGCAATAATGATTAATAATAATAAGTGTGTGTCTGTGTGTGTGTGTTTGTGTGCATTCGGCAAGTCGTTCATTATAAAATTTGCGCAGTTGATTGTAATTGTGCTAGAGTATGAAGAATTATACGAAAATTTGAGACATTTCCACAATGGAGCCATACATATATACAAATTTCATGAAGAGCTCCAGTTCCTTGATTCATATGTCATTACTAGACGATTATTTTAAAACAAGTAGGTGGAAATAGTGATCCAGAACAATTTTCTGTAACGAGTGACTTACATCGTTCAGTATTCCACAGCAGAGAATTTTAGGAAAATCTACACCACCACGGAATGCAGCATAAATTCTGAATAAGGATCAAAAGAAATACCACTTGATTCATTAACTGTTTTTTTTTCAGTAATAAGACTCGGACTGTTAAATCTTTTCCACTTCAGGAACAAATTCGTATTAAGTGACCATTATTCCAAATGGTAAACAGCGTGGAAATGCGACTGACACAACAAATTAATTCGTCAATATCTTTGTGGTCCCACAGTTGTTCCGAACATCAAGTCTCGAGTCTGAGCTGTCAGCTTCATCGTTAAATTATTTTGCTATTTTTCAACTTATTATCTTTATTATAGGTGTATATTTTTTTTAAACTTATTAAGACTACAAAACTTTAAAATTTATTGTATACATACCATAAGCACATGGTTAGTCTTTGCTGTGGTCAATTCGAAATTTATTTAGTATTTTGCTCGCTAAATATGGCCTCAGGAAGTTTGGAAATTCTGAAAAATTTGTATATGTTTCACAAAAATATTGAAAAAGAACTTGCTTCATCTCCGAGCAACTAATGGAACAATATATGAAGTCAATCCTTTCCATAATGATTTTTTTAACTTAGATTTTCTGTTCTCGTCTCCGTTTTTCCTCAGCAATAAACTAGTTAATATAACTTTTTCCTCGATGCCCATAACGACTCACGATAAATGACGCTAAACATTTGAAGGCCTGTTTAGAGTGACGAATCCCACTTATAATTGGAACTGGGAATTCTCGTAATTACCGAAGCCCCAATCGTCTTGTAACAGCCCTAATACCTGAATTTTGAATAATATTGTACTGTGTGAAATATTTGTAGTGAGCCAAAGTTTGCTTGAAAGTGATTTGATATGTTTATTTTGTAAATTCTTGTAAATAAGTGTATATAGACTTTGTTTTAGGTAAGAAAATTATTTAAAGACCATTTAATATGTTTAAGAACCGAATGGTGCAAGAGAATTTCTTAAAAGTTGTATTTCCATGTATTAATGTATGTTACGATGTCTACAGGACAATTTTCCACCATTTGAAAGGATTTCTGTAAATAATTTTGTATTTAAGTATCTCTAGTTACCATTTCTAATCATTTTGTAATGTTATTAATTAATTTTGTATCAATTCCGATTGTTTTTAATATGTTTGATTGTTTGAGTGATTGTTAATGATCGAGAAATATCGGGCGGATGCCTTTGAAGAATTCTCGTAAATTCGATAGACTCTATATAAACAGATCGCCTGGACAGAGTTTGCATTAAGTATTCATTCAGTGTTACAGAGACATTCATGCAAGTTTTCATTCAGTTTTCGATAAGTCAGTATTACATCTTTGGATTGTAACAACTATGCTTGTGAATGTCGCAGACTTGTTTTGATTTGTTCAAAATAAACGAACATCTTCACATAACCTTGTTTTTTGGTGGACTTTTAATTAATGCAGTAATAAAACCCACCAAAGAACCTTAACATGGCGACCGTTGACATGACGAGAAGTTCTTAAACATCTGTGGGATGTTTATCTTCTAAAAAGAATCTGCAGAAATTGCGACGGATTATCGGCGATAAGCGAAAATAACCTGCGAGAAAATTTCGACCGGCTACGACACGGATTTGAAGCCAAGCGGACCTTCTTCGGCCTAAGGCGGAGAATTTTCATCGGGAATCGGCTGTAATCTTCCGACGACGAGTGGATTTTCTTCGGGCTCAAAATCGTCTTCCTACAGTGGATTGTGAAAAGTGTGGTTAAGTGTTTGAAGTCAGTGTGGTGTTTAATGATTAATTAAGTGCTTCTAAGTGAAATTTAATGTGATGCAAAAGTGAGGAATAACTGTAAGTACGGCATTGAATATTCAAGTGATTTCTTTTGCATGTTATAGTGTGACAGATTGGAAAGATTTTAATTTTACTTAATTTTGTTTTTTTTATTGATTTGGCTGATTACTAAAAATGGCTGATAATCAGAACCTGCAAGCTTTTCTAGAGTCATTTGTAACCAATTTTAATGCAAAATTTTCTGAACTTGATGGTAAACTTGATAGTAAGTTTTCTGAATTTAGAAATGAATTAAAAAGTGATACTGACAGTAAGTTCTCCAAATTTGACAGCAAATTTTCTGAATTTAGAAATGAGTTAAATCTTGATGGCAAATTTTCTGAGATCAATTCTCAATTTTTTGAATTTAGAAGTGAGTTAAGGAATGATAATGACAGAAAATTAGCTGAAATCAATGACAAGTTTTCTCAACTGCAACAAAGCAATGATAAAACATTCGCTGATTTGACTAAATGTTTTGATGTTAAAATCGCAGAGCAATTTCAGGGTTTTAGCTCTCAATTCAAGGAGGATATTAACAATTTAGATTCTAAATTGGGGAAGGTAGTAACTGAATGTCAGGAGAAATTTGAAAAAGTTACAGAAATTTGTGAACAGAATAAGACTGAATGTGAAAATTTAATTATAAAGAGGTGAAGGAAGTCAGTGAAAATTGTGATAAGATGAGGGAGGAATATGTTGCTTTATTCCAAGCTAATGATGTTAAAGCTAATGAGTTAAGACAGGAAGTGTTTGGTATAGGGAAAAATGTTAATGCATTGGTAAATCAACAGGAACAGTTAGCGCGTGGATTAGAAAGTAATGTAAATCAGTTAGAAAAAAGGGTTACTGGGTTACAGATTCAGTTAAGTCAGGTTCCCTTAACAGGTAATCCAAATTTCAGTGTCGATGTAAAAGAAGAATTTGAATTCTATGATGATAGTGGGAGGCTTCACCCTATTGAATTTATAGATAATTTTGAAAGGTCAGATTATTTTAATTTATTACCCGATAGTAAGAAAATTGCACTTGTGGGTAAACATCTAAAATCTTATGCTAGGGCATGGGGTGATAGACAAGCTAGGGAAGTGACTGACTACAAGCTGTTTAAAGAAAACTTTTTGAAACATTTTTGGTCGACAAGCAGGCAGATTCAAGAAAAGAGAGAGTTGATGACTGGTAGACCCTATAAACCTGGTAGGGAAACTCAACATGATTTTTTTCATAAATGTTGGATCCGTTGTAAGTACCTAGACCATCCTTATGGAGAGGAGGAATTTATTGATTTGATAGGAGCTAGGCTACCTCAGCAAACAAGAAATTTAATTGCCACTTTGGATGTAGTAAATGTGGATAGAGTTTCTGAATTGTTGAGACGCTTGGATGCCCAGGAGTCATTCAATGAACAACATTACCACCATCAACACCATAGGAGGGGCAGCAGGAGTCCCCCTAGAAGGGGTAATGGGTCAAGGGATGGTAGATCGAGGGGACGGGATCGTAATAATTATGCAAGAAGGAGGATAATGGGGGAGTGAGAGAACAGAACCCTCAATCTGAAAGGGAGAGGCAGCATGGGGGGCAGGCAAACTAAGACCACACCCTGTGATGGGCCCCGCAGTGGTGGACAAAAAGGTGGGTCCAGGTACCAACTGCTATAGCGTTGAATACCATTTTTATGAATAATCCCCGAGAAGATTTATTGGAAGAGGTGGAGGATAAGAATGAAGTTTTAGATAAAGTTCCCATAGTGCAAATTAATGCTTTTAACAAACAAATAGATGCTCTTATTGACACTGGGTCACAGGTTTCTTGCCTTGCTGAGGGATTATTTAATGAAATTGAAAGCACCAATCCAAATTGAAGTGTTACCCGTTAGTAGTATGACAGTTATTACTGCTACTGGTTCTCGTAGTAAGAGATTAGCAGGAAATGTTGATG
>CM061918.1:33907696-34002235 GCA_031002005.1 Vandiemenella viatica
TTAATCAGTGAGTGTACGAAAAGTCTTGCGAGAGGATGGAAGTGCAACATCAGCGGTAATAAGGTCGCTGTTATATAAAAATTGGTCCGCTATGCGAGTTGCGAACTTTATCTTGTACAAACCAATTTCAGTTATAGATGTTACTGTGACATACGATGCAGATAAATATATAACGATCATTAAAACCATTCAGACAACAAATAGAAAAATTAAATTGCGTGTATCATTGTATACACGTGCGAGAAGTGAAATTTGTATGGTCATACACACCTTTTTGTATTGCCCACGAATGGAAGAACGATACTATCTTTATTGCATTTGTGCAATAAATAGCAAATTGATCTAAGATATTCTCGTAAACAAATGACAATTATCAGAAATTTAAAGCACATTTGGGTAGATTATGAAGCATTTATTGCATTAAGCATTGGTCTGTATTTTGTGTTAAAAGCGTTAAAACAACTTGGAGAAAATTATCTGATAAACGGTCTTACAACAATCAATAGGATGCGAGAGATATCAGCAAAACAATTTCTTTTTACGTATGGCTTTACGCCTCATCGACGACTTGTTCATTAGAGGTGGGATGGGACTGGGGACAAGGAACGGGAAGGAATTCTGCCATGGCCTTTTGAAGAAAGCATCTCGGTATTCGCCTGGAGTCATTTGGGGAAAACCATTGAAAACCCAAATCTGGATGGGGATTCGCTGGTAACAACAATAATTAGGAAAGGATCTTTACAATTTTCATAATAAAATTCCATCACTCTTTATACCTGTAGATATGCGTTACAGAGCAATACCGAATACTTCTCTCAAACGCCTCACTGCGTTTAGCAATACCAGTGCGACCAGTAAACAACTCAGTTAAGATTGTAACTGTAGTAAACAGTGGGATACTTGTGGTTGGTGCTTGTCATAAGAGGAATAAAGCTTAATCAAGGAAATATAAGGAAAATGGAAGGCCTGTTTGACGCCTGAGCCATCTCGCTGCATTT
This sequence comes from Vandiemenella viatica, assembly GCA_031002005.1. Classification (NCBI taxonomy): domain Eukaryota; kingdom Metazoa; phylum Arthropoda; class Insecta; order Orthoptera; family Morabidae; genus Vandiemenella; species Vandiemenella viatica. The sequence continues at coordinate 33,908,695 of CM061918.1, forward strand.
TCCCTGCCTGTATCAATCTGCATAGAAATAAGTTACGCTAAATCAAGTTGTCATTCATTCGTTATCGATAGTGAAATTCCCCCTTTATTTTGTAGTTCCGATAAACAATGAATAAAATATTTCTTGAATAATAATCAATGAACGGCAACAATATTATTTCGGTAACTTTTCCTGTTTCCACTGAAAAACAAAAGAGGGAAGAATAAAACGAGTCTAATATTAGCAACTTCTATATTTAAATTATAATCCGACTTAGATGCCTGGTAAAAGAAATCATCTTTGAAGTTGGTTGTACATCCTGTTTCCTTGGAGCAAGTTGAACGACCAGCGCTCTTTGATAAGTATCTTTGGGTACAAGAGCAATTTCTCACAAAGGAGCTCCAGAAATTATTAGTAATTGTTACCTACATAGAAGATAGACTGGAGAATAGTCTTCATCAAAAATAGGCATTTATAAAAGAGATTATTTCAAACATGGTGGACAATGAATCGTACTCTCGACGCAAAAAACGTGGAGTACACAAAGAATTAACAACATAAAACATGGACGTTGTTTCTGTTTATTCCAAGGTCTTAGATGTGAAATATCCGTATATTTTTTTCAACAGTGCATCCCAAATCACTCCAGGCAAATGCCGGGATGCTTCCTTTAAAAGGCCATTGCCGAACTCCTTCCCGTTCCTTGTCCGCAGTCATTTTCCGCCTCTAATGACCTAGAAGTCCACGTAAAACCATAAACAAAAAAAAAATCTCCTATCTCCGCCTTATAAACTACTCATTTCACAAACAATAAATGCACATATCATACAGAACACAAGTTTATACGTTTCACAGACATATGGCACAAGCATTCCTTCCCTAGGGTTAAATTATCCAAATCTAATAAATCAGGTTCTAGACATGGGTGTTGTAAGGTCACCTCCTCTTCCCCTCCCCCAGCCCAAATTTCTCATGATTCACACTAACATGTAGGCCTAAGTTGCCTGGATAAGATCCCTAACGAAAAGGAAAAAAGTATGAAGATGTGTAGTTACAACAAATCGAGTTTAGAATCAAAACAAAAGAAATATTACAAAAAAGTGAAACTAATATGTTAAATGCAGCTACCGGATAAACACTGGGGTAATATGGAACATGAACATAAGAAATCAGAAAAAAAAATTGTTAAAAAAGAATAAGAAAACTGGTGAAAGAAAAAAGTAATAAAAAAACAAACAAGGAGAATGTACAGAGAGAGTGGTACAAAAGAAACCATAGACAATAGATGCGTCAGTGTAAAAAGAGGAAAATGAAAGCGGTGGCATCAGTAATGAAACAACAAACCATAAATAAATATTATTATGGTTATATTGTGTATTGCAACTGGCAACCAAAAGCAGCAAAAATGATATGAGATGTTTATGTAGAGTAAGGATACATGACATTTCTCGTAACCACACATACTGACCGCGTAAACAGGATGACAGTAGCTCATATTCCAGCGGATTTCTTCTGATTCTGCCCTGTCTCCCAGTAACAGCTTATTTTTCGTTGCAGAATCATCTCGGTAATATTATTAGTTAGCGTTCTATTAATATACGAGCCCGCCCCTTCGTCTCAGTTGGTTGCGGCGCCGTGATGGTGTCCGGCGCTGACACGGGGTTGGCTGGTTCCAGTCCTGGTGGTGGACCTGGCCGGCAGGGAAGAAGAGGTGGTGGTGGTGAACGATTGCTAATCACCAAATTGCGCGCGAAAGACATAGATTGCGACTTCACCAGTCTCTGCCTTTCCATTGTTGGCAGTGTTTGTTGGAGTTTTGTCCTAGGACATTTTCTCCTATTAACAACGGTTTTATCTATCACTTCACGTATGGTGGGTCTTCATGTTGGTGAGTTTAATGGAGGAGGTTCAGAGGACGTTTATGTCGGCCAATAGTAGGGTCGTATTGTCCGATGTTACGTACCACTGGGTTGTTTGTCTTTATGGTGTTTTTATAGAAGTTCCTTGCGATTTGTCGAAATCTTTCTATGAGTTTAGGCAGTAACGTCGCCTCGTGTAGAGGGTCGGTTGGAAACCTGCTCGGAAGGTGCAGGGCTCTTTTTAATGCTCTGTTCTGGATGACTTGGAGCCTTTGTATGTGGTAATCAGCAGCGTATGCCCACACTGGGCTGGCATATTCAATTATTGGTCTGATGAGGGCTGTGTAGACTCTAACTCCTGCGGGCGGCGGAAGGAGACTGTTTTTGTTTAATAAGGGGTATAATTCTTGTAGTCCAGCACTTGCCCGTCGACGAACGTCCTCAATGTGGGGGCCCCACGTGAGTCACCTGTCAATCGTGACGCCTAGGTAGCGAGCGGTCGTCGACCAGGCGATGTCTTTTCCATCCAACTGTAGTTTAGGCGGTGGTATTGCCTGGAACTGGGTGTCAAGTCTACGCGTTAGCATTATGGCCTGGGTTTTTGTCGCGTTAATCTCGATTCTCCATCGTCTCGCCCAGGATAGAGTTTTCTGCAGTACCTCTTGGAGGCGTCTAGTGGCAATAGCTCTGCTGCGACTGTAGGTGAAGTATGCCGTGTCATCCGCATACGTCGCGACCTCTACCCAGGATTGGTTGGCACATCCGCAGTGTAGAGCGAGTACAGAACAGGTCCAAGGTCTGCTGGTAGAGAAGGCTTTATCTACGCGAACACTAAAGGAACGATCGGAGAGATAGCTTTTTAAAAGTTTAACATAAGGCCCTGGGAACCCCTGCTCATATAGCTTGAGTAAAAGTCCCGAATGCCACACGGAGTCAAATGCGCGGGATATGTCTAGCATTACCAGTCCACAGTACTCTTTGAAATTGAAGGCTCTAGTCGCCATTTCTACAACCCTCATGAGTTGCTGCGTGGTAGAGTGGCCTCTTCTAAGCCCAATTGATGATCTGGGATGATGTTGTTGTCTTCATTGTGCGTATACAGTCGCCGAAGTAGTAACTTCTCGAAGACTTTACTAATGGCCGGTAGTAAGCTGATGGGCCTGTAGTGTTGGGGGTAGTGAGGATCTTTGCCACTCTTATGCACCCCAACAACCAACGCGTGTTTCCAGCTGTGAGGGTATACTTGATGCCTTAATATTTTGTTTGAAAATTACTGTAAGGTACTTGATGGCACCAGGTGGGAGTTTCCTGATCAGGAGATTTATGATTTTGTCCCGACCCGGGGCTTTCCGTGGAGGAAGCTTGGAATGCAACTTGTGACTTCCTCCGGAGTAATGGGGTCGATTTCGTAATCATCTTCAGCATTTAGATAAGTTTGTAATCGGCGGCGCACTTCTGCCAGATGTTGGTAGTTCACATCTTTTTGGGATGGGCGAAAATTCTTTTCAAAAGTATCAGCTAATATATTAGCTTTCTCCTCCGGGTTGTAAGCTAATCCCCTTTCTCCATGGAGTGGTGGAAGTTGGCGTTTTCGTCTGGTGAATTTCCGAGTGTGTATCCATAGACTTCCGTCGTCTGTGTCGAGCATCGAAACTCGTGCACTCCACTGCCGGTTTCTATGTTGCAACAGAGAGGCTTTGATTTCTCTTTATAGGCGATTCAGTAGACGTTTCGTGGCTGGGATTCTTGTTTGCCTCCATTCTTTTGCAACCCTATTTTTGTGGCGGATTTGGGCCAAGAGTTGCGGAGGTAGCTGCAGGGAGAGTAGCGGTTTGGAGGTCTTTAGTGGCGTCGTGGCTGCAGATATGTTGTTCACAGCAATTTCAAATTTTTTCACAGCATCATCAATGTTGCCTATGTCCCTTATATCGTTGAATTCGGCTTGAAGTAGATCTTGGTATAGTCTCCAATTTGTTCTTTGGAAATCAGGCTTGGTTTCTTCCATATATTGCCATGGTCCGATGTCGATCTCAACCATGACCGGGCAGTGGTCTGATGACAGCCGATTAATTGATGAGGCTGCCATGAAGCCTTGAATGTTCTTTGTAATTACTATGTCCAGAACATCTGGTCTGCCACCATTGTGTGGGTAAAATGTGGGCTCTTCTGGCTCTACCACAATTGTGTCTGTTAGTCAATCGTCGCAGTAAGGTACCCGCCTGGTTTGCAACTCTACTGTTCCAGTCGGTGTGCTTAGCATTTAAATCGCCACCGACTAGTAATTTACCCCGAATGGAAGTCAGAGCCGTGATGTCCGCTTCTACTGGGATTCTGCGCGGTGGTCGGTACGCTGAGACTATGGTTAGTGGACCGCTGGCTGTGTCCACTTTGATACCCACAGCTTCTATTTGTTGCATGGCTGGCACGACAATTTCCTGATGAGGGATGGTTCTTTTAATATAGATTGCAACTCCGCCTGCAGCAGTAGGCCTGTCCTTGCGGTAACAGTTGTAGTTTGCGACTGGGGTATTTATTCCATGTTTCAAGTGTGTCTCAGATACAAGACACACGTCTATTGACTGTTCATGGAGGAATTGCCTGAACTCATGTACTTGGCTGCGGATGCCATTTGCGTTCCATATACATAAGGATAGGAGATACATTGGTATTCGTCTATTCATTATGTGTGCAGTGTGCGCATTTTGGGGCAGCCAGGGCTTTCGTCATCGCTGTGGTTAGAGTTCCCAGCTGCTCAGTAAGAGTACACATCATTTTCATGATAGTCTCTAGCATGCTAGTCAGCCTCTCGAAACTTCCGTTCACCATGCCCTCGGCATCGTTTTGGTTGGACTTTTGATTAGGGAATTGCGTTCTTCTCTGCCTGGTGGTCATTCCATCAAGCGGTACGTCGGTGTTCACAGGTTCCCTGGTATGGTTATCACCTGGTGTTTCAGTTGGCATAGTAGAATTCACTAATGCCGTATCCTGGTTTTCACTTGAGGGAGTTGGCTTCCCATCGTCTCGATTTTGTGTTTGTGTCCTACCTGTTTTACGCTTTCTACGTGGTTTCTTAATAGTCTGCGTCTTGGCAGTGTTGGGAAGAGTCTTAATGGTCTTCCCTTTGGAGCTCTCAGTAGCTTGGACTTGTTCCAGAGGCTGGTTTTGAACAGTTTCCTGCAAGGTTTTAGACGACGCTCCTTTTTGGGTTGAAGTATGAGATTGGTTGGGGGGTAACTTTTCCTTCTCCGTTACTAGACCCCTCTGCCTATCTCTAGCCCTTTTGTAGGCCGTGCAACCTTTATAACTAGCAACATGACCACCTCCACAGTTGGAACATTTAGCAACATCTTTTCCTTTCTGTGTGCTGCACAGGTTGGAGTCATGTTGTCCCGCGCACTTCACACAGATGGGAGGCATTTTGCAGTTCTTCGCCTGATGGCCAAAGCGCTGGCAGTTGAAGCATTGGGTTGGGCCAGCTGTTGACCGGAGTTTTTCTACCTGCACTTTGAGGTGGCAGATCTTATCCACCCCAAATATGCCCCTATTTTCTGGAACATCTGCCAGCACCACTAAGAACAGTGGCATTAACACATTGCTGCCTGGGCGTCGGAGTTGGGCTACAGTCTGGACAGTAAAACCCATCTCGGTGAGTTCGTCTTTTAGATCTTCTGTTGGTAGGGTTCTGGGAATACCCCTGAAGACCACCTTCAGTAGTGGCACTGCTCCAATAGGGAATGTATAGTATGGGGTCCCACTTTCCTGTAGCATCCCTGTGGCGGCAGTATAATCTTCTACTGTGGTGAAAGTGAACTTTATTTTGTCACCACCGGCGGTCTTGGCGGCAAAAGAACTCTTCACAACTGCTTCAATTCTATCATGCAGGGTCTTGTAGTTTTCCTCAAATTGGACTACAATCGGTGGGATGTGCGCCGATCTCGGTTCAGTTGGTGCTGTTGTGGTTTCTGTTGGTGTAGGATCTGTCTGTAGTGGTTTAAACTTATTGGCTGTTTCAACCATTGAGAGATTCTGTGCTGAAGTAGTGGCTTTTGCTGTACGCCGTGGGTGCTCAAAGCCATCATCAGTTGGTTGGTTTGACAGTGGAAGGTTTTGCTGCTCATCATCAGTATCGGTTCCTATCATCTCGGTGGTACCAGAAGGATCGGCTGTAGGAAGGCTCTGAGAAGGGGAAATTTGTGATTGGACAGCATTAACCAGTGTCGTCCAACCTCTAGACTTCTTGGATGTCTCTTTTGGGTGCCGTGTAGACATCTTTTTCATACAGGCTTTAACCATCCTCCTCGTGTGGGCTTTGCCTGTAGTAGGAGTTGCTGCACTGCGTTTTGAGGATATTATCCCAGCATTGATGTCTTCATGGTCTTCTTCGGAGGAGTTGTGAAGATAACTTCCTGATGCTGAGTCCTGTGGTTCGGCTATAACTGGTGAGGGCGAGCGTGGAGAGTCGGTGACGTCAACCGCTGTAGTAGTGCGGAGAAAGTCAGCCGCTGAAGACATGCCCTACTGTTGAGGTAGCTAACAAGGAGGGATATTGCTCTGGACCCTTGTTGTCACCGTTAGGTTAGCCAGGCCCAGGAGCAATCCTAAATCTTGCGCCAGGGGGTTCCACTCCCGCAGGAGTGGGCCGTGTGGCGGTAAGTCCCTAGTAGGCTCAGGGAAGGGAGGGCAAAGGATGTCCCCAAAGAAGAAGAAGAAACCGCTCACTATATTCTCCGCTGAAGCAAACAGTGCCCGCATACGCGAGCAAAGAGTTGATAACCTCGGTGCACCTCGTATGCGAACCGCTGCGAGCGAGTGAAAGACATAGATTACATCGCAAGAGAACATATAACACTGTTGATGTAATTCGTCCGACGAATTGGGGCGTTGCGCTTGGCGGCCACCTTCCCCCCCCCCCCTCCCCTTTTCTCCAGTGGTAGGCCTGAATAGACCGGAACCGGCTTTCACATTCTACTTTCTTTCATATTTCGTTCATTCACGATGCAAACAATATACTACATTGAACACAAAACACATCATAAAAATTCATTCACTGGGGAAAAATAGATGGATGGATTAGAAACGTTCGCTTTGATCCAGTGTGATGATGGCGTGTCCATAAACTACGTGCTACATTTTGGTCTCCCCTGAATTCTCCCCCCCCCTTTATACCCTCGAGGCTATTGCCTCGACCCCCTCCCCCCATGTGGCATGTAGCGTTTTTCTCTATTAATTTCACAAGACTGTTTTCTCTTAAGAGACTATCGGTAAAATTGTTGCGTATTTGATTAACACGCCCGATATTTGCGTTATATACTTTCCTATAATTATGAATATTCTGAATGAAACATTGATACTAGCCACTCCTACAAATGATCAATTATTGGGAAATAACTCTTCCTCAGGTACAGTCAAGAATCCTTTTCTTCATGAGGTGTTACTAAAAACATTCTCCTTATCTCATTCACCAATGTACATTTACTGATAAAATAGATCAAAATATACCTGCTGCGTAAAAAAACTAAGAAGAGCTACATTTTTTTGTTTTCTTACGCTGCAGTTTTGCCAACTTTCTTTTTACATTACCAAGGAAAAATTCTTTGACGTGCTTAAAGGATTGCTACAACTCAGTGGATAGTGAAAACTCGTTGGATTTTTTTTCTTCGATAAGACAATTTATTGTACACCGCCACTTCAGGCCACATTTTGAATTTGAAATATCATTTCATCGAGCACTATAATTAAAATTGCGCCGAAATACACTTGACAGAACGCGTGGTAAATCGTAATAAAAACCGCTTTATTTCAAACCGTTAAATCAATACGAAATGTCGCTGTCTTGTAGAATCGCGGGTGACATCTGTAATCGAATTCGAATATAGGTACGGCATGTCTAACATTTTTATATCGTAATGCGGCGCCGCGTGTCGTTTAGTTCAAATGCGCCGGCCGCGTGCAACCCAACGCTATGACTACAAGTCACACGCACACGTGGCATTGTCAGTAATATGATTTATAAATTACATACAGAGATAACTAAAAGACGGAAACAAATATGAACATACTTTTATGTGTTCTGTACACTATTTTAACTGTGAAAAATAATATGAATGGAAAGCTACGTGGATAGGCTCGAAATCCCCCCCCCCTTTTTTATGTAGCCCTGTAGTTTTCTATTCCTTCCCCCTCTCCAGACTGAACCACGTGGTTTATGGACGATCCCTAACAATCTCGATGATTTGGAACGGTACATACAATTAATTATTAACAAATCAATAATTCTAGCAGCTACTGGCAGGTTCAACCGTAACGTTCCACTCACTACGTCTTCGATTCAGCTATGATTTATACAAGGCTTCTAAAAATCACTCAGGCAAATCGCGTGCTGTGATTCCCACCCGTTTCTTGTTTACCACAAAACTTTGTTCAGACTATTGCTTGAGAATGGTGGCGTAGTAGGGGACCCACATTTTGGACATAAAATACAGGAGTTGGAGGAGGAAATTATCGCAGAACATAATCAGCAACTGATACGATAAAGGAACAGGAATGGGATTCACTGGAAGACGGGAGGAGGGTGAAGAGAGTCATGGGAGTGTAGGCGTGGAATGATATTGGTGTAAGAATTAGGAGTAATGTATGGAAGGGAAAAGATGACCATGACCACAAGCTGGCACTCGATTTCAGGTACAAGAGTGTGAGAAGATTTTCTTTCGTAGTTAAGAGGGTCAGGGATTGGAATAAGTAAGAGATACGATGAATAATTTACCAAAAACGCTGAAAGAAATTGAAGTTCAAATTTGAAGAGTGTACAGTAAAAAAGAGAAATATGCGTGTAGGAATAACGCTACCAGAGTGTGTGCTCCATTGCAATTAAACTGAATTAAAATAAATTAAATCAATCCCATTAGTATAATCAATTTACATTGTTAACTGCAAATACATAACATCCCATGCTAGTTACTACATATGGATTCAATTTCCAGATAATCTAATTACTGCATTTATAAACAGCTTCAACCCAAAGAAAAACACACATCATTGTGAATAACTTTGTCACTTTCTCCTGACATACATGAAAAAAAAGATGAAATCAGCGCAGCTAAATTTCCAAATAAGGTTACACTGCCTAGGTGAACTAACTTCCTTCATAGTGATAAACGCCATCATAGCTAGTATATAAACTCATAATAATGTCTAAGGTACAAAATGGTTTTGATCCATAGTATTCACGAAGCAACGTGTTTTGCAGGATTCGACCACAAGGTGTCATCTGTTTTTTTCCGCATCCTGTTTTCTGTATGTGCACGGCGGACGGTTATAACTGGATTGCAAACAGCCTGGTAGGTTCAACCATAACGTTCCACTCACCACGTCTTCGATTCAGCTAAGATTTTGTAAGCTACCTTACTCTTTGTATTTTCAATAGTTAGTTAAAGACCGACGAGAATTGGGGTTAACATTGATACATGATACTGCAGCTTAAAACCGAGCCCACAACACATTAAAGCCAGAAAAGTAGATAAACAGGTTATAATAATAGTAAATAAACAGTTTCTAATAAAACATCACTTGTAAACTTACCGAAATAAGCGTAATCCATAACCACTCAAAATTTCAAGTAAACAGATTTGGTTACGTGACCATATCACTAATATTCCACACATTCTTCCACTGTAAAGCACTTTTGCAATAATAATTAGGCCAAGGAGAATAAATTTCACTAATAACCTGTAGTTTCAGATAGATTCAAAGCAGTAAATATGATCTTTAAAACATTGAACCATGTGCCCATATTCAGTAAAAGATTACAATCCAGCTAAGTAATTTCAGAGCTTAAAAAGTAGTTTTTATACCTCCAAATAATATTCTTACTAATATCCCTTAAGTTTCAAATAGCTATCAACCGTTTAAGAAAGGATATAAATAATTTTAGAGTCGCAAAATTAAGACGCAAAAACAGTCACCTATAAAACAGAATTTCGAACCGGCAAACATATTTCAGTAACGAAAAACATTTGGAAATCAATTAAATAAATTAAAGAAAGGTTTTAAAAATAATATCCGGGCGTAATAAGCTGTAAATAAAAAATTGGTAAATTTGAGTAGAGTGGGAAAAACACACATTTTTGAAAAATTAATAACTTGTGATCCACTCAACCGATTTTAAAGATTGTTAGCTCATTATAATCAGCAGGCACGTAAGAACATTTCGGCAATAGTTTAAACTCAAAATTATAAACATTAACGCGGAAAATTTTCCATAGTCAATTAATTGTACTATTCCACCAACTTAATAAATGTCTTACACCGATTTGAAAGCATTTAGAGAAAAAACACACAGAACACAAAACACTTGTTGGAACACGCTCTACACATTGTGATTTTTTGGAAGCCCTCCGTGAACACAAAAATTTTGAACACCTGTTGATCCTAGCAGTAGAATGCCGTTTTGATATAAGGAAATCCCGGTGTGGCCATGTTTAGTAGTATTCAGAAGTCCACGGTGCGGGGAGCACGTATTGCTCGCCAAGCGAAGTCGGCGCTTAGCCGCGCAAGTTTCATGGGAACTGTTGCTTACCGGAAATAGTAATGGCGCGGGTCAGGGAGGCCATCTTTGAAATATTAAACTTTTCAGACATGTGATACTACAGTAGAAGGATTTTAATTTTCCGATCGGGGTTAGGCGGTTCTGTCCTGCTTCATTACTTGTGATCTTTCGTGTGATGGTTAGACTGATGCCATAACTAACTGCAATTTACTGTACTTTAAGAATATATGGTTTTCGTGACATGAACTTCACCAGCTTTTATTTCTAAATTAGTACCCTCCTTACATAGGGATTGTTTATGTAAGTGGCGTTCGTTTCTATTGTGCAGATAGTAATTTCCATAGGCGATTCACGGTTTCAGAACATTTCCTTGACTTTTATCAGAATTTTGAAGGTACTACAGTTTAGGTGGACAAGCCGATACGCACCCCGGTAAGGGTTCGGATCCTAACAATTTATACAAAGCTTCCAGAAATCACGTGCTATGATTCCCACCCGTTTCTTGTTTACTAAGGACTTAAGGACTTAAATGACGCCACTGTCGATGAGCCGCAAATTCCTAGTTAAAAAAGTAACGGTCACACCATTCGGTAACTAAACAATTCGTCCTGTTGTCAATTAATGATGATTACCTATAATTGCTTCATCGTCCAATTCACTGGTTACAGTCGTTGGTCGTCAGATACCACCAAAGGTTAATGACTACTGCTCTGAATGGATCAAATAGTTCTACGAAATGACAACACCGACGATTCACTTTTCACCCCACTTTTATTTCGTAGAAAACTTGATACTAACATTACTCGTGGATTAAGTACTAGACTCATCCAAAGATACTAAAGCGCAAATACATTTTGAAGCCGACTGAATACTTGAAACAGTAAGTAAAAGGCAACTCAGTGGTCGCCTCTGCCGTTCGCTTAACTAGTCACTTGAGAAACAAAAGAAGGCCGACCAATGTTTCTTGAGCGTTGACAATGCGGCCGACAGTAAAAACTACACTAAAACAATTAGAGCTAGTACAAAATTATTCACGATCATTATGAAACGCCCGGAAATGAAAATTAAAAGTATTTACAGCTATTTACACACAAAATTATTAACATAAACCAGTTTCAAACAGTTGAGAATTGTTCTCTAAACAATGTGGCTTACTTAGTTACAAACTTTTAATTAATATATCATACATAATACTGTCCTTGATTGTATTACATATCATTAACGCAGCTTCTTTCCATAAAACAATGTTCACTTACATGAAGACTATACAGAAATTCACAATTAATCACACGAATAATATACAAATACTCAATTAATCAACTGCCATCTTGCTATACAAAGTTCTTAAAATAAAATTTCATAATGGGACTGAGGGCTGTTACGTAGTGATGTTAATACTTCTGTCAAAATGGAAGTAAATAGCGATAATCTTCTATACTATTATAAATCTGTAAGCAAGCTGCGTTTGTAGTGAGGCTTGATCTCTAATAACGCAAAAACTACCGCATCAATTTGCATGGTGTTTCCAAATTTTTAAAGCTAATGTTGCTGATCAACATCTGCAGAAGTAGCTAACGACTAATATGTACCATGGGAAGAAGCAAGTCAGTAAAAGACTTCAGAAATGTGAAACTGTGGACCACAGATAATTATACACATTCAGACGGTCACTCCTTTCATATAGAGACCTGACAAAATTTAGGATTTCCCTTTTTTTTTTTTACTTCTGCGATTCATTTTTCTGGACCGCAGTACTTCAAAATAAAAAGAATACGTGAATCAAGTATAATCAGCATTTACTTGAATCGTAACAGGTCTGTTGAATTACGAAAAAGTTATATTACTAATATTGAAGACGACATGTATTGTCTCTGGTAGACTGTTATACAGTTTGTCTCTGGAACAAAACTGCTACGTGAACGCTGTACACTACAGCCACAATAAGCCAATACTTAATACGAAATTCAATTTTTTCTCGAAGAGCGATGTCTGAAAAACAGCTATTATAAATATCAGCAAGTAATAAAACATACTTCTTTCATAATGACTTGTGCGGAATTGCACATATTTGGAAGTACTTTATTCGATTAATATGTCTCGTGGCTATAACGTGCAAATATAACTATGCATCCGAAAATTCAGGTACATGCGACTCAAATAATTACATAGAAAATACGGATATATTGAAAGAAACTCAAATAAAAAAATTTTCATATCCTAATGATACACCGCGTAAATTATAAAGCTAAAAGCATCGTCCCTTTGGCCTATAACAAAGCATATCAGCTGTCATCACTGTCCATGTTGCATTTCAATCGATTTACAACTTGCGATAATTTTGCTTGAGTTACATGCACATTAGCACATATACTGTACCGTGATCCATTTTGACATTTTTGAATTAATTATATCTGACTGAAATAATGACAATAATGATACGACGATTTGAAACCAAGATTAACTCCAATTCACGTAAATTTCTATTTTAAAGCAGGAATAATTGATGGTGTATCAACATAAAATAAAAACCAATATCCAAACAGCAAAAAATAAATAAATCAGAAAAAATTGAGATGCTGTGATTATTGGTAACGAATTTTTATTTCAAATATAACTAGGCATCCTAAAATTCTATTCTACACCGCGTAAATTTTAAAACTAAACCCGTTATGCCTGATGCTAAACAAAACGAGTCAATTGTCATCTGGTCCAGGCTGTTGTTTCGCCAGGTACTTACATGCGACTGAAATAATTACATAGAAAATACGGCTATATTGAAAGAAACTTAAATTAAAAATGTTTCATATCCTAATGCTACACCGCGTAGATTATAAAGCTGCAGGCATCGTCTCTTAGGCCTATAACAAAGCATCATATCAGCTGTCAGGTTGCATTTCAAGCGATTCGCAACTTGCGATAATGTTGCCACTCAGAAATAATTGTTTCAATTACATGCACGTTACTACATAAACTGTACCATGATCACATCTCGACATTTTTTGATTAATTATATCTGACTGAAATAATGACAGTAATGATACGACGATTTGAAATCAAGAGTAGCTCCAATTCACGTAAATTTCTATTTTAAAGCAGGAATAATTGATGGTGTATCAACATAAAATAAAACCAATATCCAAACAACAAAAAATAAAAAACAACAAAAAATATATAAATCTGAAAAATTGAGATGCTGTGATTATTGGTAACGAATTTTTATATTTCAGCACACTTCCAAGAGGACTAAGTCATAGATTACTGCTATATTAACATAAATTTATGGCACCGCGGTTATGTTGCAATCCTCGGTATCCACATTTAAAAATAAACTTTTTTAATTAAGTATCATGGAAACAATATTTTTCATTATATCCACAGATACATCCTTAACAAAGCTTATACCTAGCTATATAATCCCAGGCAAAGTTTACACATAAAATCGCCAAAAAAATTACACATAATGATTATATCAGCTTTCTTAACGTTACAACTGTTATATATCCATTTAAATTTTCGGTACCACGGTTAACGTGGAATCCTCCATATCAGCATTTAAAAATATTATGTTTTAGCTGAGTTAAATATTGCTTTCAGAAATAATATTAAGCATTACTACCACAGATATTCTATATTGTAACCAAGTTTATGCTCATCTATATACTCGCAGCCAAAGTTCACGCATAGTGATAATTACAGCTGTGAAAACGTTTTAATTGTTAGTGCTGTGAGTTGGGTAAGTATAAAAGTTTATGATATGCCCTTGCGAAAGAGATCTAATCTGTCGGGGTCAACTTCTTCAGCTAAAAGATGTCGCCGAAATCGGCTAAATGAGAGTGAAATAGACCGACAACATCGTCTGCAACGTCAAAGAGAACGAGATGAAATAGCTAGAGCAAATGAAAGTAACCTGCACCGAGAAAAGTGATTGACCTATAACCGGGTTCTATACGCTAAATCCATAGCTTCTGAAAGCGCACAGAAGAAATAATGTCGTTTGAACCGTGAAAGCCTTTCTAAACAATAAATGTTTATACTTCGCACAATAATTACAACCACGAATTACTACTGTTAATTTTTCAGGAACCTTTTCTACTATTGAATCAATTGCATCACATTAAAATATGAATAAAACAACTCTTTGACATCAGTATGAAAACCGGCCTAACGTATTAACCGAAACAAACGAAACTATTCAGAATACATTAACAGTTCATGCCTTTCCACGTTAATTTCTGATAAGAGAATAAAATCGGTAAATAATTTCTACACCTGCCAAGGCACGCGCGCGTGAAGCAGCGGGCAAATGCTAGTAATCTTTATGACTGAATTATGTCTATGCAAGATTCACAGAATTTTCTTCAGTTGATCACTTGTTCAAGAATACGAAACAGTATGGTTGTGGGAAAACTGTTCATAATTATGGAGTTATAATAAATATTAATTGGAATAAGCTACATGGTAAGTCTAGGATACTGTTGCTTCTCACCACTTAGTCACTTATTCTGCCGGAGGACGATTACCTCGCGGAAACGGTTTACACAGACAAAAATGGCAATAAAACGCTTTCAAAGAAAAAGTGGCATCACTGGTACGAAAGTGGTGTGGCTGGATTGAACGTTTCATTCACAGAAAGAGGCAGACATGGTTTGAAACTAGATTTTGGGAACATGCACCAGTTGGGTAAAATCTTCTCGAGCTTTCCACCGGGATGGCGCGTCAATGTAGGGCGGAAGATGGAGCCATAGGCAGGCTTCGAAACGTCGCCCACATTGACGCGCCATCCCGGTGGAAAGCTCGAGAAGATTTTACCCAACTGACTCACCGAGAAAGCCTACATTCGTTCACAATGAAGACTATTTAGGTTCCCAGTTCGAAAGAATGCACTGGTGGAATGTGTTTGCTCGTTCTTTACAATAGCTTTTTACCACCACTTTATCATCAGTTCCTGACAACTGGTAGTTTGACCCTCTGGCAGCTTCTCGCATCAGCTCCGTATCAGACCTTTGGACCCTTTGTCTTTTTATCGAGTGCTCAGCGGCTGTGTTGACATGCTTTACTAGTTTCTGGGTCACACAGATGGAACAGCTTTCATCCATATTGCCTGTCAGCTCATAATATCGTCATCGAAATATTTCTAAACCTGCTTGACCACTAATATCTTTTTCGACAGGATTCATGACGTGAAGTATAGTATTCCAAAATCAGCAGTAAGTAATGATTTTAAATTTATCCTTCTGTTTATCAGTTTCATGTTATTATTTTTCTTCGTCACCATGGAACCATCCGTAAACGAAACTTTTCCTTGGTTGAAGGCAACAAATTTTGTCGTTTGACCAGCATAAAATCTTGAAGAATCAGTTTTCCTCTTTTTTTTTTTTTACTGTCATCCGTCTTTTAACTGGTTCCATGCAATCCTCCATCCCTTCCTATCTTGTGCTAACTTCTTCATCTCCCATTAAAGCCCACGTCCTCAATTATCCACTTCATATATTCTAATCTTTGCCTTCTTCTACAGTTCTTACCTTCGACTGTTCCTTTCACTAACAAATTAACCAATGCAGCATGTCTCAAAATATGATCTACCAGCGTGTCTCTTCTTTCTGTAAGCTTCTTCCACAAACTTGTTTCCTTAGCCTTCATTTCCACAACTCTTTCATTTTGTACTTTGTCTGTCCAATTAATTTTTAGCATTCTTCTGTAGCACTACATTTCAAATGCTTTAATTTTCTTTCTTTCTGGTATTCCTAAAATCCATGCATTGTTACGATAAAGTACTGTGCTCAACTCATAGAGTTTTAAAAAGTCCTTTCTAAGTCCTAGATCAATATTTGAAACTGAAAGATTTCTCTTTTTCATGAAGGCTCTTTTTGCTAGTGCTATTCTGCTTTTAACATCATTTCTGCTTCGGCTCCTCCACCTATACTGGTTTAATGTTATCGCGAATTTACTTGGACCATTTCTTTATTTTATTCATTTACATAAAAAGTGTAGAAAATAAAATACCCAAATCAGGTAAAAAAAGGTACGTCACCCTAGAAAAACGTTCATCTGACGATATTTTGGTTGCGTTCGCCTCTATGTGAAATTCTATGCTAATTTTTAACTCCTTCTAAACTGCCATAGACGCAAGTTCTCTACTAGGAAATTATATGCCCCTTATTTTAGTTAAGGAATTATGGTTATTTGTAACTATAACTGTTAAACTTTTAATGTGCTGTTTTTTCTTGTGACTACTGAACTTTAAGCATGCCCAATAAACTTTTCTGTACTTATTACACGACTGGGAAGCACTATCTTAATGGTGGCGCCACATTTTGTTAACGGATTCTTAATTAACTTTAGTAGATTGATCGAAAATGTGATATTTCTCTTAGTTCTCGAGATATCGACTGTCAAAAATTAGTTCTTTCTGGTCGAGGCAGCATTTCAACTTAACCACAATCGGTAGTAAGAAAACAAAACATACATTGTCCATGTCCATGTTCCAGTTGGTGAATTTTTTTGGGATCACGGCCACATCTCAATTCAATCATCTCAATTTTCAGACAGTATATTCCTTACTTTCGATTTATCGAGTTACATAAGAATCCATCATCAAATTGCGGCGCCACGGTTATAGTTGAATCTCCCAAAAATGTTACAGTGGGCGTAGTAAAAAAAATCCCACAAAAACAATTCTTGTAAAAATACGCCAAGTCTCGTGTTCATGTAGTGACAAAAAGTTATGAGATCTTCTTCTGAGCCAAGTCTACACTTTACAGTGTTAGTTTCCTTTTTGCCTTTGTTTTGTTTTGCTTATGGCTTTACACCTCGTCAGCGTCAAGGTCATTAAAGTCGGTAGGAATTAGGGACAGCAAACGGGAAGGAATTCGCCATTTTGGGAGACCATGGGAAACCATGGCGTGACTGGGGTTGGAACCTACGCCCACCCGAATGCGAGGCCAGAGCCTTACCACTCACCTTTCACGCTCGATCTTTTTCACATTGTTAAGTTCAGCCACATCAGGAAAGGGGGAGAGAAGCGAAACTTGACACTCAGTGACCAGTAAAGCCAATAGGTTGTCCCGATACGCATTTGCGTTACGCAGACTGTGTTCAAGATTTTCTTTTCAATAAAAAAAAAATGCCTTTAAACAGCCACGTCATGAGTCGGAGCTTCGAAGGAAGTTCCAGGAAGCTGCGTGGATACGAACGGAAACTGGGCGGTGCGTCACGGGAAGTGTAGGAGCTTGCCCAACGGGTCGCGCGGAGTAAAAAGACGACTGCAGGAAGAGTGGAGGGAGAGAGAGAGAGAGAGAGAGAGAGATGATAAAACTCTCGGCGTGAGTGTGCCGCAGTCAGTAGCGTCCTGGACACCAAAGCAGACACTCCGAACAGAATGACGTCGGTCGCAGCAGTGGTCAGTATAAGAACTACTTGTTCTTGGCTTGTCGCCAGGCGTCTTTGGCTGTTACTTGCTGCAATATGCAGCTTGTTAGAGGCAATATCTTGGCGCATCATTTAATAATAAACTCAATTGGTCTGAGAGCTGTTAGAGAGGGCGTTTAAGGTGCGTCGGCGGCAAAATTGTTAGGGAGATGAAAGGGATGGGTAAGAGATGGGAAGCAATTCGGTGATGACCTTTTGAAGGAACCTCTCCAGGATTAGCGTAATTTCCTTCAGGGAAATCGAAATTTGGACGACCGGACCTGGCAATGAACCCACGACCTGCCGGATTAAACGTCCGCGACGCACGGTTGTCACAGGAAGCATTGCTTAGCTCTGGTGAGGTAGTATGGAATCCACAAGATGAGTATCAGCTACAGCAGTTGGTTGGGTTGTAAACTAGGACAACAAAATTGATTTTAAGAAATTACAGTTGAGGAGAATGTAGGCTGGGAGTCATAGCAAGATAAGAGACGGGTGGAAACAGTGATTGTTGTTCGTAAGGTGATGCGGCTTGGATGGATTCTGGAATAGTTATTGTTAGTATAGTGTAGAAGTGACTAACATCATAGACTGGCTCAAGAATATGGGAATAACAGACTAAAGGCAGGTCATGAATACTTTACCTGAAATAGTGAACGAATTAAGTTAAATGTTCGTGTTGTGCGTCTGTAGAAAAAACTTAATCGAAACAGTTAATAAGCTATAAGTAAGAAAAAATTTTATTTTTTATTTTAATAGCATATAATACATAAACTGTCAGAAATTTCTAAAGAAATAACGTTTAATTTAATATTCCACTTTAGCATGGTTTCCAAATGCAAAAATAGACCCTGCAAGACTGACAATGTTTACCTACATGATACATTAAAATTATGTTTTTCAAAACTATTCTAATTGAACTAATAATATAAATTCTGCATGACACCAACTTCACAAATGATAAGTTATGCTACTAATAAATCAGAGATATTAGTGTGTATATATATTATTATAGTGATAATGTTATTAGTCCAGATATTATCAATCTAGTCACTATTAGAGGAACTAATACGTCTTTTACACTGATATTATTTCTTCTTGATTTTTTGTTGTTTAGTTCCAAAAACTAATCAATGAAAAACAGCATTGTGTGCAATGTTCCACCAGTGTTGTCAATCTGAAAAGTTTTGAATATTTACGCTTTTACTCCGAGAAAACTCCATCTGAGTACAGAAGAAATACGGTACGGAACTTAACAGCCGAGTCAAAGCAGCCGTGGTTTTTTAGTGCAGTAAATGTACTTTTTGTTGTTTGTTCTAAATAATTCTTTCAATACTCTTGTGAGTGTAGGCATAAAAAAGTAAAAATTTTCTTCATGTTTTTATTTGTGCGTGTCATTCTGGAATTTTGGGTTCGATTCCAGGTATGGCTGGCCACATTTCGTTGCTCCTTGGATTTACGAAATCATTCCAGATAAAAGCCTGGATGGTTCACCAAAAGGTCATCGCTGAATTTTTTACCCGTTCCTTATCCCAATCCTGACCGACCCTAACATTCCCGATGTCTATCAAGGGTGAAAACTATCTACAAAAAACTTTAGTTTAGTTTAGTGCCATGAAATTTCAAACATAGGAATTGTATATGAAATCTGAAAACTAATCTGAATACTGGTCTGTTGCCTGTCAAAATCTCTCCCATTGTTTATCTATGCAGTCAAAATCATATACCTATTTTGTTCACAGATTGGAAAGTACACGAATTTTTAATATTTTACATTGCAAAAACATCGGTACCTCCATATAAGCTGCTAAACATAGCCATACTTGTATTTGGCGAAGTACAATTTCTGGCCTCCAAACTGTTTATAGTTTTTTCGGACCAGCTATGGCAGGCGGGTAATATTCGAAGAGGCGAATTTGAATTTTGTTATAGTCAACCGCATCTGGGTTTTTAGTTGGATAGCTGCTTTTTCACGATGCTTTTTCAAAAATCGAACGTAGATGATAATCAACACTCTTCAAATCTCAGCGCTATAGCTGCCACCCTCCAAAACGTATTATGCTTATTGCCAGCGGGTGGTACATAATCCCGTGAAAAAGTTTTTAATGATGGTTTGAAAAAACCCATATCGTCATTTTAGTTCAATATTCTGTGTCACTGTAGTAAATATATTTGTCTACTAGCTGTTATACACAAGTTCTTACTCATGGACTTAGAATTTAAAAATTGGATATAGAATGCTATAAGTTACGAAAAAGGAGTCCTAAAAAGTAACAGAGTGGGGATAATAAGACTGGGAAGGGAATTACCATGTTATTGTACAACTGAACCTGTCTCATGAAGAGAATCGATTTGCAGTATCTTTTTTATATATAAAAAAGCTACAAACTAAAAGGGAAAAAGGGAGGTGGGGGGTGGTTGGGTAGCCGCGGGAGACTACCTACCACAGT
Source organism: Vandiemenella viatica (assembly GCA_031002005.1). NCBI lineage: Eukaryota > Metazoa > Arthropoda > Insecta > Orthoptera > Morabidae > Vandiemenella > Vandiemenella viatica. Next base: position 33,928,935 of record CM061918.1, read on the forward strand.
TCCTCCAGCAAATTTTTGTTTTTGGTTTAAAATTATTTCACTTTTTGGTACATCGTATCTCAATACCGTTTGGTACACAACGTTTGTGGTTTTAGAATCCTTTGCTAAGATATAGGCGTGTGAGCCAGTTACATATAACTGCCCACGGCAAAAACACGTCTTTTCTGAGTGTACCGCTGTTACTTTCAGCTTCTGTCCCTGGTGCACTGCAAACTCATGTCTACAGTACATAGTAAGTTGTGTCTGTACATGAAATTCATGAACAAATCCTACACAAACTGACTGCGAGAGAAATAAAGCCTGAGTGACCGATACAACATTACAGAGACTCACCCACGCTATCCGTCTGTCTGTGATCGTTCGGTTAGTTTACAAAATTTCGTGACAGAATATGTTATTTAACCCGAAAAAAGTATTCAATGTCCTTCCTAATTATACATACTATTTAATTTAATTCCGATGAAGCGCACGATCTGGTGGTGATTTCCCTACAAACCCATTTTCTCCCTGTACTGTACCCACCTACTTTTGCTCTTTACAAATTTCAACTTTAAATTCTTTCAACGTTTTTGGTAAATTATTCATCCTTTCTCTGGGAAACTTATTCTAATCCCTGACCCCATTACCTACTAAACCAGTTACTTAAAATCTCTGCCCTTTTCAAATCCTCTGTAACTTCTTCTCCATTCTTATCTACAATTGTCTCAACATCCTCCCCTTCTCCTCAGTTTTTTTAACATAGCCATAGAAATTTCTAGATGCATTAGACAGTAGTTCCCTTGCACCGATTATACTCTTCATAAAACCATCTTCATCTTCTTTGGTATTATTAATTCCTTGTCTGCTCTGCCCCCCCCCCTTATTTTGTTGTTTCAAATGTTCCCTACTACCCTGCGGTATCTTAACTCTGTAACGATCTCTTCTTATCAACCTCTTTATCCACCTCACCTCCGCATTAAAGTACCTAGATTCTGTACTTCTCTTTTTCTGTTTGGAATAAACGTTTATTCACCCTTTGTTATTATCTCCTTGAACTCTTCCCACCTTGACTCTATGGTACTTGTTCCATCCTTTCATTTGCTGAAACTTTTCCTGAAACATCTCTTCAAGTTCGAAATCAGTGTCTTTTATAATCGTACCTATTTCACCCTTCAATTTTGGTCAATGGTTCATTGAATCCTCTAATATCCGTCAATCACTTATTCGTTCAGTTACTTGAGGACCCACAAGGTTATCATGGGGCTTTATCAGAAAGATATCCATGTTTTGTACCCTAGTGTTCTGCTCTACGACTTGTGTAAACCTTCCTTCCCTTATGAAGGTATTTGTAGATCTATGTTCCCTTGTGTTATTAATCTTATTTCATACCCAGATTACACATGGTAAATTTAAATTCCCACCAAAAATGAACATTCTATTTTCACTTTTGAACTCTATGAATCTAATATTTCCCCAAGAGCCTCATCTTCATCAGTCATTCTTCGATTGCGGTAAGCAGCCAACATCCTGATTTTTTCTTTTTTAATATCCCAAAAATCTACCTATAGTAACTCATGGTCATGATCTATGAACGACAGTAACTGTAGTAGTTTTTGATAACCCTTAGATCAGTTTAGCAGTTGTACAAATTATTTTTGTCGCTATAGACAAGTCTAATGGATTAATTCACATTAATTTCTTGCTACAAGAAATTTTAAAACAAACACATTCACAGATATAATATGCCCTCTGGTTTCCCATTGAGAGACTCCACAAGTCTGATACATCAAATTCACGCATTTCCCGTTCTCCATTGGCTCATAGTTTCCATAAATTAATTTAATGAGTATAAGGTATAAATTTTTGTTTATTGAAGTTTATAATAAGTTATCTGATAAAAATGAAAATATCATTTGATGGCAACGTAGAACGGTGAAGAGTACGATTGAGTGATTTTAATAGCCAATAAGTGCCTTTAATATTGAATATTTCGTTTAAAGGCATGGTTGGGTGCTTTAGTGGCTGCTGCCATATTTAGAATCATATTTACGCATTTAAAACTGGTAACTTCGCTCAAAGTAATATACAGAACATTTAAATTATCTTTAATAATATTTAAAATCACTACCCAACAATTCTGAGTAAAATTAACAACTTTTTTTTTTTATTGCTATAAAATAATTAATTTATAGCCAACTGCTTTGATATTCAGTCATTATTCTTGAATAAATCGTCTGCGGTCAGCTTTTTTCGATTTAGTTGTTGAAAGACTATGTGAGGACTGGAGGGTAAAATGTAATATCTGCCTTGCCAAACTTAGGAGAAGTATTTATTCAGCTCGCCCTTGTCGTTGAATAAAATTAAACCGAAACTAATAGCTGAATGAATTAGTTTCGACAGAACGTAATCAGCGAGTTATTTATCGTTGGCGGATCCGATGATCGGAATCTGCAACTTCAAGGTTAATAAGTCAACAAATCAATGACTAATTTTTGGTACCTGCTAATTAGTAAATATATGAGAATGAGAAAATGGTGAATATTTCGCATAAAGGCATAAGAAAAACATCTAGGACTAGTGCAACAGTAGGGAGCAACTCTTCTCTTTTCACACAATCGATGACATAGTGGTATTTCACTTTTTTTAAATTTGTTTTTATAAAACAGTGCATTTTTAGGCCAGAAGCCACTTTTCTTCATGAGAAGTAAGAGGTTTTTTTTTTTATAACTGCTTTACGTCTCTCAACAGTGAGGTCTTTAGAGACGGGAAAGGATGGGGGGCAAGGATGGGGGGCAAGGATGGGGGGCAAGGATGGGGGCAAGGAATGGGAAGGAATTCGGCCATGGCCTTTTAAAGGAAGCATCCCGGCATTTGCCTGGAGTGATTTGGGAAACCATGGAAAACCCAAATCTGGATGCCCGGACGGGGATTCGAACCGCCGTCCTCCCGAATGCGAGGCGAGAACGCTAACCGTTACACCGCCACTCTCGGTAAGAGTAAGAGGAATCTACGGAATTTGCAGGCCTCGATAAGAATTCGAGTAGAAACTCAGATTATGAACGCTCCAGTGATCAGTTCTTGGAGAGATTGAGGTGATTGCGTCCATCGAAACCTCTTTTGTTTCATGACTTCCGCAGTTATAATCTCGAGAACTTTTTTATTATTATTGAGGAGCTGAACTACATTCAGAACTGGTAAAATTGGGTGGTACATTGTCTCCTCTTTTGAGAGTGCATGGCCACTTCAAAAGCCAGCGAACCGCTGGTGAGAGTTGGACAATCACGCGTCACCTTGGCGGCTCTCCTTCACACACATGTCGTTTTGATGACGCTGAGTGGCTGTGCGTTAGAATTGTTTGCTCGAATCCCCTGTTTCTGGGTCAAGCAGCCAGGTGCATGCTTCATCCATGGTCAGCAGTCGGCTGGAAAACTCCTCCTCATCGAACTCTCAGTGGCATGAAATATCTACTGCTGGTGCCTCCCAGTAGTTCTACATGAAATATAACCGTCCACATGACACAGTTCTTGATTATCTTCCTCTCCTCCAATATCGCCTTTCCACTCTCTCAGCCATAATTCATAATACACTTTAATTTCTAGTCACCATATCCACTTAGACACCATAACATTACTTTTCTCCCAAAACTTTCACTTTTATATGTTGCTGGTTTTCCTTTTAATAATTGTACAACGCTCCGTGCAACAGATTAACGTGTCATGTCACATTCCTCTACTTCCCCCATTGACTTGAAGAGAAAGAAATGAAACAATCTACTATATAATTTCCTCCGTGCATCAGATTAACGTGTCATGCCGCTTCCTCTACTTCCCCCACTGATTCGAGGAGCAAGAAGGGAAACAATCTACTATATAATTTCCTAACCTCACTCACTCACCTCGATAGCTATTGGCTGGAGAACGGTGACGTCGCGCGTCAGCCTTCGCTCGCAAATTAACAGCGATCATTAGAAGAAACTTGAGGTTATGTCCGCAATTTAATAGCTAATCAACTGCTATGAACTTAATTGCCAGAATACATTCATTAAGTTTGCTATTTGTAGCATTTTATACTTTAAAAAATATGGAAAAACTCTATTGCTAAAAAAACTTGGAACTATGAGTACTCTTCAATAACATGTCACCGAGCGTGTCGGTGTAACGGTTAGCTTTCTGGCCTCGCATTCGGGAGAACGGCGGTTCGAATCCCCGTCCGGGCATCCAGATTTGTGTTTTCCATGGTTTCTCAAATCACTCCAGGCAAATGCCGGGAAGCTTCCTTCAAAAGGCCATGGCCGAATTCTTTCCCATTCCTTGCCCCCATGCTTTCCCGTCTCTAAAGACCTCGCTGTTAAGAGACGTTAAACAGTTTAAAAAAAATGACATGTCGCAAATAAAAGTTATATAAAAAACATTTTAAAAAAAACCTTAAAATACTCCTCTGTTGAAACCACGAATTACAATTGACATTCCGGTCCAGGCTAAATTTCGATTAAAAAAAAAAAACTTTTGCTAAGTTGCTGCTTGATCAAAGTTTATACATTGCGATTTATTTGCTTTTTATGTTTTTTACCGACCACTTTCGTTAGTGGTCTTTGTTCATGTTCGCTGTGCGTGAGTTATTACGTTATTTAAAGTGAACACCAGACCAAATATGTTACCGAATCGAGTATTTTGGCAATTCATTTCTTGGGAGTTCTTTAACTATTTAGTAATATGGACTCTGTATTAAGGTCTCTGGCCGTTACAGACTCTGTGACGAAAGATTACATCTGAATGTTTGCCCAATCTCAAGAAATATAACGTGAATCTTTCGAAGCAAAAAGGAATTCTTCAAAGAGTAAATTTTTAGTGTCAAATACAAGTCAAGTTTGTGCTTCATAAGTTAGAGTCCACAATCTTCGAAAAACTTCTTCAATCTCAAGAGATTTCATTCGCTCTAAGCGTGAGACACAGGTCAAGTTCGTATTTGGTCAGATCAGGTCAACCTGTCATAATCTCTGACCATAGAAACTGGAACTACTCTAGACCCATGAAGATACTCAAAACAACGGTCACGGGGTTACACTAGTTATAAATAAAACCTTATTTTTCTTATGGTTTTACGTCTCGTCGGTGTCGAAGTCATTAGAGACTGAAGAGAATTGGAACGTGGAACGGGAAGGAATTCGGCTATGTCCTTTTGAAGGTGCTATTCCGACATTCAACTGGAATGATTTCTGGAAACTACAGTTTAACGCCTCTTCAGTTTCTAGGTCTTCAGAAGGTGGAGAGGATTTGGGACATGGAACGGGAAGGAATTCGGCTTTTGCCTGTTTGAAGTAACTATTCCGACATTCGCCTTTAGTTATTTTGTGGAACCATGCACACTGAAATCTGGATGGCTGGAGGTGATTGGAACCCAGTTCCTCCCGAATGCAGGCTCGAGCGACAAGCAGAACGAAAATATTGCGTGCTTGTCACACAAACACCAGTGCACAATACATCCAGATAACTGTCTGTGTTATCTATTTATGGCCTGTCGACAGTGTGGTCACGAGGCACTCAAGCCTGTGAGAATGTTTTTAGTTCGTTTGTCTCTGGCAGACTGGACCAACTTGTGCCTTATATATGCTTTGCTAATGTACGCCGCGTCAGTAAAAAAGAAGAGAAGCTTTTACCGCCAATAGAGCGCCTTCTGTTTCTTGAAGTGAATTCGCCTAATGGTTTACGTCTGGAAGTTATCCAGAGAGATTGCGCAGAGAAAGGCTGTCTGTTCTGGCGCCATCTCGCACAACTTGCTGACCTTCACTCACTTCTTACAAACCAGCTGTTTCTTCTGTCGTCTGTTTTGCAGGATTGAGTGCTAATGATATGCTTCACACTCTGCCTCCTCTCATTTAAATCTTGCGCTTCCATCTGGTTTGTTTTGGTACAATCTAGTCTAACCAATGCACTGGACATCTTCCACTTGACCGTTGACCTCCTACATCTCCATTGTGATGGTTTTTTGGGATTGTCTCCTAGTCGCTGAGCAATGTAACTAAAGAAATCTCTGACAGCATGTGTAGTACAGTCTCTTTTCCACATTCTCGTAGTAGCTGAGACGAGAAGATGAAAAACGGTTAGAAGCATTTGAGATGTGGATGTGAAGGAGAATGAGGAGAATGGAGAGGATAAGCTGGATGGATAAATCAGGTAATGGAAAGGTTTCGTGAAGGAGAAAATTACCCCAAGTCGTAAAAGAAAGAAAGAAACAGTACCGGATTAACCACGTAGCAGGAGGTAGCAAATGCTACGGGCCTCGCGCCTCCTAGGGGGCCTCGCGCCTCCCAGGGGGGCCCCGCACCTAGGCTAGCCGGCGACTTTTTTTGTGTTGGACACTTGCTGAGAGGGGAGTGTTTGCTATAAGACGCCCTGGAAGGATTAGTTTGTGGGAGGAGAATGAGAGGAAGAAGGAGGTAGAAGATTACGGACAACATCAACTACATGGGTATGAAGAGAAGGGCAGAAGACAGAAGAGCAGTCGTATGAAAACCTGCCTTAGGGCAAAGCACTAATGATGAGTCCTTTTAGAAATGAGACGTTGGTTCTTTTTTCACACCTGCAATATTCACATTATTCTCCTGCTTGTCTACATTTCAAAATCATCTATTATTCTACAGGCTTCTGTATTGATGGTCCATATTTCTGTATCATAAACAAATATACGAAAAACTAGGCCTTGAGTAGTTTGATATTGGTATGCCTCGTCCTTCCAGATGACATTGTCTCTAATCTTTGTCGTATTTCCGCTCTGCAGCCACCATTCTTACCTATCATAAAGCCTTGGTGCACAAAATGATTCACTTTCTCATACTCTGCCAGTAAACCTCTCTATGGCAGAGACTCAGGTCGGTCTAGCATCATAATTTTGGTTTTATCTTAGTTCACTGACATGCGCAGGGTCCCGCTTTCAGTCTCAAACCTCTTCGACCATTCCTTCATTCGGCTTTCGATACAATAAGAAGCGTGGGGTCATCGGAGAATCTAAGATTGCTTATTGTTTGCCCTCCCACAGTTACAACCATGCAGACATTTCCTTTCGACATCTTCTCCATAGATATTAATAAAATTCGAAATACTCTGGAATGTTCAGAAGGTCTGGACGCTGCCCTATTCAGCCTGATTACTTTACTGTATACAAGCGTTTGGTAAGAGTGATAAGGTGTTTATAAATCCCCCATTTCTTACATTACCTTCCACAGTTCTTGCCATTTAACACAATAAAATTCTTTGCTGTAGTCTAGAAAACACAGTATCTGTTAAATTATTTACATTTCTCAGTTAGCTGTCTTGCACTTTTGATCTGCTCACGATTGTCTTTGTATTTCACAAAGCTCTGAAGATATTCTTTGTCCGGACAGTATCTGACACGGCCATGTAGAATGTTTAGACGGTTTAGAAGGATTTTTTTGGCATGTGTAGTGCTTACAGCATTATGTTATGCCTTTCCTTTGGAACGATAACTCACCTGATCCAATCTTCAAGACTATGTCTCTGTTCCATATGGTGTCATATGTTTCACTAATGACATGGATGCCCAGTTCTCCAGAGGTTTCGCATTAGGTACAGCTGCTTTACTGCTTCTTAATTTATCCCAGTTTTCTGACATCTTCTGTCAAAACGCTTGACCCTTTCTTGTCTGGACCGTCTCCATGGCTGATTTTCCCATTGGCATCCAGGTACAGCTTAATGCAATATTTTCACCACCGCGGCAACTTGTTCCACATCTATCAGTGTCAATTACCATCTTCTATCATCCAAGTTCTTGATTTCTCTGAACTGAAGAAATCCAGCAACCCAGTTGTTTTTAGTTTCAGTTCTTTGGCTGGTGTGCAGAATCTTCCTTTGTTGCCACTTTATACTCTACGTCCTTCTTTTGTATGTACCGCTGTAGTTTTGGAAGTCCTTTATGTCATTTCCCCCGTAAAACGTTATTTTTAATCCCATCACAACTTATTACATGTGCGATATTATTGCAAGCTAGCATTGTGGGTGGGTCTATAAGATAGTATCGCAGTGTTATTCGGAGTGACTATTAGCCGATTCCCAATCACCAAACTTCTACGCAACTCGAACAGAGTGACGGAATACAACTATGTCAACGATGATTCGTCCGTCGGATTGGGGAGGTAAACCTGTAAAATCACATGTTTCCCTACAGAAGAATAGGCCTAAATGTGCTGACACCTGATTTAATTCATTTCAATCATCCTCATACAGACAACACATCACTTTTAACAACACTCTTCATATCCAGCGTGGTGGGTGAGCGGTTAACGCTCTGGCTTCGCATTATAGAGGACGCCGGTTCGAATCCCCGTCTGGGCATCCAGATTTGGGTTTTCCATGGTATCCCCAAATCACTCCAGGCGAATGCTAGGATGCTTCCTTCAAAAGGCCATGGCCGAATTCTTTCGCGTTCATTTCCCCAGTCCCATCCACCCTTTAATGATCTCGACGTCGACGAGGTGTAAAGCCATAAAAAAAACACTCTTCACTGCGTTTAGACACTCTCAGAAAAGGAACTGTTCCTCCACTATGTTTATCTGGTACTAAATTTACTGTACTCTAGAATATGACAATTGACATTACTTTTTTACGCTTTATTATTTTTCTAGAAAATACTCGTTTCTTCTTCAATGTAGTGAAGACCTTCTTGATAGAAAAGTGTTTATTAATGTTTCATCTGTGGTAAGATGCTGATATATTCTCTGGAAGTGATTGAAAATCTTTTTGTAAACGGTCGCGTAAGAATGGTTTGACGCTATGGATTATAATGTCAAACTTGTACAAAAACTCTTTTGTTAATAAAAGTGACCGTGCTGCCTCAAAGTGAGACACCATTCGTGATATCTGAAAAAGAATAGGCACGTCTTCTGATGTCTGCGATGTGTGAGCAGATTTGGCTTGCTCACAACTGGTTTAAGCAAATTTCCTCAATTATGCCATCCCAATTTTTGTTTACGAGAGGTTTTGCAAACAGTAATCTTAAATTTGATTCTGTTGTGAAACGGCGGACAGCCATACAAACCGATTCTTGTTGTGTTTTAATTTGAAAGCTGGGACCGTTTCCAACTTCAAAAATACAAGTCGGGCAAAGAGAGGAACAAAACACAGGCATACTGGCGTCTGACACAGATGGCGTTTAGTGACCTTTATACATCGAAAGGTTTGAAAGACGTGAGGCATATCGTACAATTCCACAGAGAAGTAATTATTACAGGCTCGACTTTAGCATCAACAGAGAGAAATGCTGGGATGGGATGTGTTGTACTAGATTCTGTACCTCTAACTAGGGTAGATGTAACAGAACATTTACTCTGAAGTCTCGAGTACCAATAACATGTCAAAAATATATTTTTCTTCTGTCCTACAATGCAGGCGGTGTCTGTCAGCACAGGAGGATTTCAGTTTTCTCTAGCCAAAAATAAAGGCCTAAGCAACAGTTAAAATTTTCTACTAGCGAACAACTTGTAATTTGTCCCTAATATCGACCCTATCACGTATTTAAACAACAAATACTAAAAATGCATACATCTAATATATCGGGTGGTTATAATTAAACTTTTCTCCGGCCTCGATAGCGTAGGGGCTAGAGCACTAGCTCCGCGTGCTGAAGGTCACCGGTTCGAATCCGGCCGCGGGCATGGATGTTTAAATGTTGTGTGTCTGTGTGAATGTCCTGTCCGTCCTGTGGTGTCTATACTTAACGTACTGGAGAAACTAATTCACTGGGCGAGTTATCATAAACACGTTGAGCTGGCTGAATGGCTTAACTGCCGAAAGCCATTAAAAAAAAAAACTTTCCCTATTTAACGCGTTATAACACGGAAACTAATTACCATAAGAGTACCAAACTTGGTACTATTAATGTCCAGAGTATGGGGTGCATGATTTTCGTACGTCACAGCGCCACCGTCCAGTTCCAACTATGGCCACCAGGTGCCGTGATCAGTCATCGTGATTTGGAAAAGATCGAATAATCAGCCGATCGTTTTCAAATGTTTGGCTGGCACGATCACCTGACCTCACTCCCTGTGTTTTTTGGTTGTGGGGCTACCTGGAGGACAGGGTTTACCAGGGGAACATTCACACATGCGCTGCTCTGAAGCGCAGCATATCAAGAGAGGTAGCCAGAATACCTACGGACATGCTTCGTTCTGCTGTGCAGAATGCAATCCTGCGCTTTCAGACTCTTCTGGACATTGATGGGCGCCATATTGAGTGAGCCCTTTTTGTAGCTGTAATGGTACCGGTATGTAATGCTATGATGTACCGTAGCAGCACATTAAAATTGTTTCAATGGAATTGATTCTGCATTATTTCTGTTCCCCATGTCCTTGACATTAATGCTACCAAGTTTGGTACTCGTTTCAGTGTTATAACGAGTTAAATAAGAAAAGTTTAATTATAACCATCCGGTAGTTTGTAAGTTGCGAACAAAACGACGTTTAGCTTTTTAGAGGCGGAAAATGAAAGGAGGTAATAATCGGGAAATGATTCGGTCCTGAAATTTTGAAGGAACTATCCAGTAATTCACCTGCAGTGATTTTTGAAAACCATAGAAAACCGAAATCTCCATGGTCGGACGGCGATTCGAACCCGCGTTCTCCCGAATGCGAGGCCAGAGCGTTAGCGCACAGACACCACGCTCGGTTGGAAGTTATCTTCAGATTACCAGTTAATGGTATATTACTTAGTAGGTAATAATTTTGCTTGGAACTGAATCAAAATATAAGAAACTATTTACAGCTACTTAAAACTTGAGTAATTTTATGAAGTATTAAATATTAAGAACCGTTACACTTGCCCTGACAGTGTGCTAAACCGGCTAGTCACTGATCGTTTAATTTTCTATCCTCATCAAAATAATCACGTCACTAAACTGTTCATAGTAACTCATCTGTCGCTCTAGTCGAGTTCATTTTAAATCACATACCATGGACTAGGGGGCAGAAAACCTGTCAATCCTTCCACTTAACCTCACTAGCACCAGCCACATCTATCTTAAATCATTTCACCTCCAGTTTTAAATTACGTAATCTACCTGCACTATTCAGACTTCTAACATTCCACGTTCCGACCCGTAAGATGTTTCTAGCGTTGTATTAATTTTCGTGATTCCTGAATGAGCAGTCCCTATGTGGCGATCTGATTGGGTGACTTCTTCCTTATCTTTGGACCAACTACGGACCACGCGGTTATTAACTCTAGCCAGCTTTCTTTTTAGCCCAGCACTCCGTCATCCTTGCACTGTAGTTGTGTTTGCTTTCTTACGTCCATTTCCCCACATATCCAGCGCACAGTGTTTTGGCTGTTAGTGAGAAGGGAGAATCGGATGCTTTAATCAACATTCTATACCTATCCCTGTTGTAAATCTCTGATTGGTTGAATATTTTACCTCCGGCATATTTTACCCAGGAAGAAACCACCATTATTCCACATATAATTTGAGAGGGTTAAATGTCGTCCGGATACCATTTAGTCTTTAATGCAGTGCCTTTGGATTACCAACTGCATCCCCATGCCTTTGATCATTTCTGACTGATCGGCCTTCAGGGGCTGTTTTCTACCCCACGGGAAAGAGGATGACCTAGACCTCTCTACGTCCCTATGCCCTACTTTACTAGGCCATGACTCCTGACAGCAGAGTCTCTTCCATAGAAACAGGTTTCTCTTTGTGAAAGAGATTGTGTTGACATCTGGCTGTAGGAGGCTTGTATACTCTCCCACTGTTCCCTGTATTTAGATAATAAGAAACTATAGATAGTAATACACCGACTACACCGATGGAGATGAAGCTCTTTACTCCGTGTAGTAAGGTTACCAGTACCCACATTGCAACAGCCTGAGTGAGCTTTCAGGCTCTCCATTAAGCAGTCAGCCTCGTGCCAGACTTAGCTGCTTCACCGGCGATATTTACAGAGTATCTGACCGCAATTTCTCCCAGTAGGGAGGTGTTAGGAGACGCTTCAACCACGCATGAATTATTTTCGGAGGCGAATATGTGAGCTATCAGCTTGTAGCGGATTGTGATTACTATTTCGCCAGAATCGAACCACAGCTTCCATTTCTTGGTGAATCGCATCGTACTTATTCTCGCAACACGGTTCCTATTACGTAAGCTTCGAATTCAGAAGTTATTTTCACCACGATACTGTAAATATCGTTTGTAGAGATTATACAGACATTACCAACAGTCAGGAATATTTCAAATGTGTTTTATGTTCTTTCACCTCCCCTGCAGTTATTATGCTGACCAAAGTTCGTGAGTGGGTAGCAACGTTTGATCAATCCTGCCGTCAGTTTATCGTTTCTCCACAGTTATCTGAAATCGCTTGAGGAGAATGTCAGGATGCTTCCTTGCAAGGTACATTGATGATTCCGTTCTCCGTATTCCTCTAATTGTCTCACCATCGAAGGTACGTTAAGGAATAATTAGGGGGAAAAGGCGTTGGTCAATTATATTGTTGTCAACTAACAGTAGAAACACTGTCAGGTCACAATTGGAAAGAATGGGTAACAGAAAAAATTCTGGAAAAGATGGAAGAACGGAGGAAGTGGAAAAATTCTGGAAATGAAGAAGGAAGAAAGAAGTACAGGAAACTGAACAATGAACTAAGAAGAAAAACTGAACAAGCAAAAGAAAGATGGATGAAAGAGAAATGCGAGAAAATAGAAAAACTGGAGAAAGAGGGAAAATATGAAATGATGTACAAAATGGCTTCCGAGATAGCCTTTGGAAGTAAGAGAAACAAGAACAACATGGGAATAGAAAGAGAGGATGGCACGTTAGTCATGGAACCACATGAGGTGCTGAGTAGGTGGCAAGAATATATTGAATGCTTATATAAGGGAGATCAAATACCAAGTAAAATTGAAGAAGAGGCACAGGTAACAGAAGATGGAAAGGAGTATGAGATCCTAGAGACAGAGGTAGGAAATGCTTTGAAGGAGATGAAGAATCGGAAGGCATGCGGAATCGATAATTTACCTGCAGAAGTGTTGAAGAGTTTAGAAAACAAAGGAAGAAGGGAGATAGTACACCTTTGTAATGAGATATATGACAAAGGGAAATGGTCAGTTGACTTTCTCGCAACGGTAATGATACCAATTCAGAAAAAAAGAATACTAATAAATGTGAAGAGCATAGGACTATCAGCCTAATTTCGCATCTGCTGAAGTGTTGTTGAGAGTGTTGAACAGAAGACTATATGGAAAGTTAGATAGATTGATTGGAGAAGAACAGTTTGGATTTAGGAAAGGAAAAGGAACAAGAGATTCTATCGGCCTGTTAAGAATCATAGGGGAAAGATATATGCCGTCTTAATTGACTTGGAATATGCTTTTGATAGGTTCAATGGAATAAGTTGATGGATCTTGAAGGGGAAAGGCGTAGATTGGAAGGAGAGAAGGTTGATACAGAATTTATATTTACAACAGAAAGTATGAATAAAGATCGGAAACGAGACGTCGGGAGAAAGCAGCATTGGGAGAGGCGTAAGATAAGGTTGTTGCCCTTCCTCATTATTGTTCAATTTATATCTAAAGAAATTATTGGAAAAGGCTTAAATGGAAAAAGAGGAGTGGGTATTACTGGAAAGAGAATAGAGTGCATACGATTTGCTGATGATATGGTATTGTTGGCAGAAAGCGAACAAACTCTAAACAGAATGCTGAAAGATCTAGACGAAGCTTGCCAAGAGTTTGGAATGAAAATAAATGCAGCAAAAACTAAGAGTATGGTAATTGGAAAAGGAAGGAAAATAATAAATATTAAGTTAGCAAGAGCTGATATAAGGCAAGTAAGATCGTTCAAATATCTTGGGAGTATGATCACCGAAGATTTGAGGTGCCGTCAAGAGATAAAATCTCACATTGCCTTAGCGAAGGAAGCATTTAATAGGAAAAGTAGGATACTAACTGGAAAAATAGACAAAACACTTAGGAAAAGACTTGGCAAATGTTTTGTGTGGAGTGTGGCACTTTATAGGGCGGAGACGTGGACACTGAGACGAGAGGATGAAAAGCGGTTAGAAGCATTTGAGATGTGGATGTGGAGGAGGATGGAGAGGATAAGCTGGGTGGATAAAATAAGTAATGTTGAAGTGCTCGACAGGGTCAGTGAACGGAGAAAAATACTCCAAGTAATAAAAGAGAGGAAGAAGAACTGGATGGGGCACTTGTTGAGAGGGGAGTGCCTGATAAAAGGCGCCTTGGAAGGTCTAATCTGTGGAAGGAGAATAAGAGGAAGAAGGAGGTACAAAATTATAGACAACATCAAGGAAGATGGCAACTACATGGTCCTTAAGAGAAAGGCAGAAGATAGAAGAGCATGGAGAGCAGCCAAGTGAAAACCTGCCCGAGGGCAGAAAACTGATGATGATGATGAATTCCACCCTCAGTTTGCTAAAATATTAACGTATTAGTTTAATCCTCTCTCCTTTTTCTTCCGATCTTGAGATTTCAATAATTTAGATATCTAAAACAACATTACAAAAGCTCGAGTTAATTTTAGGCATGCCATTTAGAAACCTCTTTTACTAGTTAAGTGACCAGATCGCTCAAATCAATACTTTAGGTCTTCACTATAATGAGAAGGACCCGCTTGACTTCAGAATCCTGCGGTGCAGCTTCAAATCTTAGTGTTGCTACACAATTATGAAATTTGCTTCTTTATATGAGATACACCCCGGCGTTCCGTGGTTCGGATATCACATTAAACTGTAGGTACATGCATCTCAAAGGTGGCATATGCAGCAAGTCAAAACTTTTGGTACCCACTCCTAAGACAACACGAACTTACTTTTTTACTTTTATTCAAATGCCAGATGAGTATTCTCGTCTAATTTAGAGCAGTATTGTCCTCCAGCAGCAAAGCTTCAAGGTGATCAGGATTTTATAGTGAGACTTTGTACTGTTACGGAAGTGATAAGCGAATTAAAAGGACAAGTGAATAATTAATAAAAATGAAGTTCCATTCTCCCCGTTGTCTTCCCTGAGGGAAGTCTGGGTTGTCCTTTCCCAAATGTCGTCGTCCAATCACTCGATCCTGCAAAATTATCCCGCCATGTGATAGGCCACAATTGTTCAACAATGTGAAATAACCATCCGTTTAGTACGTATTAATTAGCTGCCGAAAGTGATCAAACAGCTATCGACGAAACTTGTTGTTTATCAGCATTTTCACACTAATTCAAATTACAGCGTGCTTTTGGACGGGAACGGCCTACTCCCCAACTCTCAACACATGTCAGCTGCACGCTCATTTTAGTTTAATCGAAGATAATCAATAATTTACTATCAGCAAACGATTGAAAGATATCACAGTTAATTAAAGATATGACAAAATTGGCTTCAAATGAAATACCACTAAATTTATTCAGCTACTTGCATAAATATTTACACTCCCGAGATACACTGTTTTAGGCGCCTACACATTTTATATCCATAAAAACAAGTTCCACATAGTGTTATTACCGCGCCTAGAGTATGTGCACAGTTCGGCGCCCTGTTGTATTTACAATCCAGGAGCCCAACGAACACTGACTAATCACTCAGCTATTGCGAGCCAAAGATTCTACAATACAAGTTCGTGGGTACCCGATAATAACATAAATCAGCTTACAAATATTAATACAATTAATCATGTAACTTATGATTAATCAAGGCAAATAATAATAGTAATAACAAAAAAAGATTGAGGGTTGTGATAATATCACTACAGTAGTGTTTTTAATCCACAGGATTTTCCATATTTACCAACAATTTTCTCGCACATGTACCCAGTACTTGTAGACACACGATTCGTTGTTCTTCCCCTCTCCCCCTCTCCCGGCTAGACGTCACTGAAACTTTCCAGGAGTTCTGAAAAATGCCCGAGTCGCTGGTGAGTTGCAATAAATTGTCTTTACTGTCTGCCAGTCATGTCGTTTTCCACCCAGAACTTCCTCCAGGCCGTTCTTCACCTTTGACAAGGCATTTTTCTGGCTTCAACCATTGGGAGTCATACACAAGTTGTTAACTGACAACTAGACTGGATCGAGGTGCACCAGGTCTGAGTTCATATTAGCTATCTGACGCTACCTAACGTCCACACTGACTAACACTCAGATAATTGTTGTTGATTATTCACTTGTCCTTTTAATTTATTTTATTACTTGTGTAACAATACAACGTGAGAGATAAATTTGTTTCCCGGAAAAACATGCAACAAGCACCGTGTAAATTACTCAACTGACGACTTTTCTTTTTTAATGTTTAACACCATCTACGCGGCTTTCATAGCTTCTATATCCTTTTTTTTATCTGCTTAACGTCTCTCTAACAGCGAGATCTTTTAGAGACGGGAAAGGATGGGGGGAAGGAATGGGAGGAAATTCGGTCATGGCCTTTTGAAGGAAGCATCCAGGCATTTGCCTGGAGTGATTTGGGAAACCATGGAAAACCCAAATCTGGATGGCCGGACGGGGATTCGAACCGCCGTCCTCCCGAATGCGAGGCCAGAACGTTAACCACTCACCCCCCACGCTCCATGTCATGGTTCACATAAATTGCTGCGGGTTTTCCAGCGACACAAGTGTAAAGATAATTCGTAAACTGTTGTAAGCACTATGAGATTTGCGAACGTTTTGGGTTAAGGCTAGAAGAGCTGATTGGTGCCAAGGCTGAGGCTGTCATGTTAGCGGACATACCGTGCGGTACGTTCGTTCACTTCTCCGGTCATAACTCCTCTCAGTGTTACAGAAATCACACTGCAGGACTGTTCACGAGGCTAGTCTCCAAGCGGAGAACGCGCAGGGATCCAATCCCGATGAAGTCTATGTTTTCTCATGAAGTTGTACAGCTCCCAACATCAAATCAAACTTCTGTCTAACAACTTCTTGGGAGCAAGACAAAGGGATCGTGGCGCCAAAAACACTTCAGCTCCGTCAATCCCATCCGAATGTGCATAGTATCTTGTAACAGGATCATTGTACCTTTACCAAAATGCGATTATATCGATAGCTGCTATTAAACGGAAGTTCGCAGTACATGGAAAATCAGTGCATGCCACGAGCTGTCAAAACACTGATAAATACCTGAGACCCGCTAAATCTCAGCAAACACCCTATTTGATAACTAAATTAGCAATTTTGGGTTCGTTTAGCCATGTGCGGAAACTAATGCGCCTTAGAACTGCTTATACGGTGGAGCTACGATCGTCATTCAACAACATTCGTAAAGAAAAAAATAAATAATTCATCTTTAGAAAATGGTACTGGGTATTTTTAGCTTGGCCAGCTTAAAAGTATAATAGGAAATGTAAGATCAAAAATGTTCCGTGGCATCAAACTAGCATAGCAAGATCTTTGAAAGCATTCTATTGTCCCAAATCAATTTTGCCCACAAATCTAGGGAAAATAGTTGACAACCAATGAAATATTCCCTGATGACTTACTGCTGTGAGATCAGGACACTCAAGAGTTTACAAAACGAACTCTTACGGAAGGATCAATGCCAGGTTTGACTAGAAAAGACAACAAGGTAGAAACCGTTATTAGATCTGTTACAAAGGTCGCAGAAATTTTGGAGATGAAAGCCTTCTTGAATCCGCAGTGAACCAGCCATGCTGCTCGAAGGAAACATAAAAGATGGCAAAAAAAAGGTTGGAATGGAGACCAAGAGGAAGATCACCAGACCGATGGGACAAAGACATACGCAAGGTTGATGACCGTCCCGCCTGACTGTTAAAGTTCTATCTGAACTCATAACTCTAAAAGGCCACATCATTTCACGATTGAATTGGATGTTTGAGGGGATTTAAATAAACATAGTACCATCTGCTAGTATAGTATCTGTTGGTTTGAGTAAAACAGCAAGTGTATTTGCTACAATATTCTTTGAATCACTAACTTTTAGGTCGTTAGTGGACTACATCAAAAAGCACAGCACTAATACGCAAAGAAGCATTTAAACTGTAATATCGCATCAAAAATGGTGTTTTAGCAGGATCTTCAGAAAGTAAGTGTACCAAGTAAGTGCAAACTGAACACGATCCGAAGACATTTGATAGAGTGAGAGATAAAAAGATATTAAATAAGGCGAAAAATATTGGATTGGATGAAAGAAATGATTTGCTTATAGAGAAATTCTTAAAAGGCAAAGCGTTAGTATATGAAATGCAGTACCAAAAGAGGTGGAAATGAAAAAGGGAGTACACAGGGTGTTGTATTGGGTCCGTTGCAATTCATTATTTTGATGAAAGTTGTTTGAAGATGACATAATTGTATATAATAGGATCCTAACTGAATAGGTGCAGGTTGACCTGAATAGAATATCTAATTTGATAGGTTAACATGAAATTTAAAATTATGTAAATGCAAGAAGAGTCAGCTTATTAAGTACTCCGATAAAAATCTTTGGGGTTGGGGCGGAATGACTTGTTTAAGGCTTGAAGTGTAAATACCTTGGAATATAATTTGATAATAAACTAAACTTGACAGGACACTTTGGGCTGGTGGTAGGAAAAGGTTACAAAATCCTTCATTTATTGGAGTGGCTGATGAGAGGTTGTACCAGAGAAGTTGAGGAAGTGGGTTACAAAACTTTGGTCAGACCATTGCATGAATATGGTGGTGTAGTACGGGACCCACATTTTGAGCATCAAATACAGGATTGGAGGGCATGCAAAGGAGAGGGACTAGATCTGATTGTGGAAATTATCGCAGGACCCAATCAGTAACTGATATGACAAAAGGAGTTAGCTTGGGAGTCATTGCAAGACAGGAGCCGGTGAAGAAGGTGCTGGGAGTGAACAAGATGTATGTTCGTGATGACGCTTGAAAACATATTGGTCGAAAAATTAGGACTAGTGTATGGAAAGGAAAAGATGACCATGGTTACAAGCTGGCACTCGATTTCATGCATAAGGGATCGGGAAAATTTTCTTTTGTGGTTAAGGGCATCAGAGTTTGGCATAAATTAACAAGAGATGTGATTAATAATTTAAAAAAACGCTAAAGGAATTTAAAATTAATATTCGTAATTGGCATAAAGTAGCTGGGTGGAGACATTTTCACTAAAAGTATATAACAGAATAATAAAAAATAGGAAGAAGGAAGTGGTAAATTTGAAAATTGCCACCAAAGCATGCATCATTCCATCGCAATTAAAATTCAGTTAAATTGCGGTTGGATGAAAGGAGTTCATGGAATAATGTTACGGATGACATTTAGCAACAGGTGAGCTTTGTTTGTTTGTAACTGTAAGAAAACTGGAGAGAGTAATTCATCACGTAGTTTAAAGTGGAAATGTGTAGGTTGAGCAGTGATCCAAGACGTGGAGGATTGCATTGGAGACGGTGTTGAGCATTGTGAATGGATTGAGTTGTTTACTGCAGAGGACCTTGTCACTCCCCACACTTGACCGCTGATTCTCCAGATGTTGTCTGCACTGATGACGGTGGGAAAAAACGAGTTGAACGCACACGACACGAGATACGTAGCGGAGAGCGTAGTGGCATATGTCGTCACAAGCTTTAAACCAATGTTTCCCAATTAGTGGTACGCCAATAATCACTACGATAAATAAAAAATAACCACGTAAACGTTACTATCGTTAAAATATATTTTAAGACAAACTGCGTATGTGTGAATTACATTAATGTGCCTAGTGACCGTTTTTTGCGTATCGTCACGGTATTAGATGCCTCGTGGTTTAATTATTATACGAAATAAATAACTCGTCCACGATCCAGTTTCAAATCTTAACTTGTTTTATCGGACTTCGAAATTCAGTTCACATATAAACACAACACTCCAACGATTACATTCGACACTTCTTACAAAGACAATACTACTACCAAAATCTGTACGTTCAACACTGTCCTTGACCGACGTAAACTTTGTCCAAAATACTCAGTCTTTGCTGGTCGCTTTATATAAGTGTGTTTTTTATTATTATTATTATTTTTTTTTTTTTTTTTTTTTTTTTTTTTTTTTTTTTTTTTTTTTACTGCTTTACGTCTCTCAACAGCGAGGTATTTAGAGACGGGAAGGATGGGGGCAAGGAATGGGAAGGAATTCGGCCATGACCATTTTAAGGAAACATCCCGGCATTTGCATGGAGTGATTTGGGAAACTATAAAAAACCCAAATCTGGATGTCCGGACGGGGATTCGAACCGCAGTCCTCCCGAGTGCGAGGCCAGAACGCTATCCGTTACACCAGCAGGCTCGGTCTTTATATAAGCTCCACCGAAAGTTCTAGAACACTACAAAGGCTTCCGACAGATTTTTTTCGAACATAAACAATACTTAAACAATTAAAAACAAACATAATTATTTACAATCATTACAAAATGCTTAGAAATGAAAATTAAAGCTACTTAAACACAAAGTTATCCACATAAATCATTTTAAACTGTAGTAAAACATCCTTTAAACATCGTAGCTCACCTTAATACTTACAATTACAAACATTTAAGTGATTCTCTTGCATATTTCTGTCCTGAAACATATTAAATGGTATTTACACAATTTCTTTTCACAAAACAAAATCCATTTACACTGATTTACAATAAAATACAAGACAAATATACAAAACCATTTTCAATCACACTCTAGCTTGCTACAAATGCTTCATAAAATACAATTCCATTTAAAGTTTAGGTTTGAGGGCTGTTACAACGGGTCTAGAATAGTTACAGTTTTCAGGGTCGGGTTCACCCGCCTGTTTACCTTGGCCAACAATTGTTAAAAAAATATCACGGTGTCTTATTCTATCGTCAGAATTCACTTCCTACATTCTTCCCCATATCAGCAGTCTTTCTATTCTTCACTCATTTTATTTTGATGATTCGGTTTCGTGAAGTAAAACAGTACTCTCCAAACATGTATCGAATCTCTTTCTCATCTACTTTCTCAGAATTATGTTATTTCTGTTGCTGTATGCTCCTCTGCCCGTGGCCATTCAGTAGTACAGGTGAGTTACCAGTTCTGTTAGATAACTAGATATTTTTGTTCGTAAGGTCTATCTTTTGATCAATCAAAAATGTGTCAGTTCCTCAATAACCTTTCGTTTTCCAACAGATAATAATAATAATTCCGTTTGGTCGTAATGACCTAGTGACAGGGTTTCTATTGGCTACGCATTCCGCCCCTGTCGTAGCCGCCTTAACAGGGGTACAGGTACGGGGGACCTACAGTTTAATGTGGAATCCGAACCACGGAAGTGTTCTGGCGTACTTCACATTACACAGCAAGCTGTGCCAGAGGTGAAGGTTGGGTTAAGGGCCTATGAAAATCCCCCCGATACAGGGATTCGAACCGGAGACCTTCAGATCACCAGTCAGACGCTCAACTACTGAGCCATCAGATCGCTCCCAACAGATATACAGAAAGAGTTTTGTCTGATAAAATTCGACGTGAAGCATACCTCTGGTTTTCTCGCGTTGTTAAACGGTCGTTGGAGCTGCGCAGCTGGTTATATCTTTTTTTTTCTGTTTATTGGCTGTCGGCGTCGAGTTGGTGGTTTCTGTTATTTATCGCTGCGTGTTGCGTAGTCACCGACACAAACAATCCACTTAACTGAAAATACACCGTGGTCCCCTCACTTTTAAACTGAAATTTCGTTTAGTTTTCAATTGCTTAGCGTATCTTTAGCCAAACGTAACAAGGTTAA
The DNA here is from genome assembly GCA_031002005.1 of Vandiemenella viatica. NCBI lineage: Eukaryota > Metazoa > Arthropoda > Insecta > Orthoptera > Morabidae > Vandiemenella > Vandiemenella viatica. Next base: position 33,950,596 of record CM061918.1, read on the forward strand.
GTATGAAGTACACAACGTGCATTAAATTTAATAAGAATGGTTTCAGATTACACCAAAAAATTAATTTAATATTTGAGATATTTGTTTCTAAGTCTGTATAGCACAACCGTTTCCTATTCCAACGACCTCCCTCAGCGAACTGAATTATTTCAACAGTTATTTTCTAAAAATGCCGGGAATATTTGTGCTTGAATGAACCTCACTTTGACAGCGTGTTGTCCCTGTTATATTATTATTATTATTTTCATGCCCATAAAATACATGAATCAGAAAGCCATTTTAACAAAGTACACTCAATGAAGGGCTGGTATTTTCATTTCTAATGTTTGAGGACACATTACTTGATAGATAGCGTCAGGATAGGGTCAAATGAGTTCTGATCAAATGGAATTACTAACGAGGAAAAGAAGTGTTACCTTCAACAAGAAAATCTAATTACAGAAATTAATGTCTTGAATTTATTTCTGTCATTACAGCCATGAAAGTTTGTCATTCCACTAGCCCATAACCTATGATTTTATACACTAGCTTCTTACACTGAAGAGGAAATATGCTGAGCAACATTCATTTCCAGCTTAGGGTACCATGCATAACCGCTCGTGGTCACTGGGCACAGTATTTTCTACCGTGACCAATACCTGAGACAGGGAAACTTAGTGGCACATACAAATTTTTTTTTAATCATATCAAATATCACGTGCTAACTGATTCGAATGACGTGGGCTGGGGACGTTAAACCTTGCGGCTCAGTCCCTGTGATCCGCTTGTATCATCCTGATGCACCACCGAGATGACGTCCTCTAAACAAGTTTATAAACAACAGACAAACAAGCTGCTCGCCACCACTGCTAGTTTAGTCCAAGAGACAAAAGATGCGAACGTCTATCGCTCAAATTTCAAAATAAAATCCATTCCAAATGATGTAACAGAACTAAGTTAGATCGACTGTTATAATGATTGCAATACACTGATATTCCTCTTATTATGAACGTTTTTCCCATGTCCCAGCCTAGGCGGTTACCTTGGGATATGTTTACCCTCCATGGGAACGTTTGGGTAGATGAACTGACGTCTCCAGTGCGACGGTGACAATAAGTGTTGCTGTAAAAATGGATGACTGAGAGAGTGTTTTTGCTGTTATCAGTTTGATGTAATCCTCCATTCCTTCCTATCTTGTGCTAACCTCTTCATCTCTACATACCCCTTACAATCCACGTCCTTATTTATCTGCTTCGTATATTCTAACCTCTGTCTTCCTCTACAGTTCTTACCTTCGACTGTTCCCTCCACCAGCAAATTAACTAATCCAGCACGTCTCAAAATATGACCTACCAGCCTGTCTCTTCTTCCTGTAAGCTTCTTCCATAAACTTCTTTTCTCACCCATCATTTCCAAAACTCGTTCATTTCTTACTTTGTCCGTCCACTTAATTTTCAACATTCTTCTGTAGCACCACATTTCAAATGTTTAAATTTTCTTTCTTTCTGGTATTTCTGAAGTCCATGCTTCGCTACCACAAAGTACTATGCTCCACACATAGAGTTTTAAAAAGTTATTTCTGATTCCTAGACCAATATTTGAAACTAAAAGAATTCTCTCTTTAATGAAGGTTCTTTTCGCCAGTGCTATTTTGCTTTTAACAACATTCCTGCTTCGGCCATTGGTTGTAATTTTGCTTCCCAAGTAGCATAATTCACCTACTTCTCCTATTGCATCCGATCCTATTTTTATATTTAATATACTGTGCTTGGTATAATTTTATCACTTTTGTCTTGATTTGATTTATATTCAGTCCAAAATCTTCTTCCAGTATTTTGTTCATGCCATTCAATAACTTCTCGATATCCCCAACCTGTTCTGCTAACCAGACAATGTTATCAGCAAATCGTAGCATACTGATTTTTCCTCCTTGAACGCTTATGCCACACGAAACATTTTCTTTTGCTTCCTTTATTGCTTCCACTACATACAGTTGAATATTAATGGGGATAGACTACAACCTTGTCTCACACCGTTTTTAACTGTTGCATGTCTCTCATGATTCTCTACTTTTATTATAGCCACTTGATTCTTATGTAGTTCATAAAGCATTCTTCTATCTCCATATTTTAGACCATACTTTGAACATCTTGTCCCACGGCACATTATCAAAAGCCTTTTCTAGATCAACAAACCTCATAAAAGTATCTTTGTTTTTCTTGATCCACCCTTCAAGTATTGCTTCCCTTGTACCGCGGTTTTTTCTAGACCCAAACTGATCTTCACCTGCTATCTCTTCCACTACCTTTTCCACTCTTCTGTGCATTATTGTGGTCAGTAGTTTTGAAGCATGTGATGTCAGACTAATGATGCAATAATTCTGACATTGCGTTATTGTTGATGTTTCCACAGCGCCTGGCCTCGAAGGGCGTACCGCGGGTTCCCACTCTGTGGTCGGCTGTCGAGAAGCTTCATCTGACGACGAGGACCAAAGCGACGCAGCCGTCGACGGCGCCAGAGGACTCTGTAGTCGTGATGCCCACGCCGGAGTCTCTGCACGAGGAGGTAAGTTGTCCTCTGTAACGCTGCAGCACCGTGCAAATTTTTGAAGTGAAAACGTCTATAGGCGCTTTATACGATGTTTGAATGGGGGTAAATCTGTGAACTCGTGACGTCACGTCACCGACATGCCCAGTGTTGCGTGTCGTTACCGACATGCCCACCTGTTGCGTGTAAGGACTGCAATGATTTAGAAGCATAGATTTTTAAATTCCAGATGACAATAATACTAATGGTGTCTGACCCTTCTGTATCTATAAATGGTGTCAAAGATATATTCGTACTGCTACAAACACATACAGTTCTTCACGCTTCAAAAATTGTGGAATTATTATCGTTTTAATCAGCTATTAATATTGCTACATATTTTTGTAATAATTTGTCTAAAAATGAAATAATTATTTCGTAGTACCTCCCAGTGGTACAAACATGTAATCTGGTAGAATTTTATAATTGTTATTAAGGCTATTTGGCTGATTTGATGAATTTTTCGCGAACAAAAAGTGCAACGTTGTTAAAACGTTTTATGAATAATTTTTTTTTCTAAAAATTTTTCATCATAACGACTCTGTATCTTAACAGCTTTTACATAATAATATGGGGTAATTATCTTATATTTCTCTTTGCTAATGTTCGCTACAGGAAACTACGACAGTCATAGATAAACAAGAAAAGCATTTCTGTTTTGTTTAGCAGTGAAACTTACGTTTGATGTTGTGAGCTCCGGTAATTTATAATTCAAAGAGTCTTTGTTACCTTTAAACTAATTCTCAATTGCAAGATTTAAGTAGTCAGTACCAAAGAAGGCATTCAAAAAATGCTCCTAATAGATCAAACTTTTAATCTCAACGTCTATCTGATCAACAATTGAATAAAAACTATTTGAGTGATATTACTTACCATTTTTATAGTCGGAAAAGTGACCTGCTTTATACGATGATATAAACTATGAAAAATTATTAAAATGTAAAATATTTATTGTTATTAGAACTTACATAACCTTCAGCAATTATACCCCCGGTTACGTTTGTATCTAAACTCTTTAACTGTAAAATAGTACTAAAACCATTTACACGGAATTACTTATTTACATGAGAACAGCGACGGTAGCACTATCATAAATGTGGCGTCGCAATTTTATGATAAATTCTTATGTAGTTCCATGAGATAAATCTAAAGTAAATAATAAACATTTTACTATTTAGTATATCTGTAGCTTTAAGTATGACGTGTTGCGGGTATGACATTAATAGTTTTAAGTTTTCACTTCTATCAGCAGTCCCCAATGACTGCCATTTTTTATGGATTTACGCATCGTTGAAGTCGAGTTCATTGGAGGAGGGAAGGAACTAGGCCATGACCCTTTGAAGAAACTATCACAGCACTGGTCTGAAGTGAGATCAGGAAACCTGAACTTAAAAATACACAGATTACTGTAAAACTCCACAATTTCACTGAACAACAAAACAAACTGCAGAAAGTTTTGTGAGGGTGTTGTTACTCCCGTTATTATGTATTTGTGATTCCTTATGAGAAGACATCTGTCTCTCTTTAATATGATCCTAAAACATAAACTTGAAAGGAAGTTTCTCTACATCAAATAATGTTATTTTTCTTCAGGCTCACTATATTTGCACTAAATACTCGTAAATAAAATAAACTGCATTCAGAAGACATTTATTCCATTCATCAGCACACTGTTAATGCTAAAATCAAATCGAATAGGCCTGAAGGTGTACTATGAGTGTTCTGATTTATTACCACAATTTCATCGGAACCCTAAAAAAATCTCTTTTTCATCAAAGGCCAGTAGTTTTTACTAGGTGATATGAAGCTGTTTATTATTGATTCTGGTGATATGCATTTTGTATCTCATTTAGGTTTTACTCATAATCGTGATAGCAACTGACGTTGAAGTTATTTTTATTCAGTTGATTGTCTCCATACTTTTTCCATATTATGCCAATTTTATTCTGTTATATTTATCGATAAAGAGAGCGGAAGTTGGTAATCATTTGAAATGCCCTTCGGTCAACGGATAGTTAAAACTGTTACTGAAAGAATATGTGAAACAGCACAGAAACCAATGCTATGTCAGTGCGTAATGTCGGAGGCGACAAGTATCCATGCCTCCTGCTTTCTCACATTATTGCGCTGTCTCCATTTGTCTTGTATCATATTGATACGGAACATGGTGGCTGAGCGTAAACGCTCTGGCCTCGCAATCGGGAGGACGTAGATTCGAATCCCCGTCCGCCCGTCCAGATTTTCTATGGTTTCCCCAATTCACTCCAGGTGAATACCAGAGTGGTTGTTTCAAAGAGCAATGTACAAGTCCTTACCGTTTGTTGACCCCAGTCCTTCCTCGCCTCTAATCACCTCTACACTTACAACGCGTAAAGCCTTACGAAAAAAAAAAAAATTATTCGCAGTGTCACAGACCATTGTTACCCCACAAATCGCTTTATTAAATAACATCTTGTTGGTTGTTTTCACTGTGCATTTATCGTATGTTAAATCGACCAGTACGATTTGCGTTTTCTTTTCTCTTAGTGAGTGTAGTGGGTGATCGGTAATATTGGTCTTAGCTTCAATAGCAGTCCGACAACCCAGATTTCATTTTCCCGTAGTTTGTTAGGCGGACGCGATGGTGCGTTTCTTGTAACAACGGCTGAGTTCCCTCCATTCCTTGCGTTCATGGCACTCTCGGCTCCAATAGCTTCGTGTCGGAATGGGTCGTAAAGGGGAAACGAACAAAAAAAGTCCATCATCTTTTTATTGCTGTGAGCAGTGATGTCATGCAGGTGCTTTCAGCGCGCTGTTGATTTGTAACCGTGAGCGCGGCGAAGTCGCTTAGCATAATCATCTGCTGAATGGTCGTACCTTCACGCAGGCACCTGTTTACTGTGTCATACTCCGTTATCAGAAAGAACTTTTTAAAATTCTATGTGTGGAGCACTGCACTTTATGGCAGCGAAGCATGGACTTTACGAATACCAGAAAGAAGGAAAATTGGAGCATTTGAAATGAGGTACTGTGCAACGGTACTAAAAATTATATGGACGGATAAAGTAGGAAACGAACGAGTTTTGGAAATGATTGGTGAAGAAAGAAGTTTGTGGAAGAAGCTTACAGAAAGAAGAGACAGGATGATAGGTCATATTTTGAGACGTGCTGGATTGGTTAACTTGTTAGTGGAGGGAACAGTCAAAGGTAAGAACTTCAGAGCAAGAGAGTGATTAGAATATATGAACCAGATAATTGAGGACGTGGATTGTAAGGGATATATGAGATGAAAAGGATAGCGCAAGATAGGAATGAATGGAGGATTGCAGCAGACCAGTCAAGAGATTCATGAAAAAAAAACTCCGCCATCTTTTGAATGATTCTCTACGGCTATTGTAACATTCAGTTTCCTTTCGTCTTCATTACATCTTTTATTATGCTCCTTTCTTTTGCATCCATAACATTCTTTCTCGTTATTTACCTATTTTTTGATATTTCCCTAGCTGAAGTCTAGCTTGGTCTCTCTTTTATTTTTATCCCAAGCAACTTTCAATTCATTAGTACCCAGTAATGTAATCTTAAGATAGACTTTATACGCTGTTATTTACCAACATAGCTTCCAGATTTCAGGAAGTTCGTATGTTCCTCGAGTCTAGACTAGAGTCTTTACTGTCTCAGATACCTTACTGTTGTTGTCTGCCATGATGGATCGCAGGTACCGTTTTCCAGTGTCATATCCATTCATACGAGGTTCATTTATAAGTATGGGATCTTCATTTCTTCCGACAGAAAGTGCTGCCACCGTCTTCGCGTTGTTCTGGCTGCCTACCTCCGCCCCTAGGTTGAGATCGCTGCTTTTGTTTCTGCTACTGTTGTGTATACTACCTAGCTTGGTTTGCGGTCGCTTAGTTTCGCTAGTTTAAGCCCTGTTTGGTATTTGTTTAGAGACTAGTCATTCGCGTAGTACATCAACAGGCAAGAGTAAAATTCACGTTAATACTCACCGCTTGGATATTAGAAATGGAAGTAAAGTCTTCCATATTTTAAAAGCTATTTTTTTAATTTTTTTTTAGGAATCTTACTCTTAAACAACGATCTAGGTGACAACGTCAAATGCTGGTTGCGATTGTTTGCCGACGATGCGGTTATCTATTGGGAAATAAGGTGCTCCGACGATTTCTTAGAAATTCAGCGTGATTTGGATGCTATTTTCGATTGGTCCCGTAAATGGCAGCTTACACTTAATTGCAAAAAATGCAAGGCAATGCGGATAAGTAACAAGAAGAATCAGTTTGTTCACGAGTACAAAATAAACAATTCACCTGTTGACACGGTTGATTCCGTGAAGTATCTGGGGGTGATAGTACAAAGCAACATGAAATGGGACATGCACATAACTTCCGTCGTAGGCAAGGCAAATTCTAAATTACGATTCATAGGTCGTATTTTGAGGAATGGTAATGCTCAAACAAAGGAGATAGCGTATAAAACACTAGTGCGTCCGCATCTGGATTACTGTTGTGGGGTTTGGGATCCGTATCGCAAGGTTCTGATTGACTCAGTTGAGAGGGTGCAGAGGAGAGCCGCTAGATTCGTGACTTGTTGTTACAGCCCTTATGAAAGCGTCACAGAATTGATACATAGATTGGGCTGGGTTAGTTTGGAAGACAGACGACGTAGCTTGCGTTCGAATTTATTGGAGAATATGCGAAAAAAATTTAAATTTCGAGTGCAATGGAATACTTCTTCCGCCAACCTATTTAGGTCGCAAGGACCGGAGGGATAAGATTAGAGAAATAAGATGCCGTACTGATACTTTTATGTATTCCTTCTTTCCTCGCACTTTTCGGGATTGGAATGGGCGGGTTTAGGATTGGTGCTTAGCACCCTCTGCCACCCACAATGTTTGTGATTTGCAGAGTATTAATGTAGATGTAGATGTAGATGTAGATGTAGATGTAGAACAAGAGACTGAGAGAACAGTTAACTTTGCTTAAGTACAAACACTGACGTTGTAGGTTTACGTTCCTGTGATAAGGCTGTTCAAAGTATTTTTGTTATATTACTATATTGTTGTATTATTTGTTAAAATATTTCGTTGATTTTCTCATATACATATAATGACAACGGCAGTCGTTAGATGAGCTGTAACAGAATATTTGATCCACGTAATGGTAATAGTTTGTATAGCATTACGTGAAATCTGACTTGAATCTGCACGCTGCGTACGATCATCGCAACAAATAAATTGTAAAACAAAAAAGAAGAGTTGTCTGAAGTGGTTATTCGCACTCCAGAATTAATTTCTATATTTTCCTTCAAACAAGATTACGTGAACAAGTAGAATGGGAGTTCCTAACTTTATATTAGTTAACTCGCCTTTATAAATTGTTACTCTGTGAATAATGGGCACTAAGAATACTAATAATATAAAAAATTTTTTTTACGAAATTCCCTGTTCAATGTTTTATATAAACAGTACACACAACAATTCATTTCCATTGCGTTTTAGAAATATTCTTTTAAAACTGTATATTTAAGAAGTATTTACTATCCGATTCGTGAAATTCTTTGTATAATAACATATCCGACATTTTGTCGAAAAATGTTTTCTACTGAATACACCAATTTTTTGAAATTATTTATTTATATTTTTGTAAAATTGTTGCTCGAATTGGATATAGGAGCTGCAAAAGGTAACACAAACAGCAGGGAGTTGGGATAGTATGAAGAGGAAGCCATATCCATAGCATTCTACAACTGAACCTGTCTCATGAAGAGGACCAATCTGCAACGTGTTTAAAAATTGCAACAAACCAGGAGGACTTAACTCAGGGAGACTACCCACCACCATTCCTCCGGCAGATTTTTATTTATCGTTTGAAAATAATGGATACAGTAACCTGTAAGTTACGTAAAAGGTATCTAAAAAATACTAACTGCGAGATATACAAACCCTCAGCAACTGATGTAATATTAAAGAGATTTACACACGCTATCCGTCTGTCTATCACTGTTCAGTTAATTTTAGAAATTTCTTAACAGAATGTGCTGTTGATACAGAAAAAAGTATCCTACGTCCTTTCTAATTATAGAGTATTTCCTTGTCAAATTTAATTAAGATTGGTTTAGCCGTTTAGCTGTGAAACCTTAACAGAGAGAGAGACCGAGTTATTTTCGCATTTACAATATTAAGTGTAGATACCAATTTTTGGCCTTTCTAATGTGGGAATATCATCAGTGTTGGTTCTCGACCGTTTAAACTATAATTGAGGAGGAGGGGAGATTTCCCCTAATATTACCTCTTTTTTACAGTCCACGATAACTCTTTCTTGTGATATCCGACTAAACGCCACTGCTTTCAGCACCTGTAACAAAATTAAATTTTATTCTTGGATTTTATAATATGTTTCATATAATTCTACAAACAATGTTGCATCATATTGTTTAGTTAGTGAATCGGGGAGATTACAAGACACAATATTTCTCCTATGAGCACATTATTAATTTTGCAGGTGCTGGATCACGTGACTCCCATCTTCTTGCGGGACGAGCCACTGTCGCACAGCTTCCCGCCGTGCGAGACCGGGAGACGGGAACTGGACTTCCGTCAGTACGCGACGGCCCAGCTGCGGTCTGGACTGTGCATGGTGGCAACTGAGGGCGAGGGAGGACCTGTCATCGGCTGCTGCCTCAACAGAGTCCTCACCAGGCAGGACTACGGGGAGGACCATCACAACGAGGAGGCAGGTGGGTCGCACAACATCAGACATCAGATCATCAACATGCTGCATTACAACAAACAGGAGGCAAATGCGTCAAACACCATCAGACTCTCAAGAGGGTCATCACCAGCCAGCACATCGAGTAGGATCACCACAAACATAAGGCAGGTGAGTCATACGTCATCAGACTCTCAACAGGCAAGATATCGACGAAGACCACCAAGAACACCAGACATGGAGATCAAATAACATCAGACCATTAATTAAGTCCTCATTAGCCAGTACATCGAGGAGCACCATCGCAACCATGGGGCAGGTGAGTCACACAGCATCAGATTATCGACAGGCCAGAGATCGACAGGCAAGAGTCCACCAAGAAAATCAGGCATGCAGATCAAAGAACATCACACCATTAATAGAGTCCTCATCAGCCAGAACATCGATGAGTACCACCCCAACCATGAGGCAGGTAAGTCACAAAACATCAAACTCTCGATACGCATGACATCGAGGAAGACCACGAAAAACGTTAAGTAGGGAGATCAAAGAACATTAGACCAAAAGAGACCTAATCAGCCAGTACATCGACGAGGATCACCATGAACATAAGGCTGGTAGATCACATAACATAAGACTCTCAGTGGCGTCCTTACCAGGCAGGATGACGAAGAACATGAGGCAGATAGGTTAAAACTTTGGCATTGAAGGACGTTATGAGGTAATCTGGACATTAGAATGAAGTACATAGTCGTCTGATCACATACTATTTTACAATTGAAGGTAGCGTCATTTTCCTGTATTCATCCCCGAAAACTCATGTACACTTGAAGCGTGTACATGTAAGATTCAAAATGATCCAGAAATTAAATCCAACAGCTTATATTTTTATCATTACCAAATTAGGAAACCCACCAATTCTTAGCATCTGTTGATGATTTATGTGACCAAACATCAGCAAGCGTTGAACTGTGACCCCCCTTCCCACCTCTCTCCGCAATCCATCCCTCAGTTCGGTGCCTTTATGCCATTTTTGTCTCTCTGTTACGACACCACTCTTAAGCCATCATCTCCTTCGATGCTGTATATTCAAATTTTGTATTACAGTGCTTTAATTCTTCATCTTCAGTGGTCTCACTCCATTTATTGTTGTCACCTCTGTTTTCCATCAAACCTACCGTAACGTCTACAAAAATCTTTAACCTAGTAACATTTTGACCCTAACTATTCGCCACAACCTTCTGTAATGTTACTATAATGGTTTGTAATTGCTCCTTGGTGTTAATCTTGTAATGTTTTCTACACTGGTCGTACCTACTTCTCTGGAAGCTACTTCCTTTTAAGGAATCTCAACATTTCCTATCTCATTTCAGCAGATTTGAAGTGTAAGACGTTTTACGTCTTATCATATTTTCCGGTTAGTTGTCCCAGAACAGATTTACGTCCATTATTTACTCCAGGCACCAAACCAAACTATTTATTCCCTACTTACACCTGATGTGTGAATCTTATCTCTAATCTGTTTCGAGATTTTTGGTATGTGTGATAACTGCTTGGTTCCGCTGCAGTAGTCATTACATTGTGGCGGTAGTGATAGAGGGATGTTGTTTCAGTCGGAGCCGCAGCCTGTCTGCCAGAGGACCCTCTGGTGCCGAATGTGATCCACCTGCTCACCTCCGTCCACCGCCGCCTCGACCTGTTTACCAAGATGGGAGTCGAACAGATCTTCGAGATTGGACTCGTCGCTGTCGAGCCCTCACATGCTGGGAAAGGTGAGTTCCAGCTTTACCATCTGCACAAACCATGGTCCTAATCACATTACTGTTCCTGCCTCATAAAACTCATATAATTGTTTACGTTGAAGTCATTCTGTTGAGCAATGATCGCTTACAGTTGTCTCCATCAAGTAATCTGAAGCCTACAACTATTGGCTGCTGTCGCATTATACCTCTGACATGGTCTATGCTAGGAATGCTGTGCAATATCTGATTGGAGTTCATTTTCAATTTTGCAAGACACTAAATTCCCACAGTTCATGAGTTCATTACTTACCGATAACGTAATAGTCGGTTTGGTGAAGTTGTAGTTATAATGATGGTCTCGTCTCTATATCACATCAAGTTCCTGACAATAAAACATCAACATTCGACTTTTGACACAGTATGTTTCAGAATTAGCACACATTTTTAGCAACGAATGACTAGGTATTCTCCCCTCCGCTGTAAGAATTTGTTGTCTAGAAATTTCACAGTAGCAAAAAGATTTAGTCCGCGGATGCAATGGTTATACTACATTTTGAAGACCGAGCAACCATCGAATTCTTGGAGAATGACTCATCCATGTGAGCAAACGTTTGTTTTCAAGACTACTCAAATTAATTATTACAGCATCCTTAAATAATACGACCTTCGAAATGAATTTAATAAATAGTTAAGTTGCTACAGAATCAGGTAAACAATGTACCGGTAGCCAAAAATAGACAGAATGAACTTGGCGGAGGTACAGTTGAAGTAACTGTGGAATTAATGGAAAAATTAAAGTGAATATTTCACCCAGTGAACGAATGTTTTATATGCAATAGTATTACAACAACTTACTAAATCTCATTATTTGGAAAAGGTGATACAGAATTTAAACCCATCAGTGAGGCTCATTTCGCAAATATTTTCCCACTTAGTAGGTAGTGCAACCTGGCGTTAGGTATAAAATGCTTGGCGTCAGCAAGGGTATGCGGCCATAAAACCATAGCTACAAATATTACCATGCCAACTATGAGTAAAATGGCAGCAGAACCCAGAATGTTGGGAAAAGGTGGTGAATAAGAAGACTACAAACTTAAACCTATTTAGATAACATGTAAGGTATATTATAAATTACCCAGAATTTATTGAAAAATAGAAAACCACGGAGAATATTAATTCAAATAGCTTAAAAATATTTAAATGGACGAATTTTCTGGATATGCCACTCTATTAGCGTGATCATTAACATCCATTGGATCCTTTAAGAGCTTCCAGAATACTACGTGGCTTGGTATGGGAGGAGGGGGGAGGGAGGGGTTGGATAGAAAAAAGATACGCTGTGACACATTCGGGGATGGAGGAAGGGGGAGGGGGGGTTCTGAGCGAAGTTGTAGCTTTTCATCCATATTAGTTTTCATAGTTAAAATAAGGTACAGAACAGACAACTGCGTGCGGGTATTTATTTTAGTCATTTAATTATCTCTGTATGTAATTTAGATATCCTATATACTAAAGTGCTGTGCATGTATAGCTCTTGGTTCCAAACGACTGGTGCGTTTGAACTAACCGTCATTAGGATTCGAAAAACATTTGCCATGCCGTACCTTGACTCAGATGTCTTGCAGATGTCACTCGGAGTTTTCCAAGGCAGTGACAGTTCGCATTGTTTGGATGGTTTGAAATAAAAGTTTTGATTAGGATGGCACTCGTGCGACCATAAAACAATTATGATTTTCTTCTGTTAATTTAATTTCAATTAATCTTTAATTATAGCGCTCGCTGAAGTGTTATTTCAAGTTCAAAGTGTGCTGAACTTCACGACGCTTGTTGAAAACGATTTTTCACTATCTAGGAAGTTATAGAAATCTTTCAAGGAGATGAAAGAAACATTCCCTGGTAATGTAGAAACAAAGGTAACAGAACTGCAGAAAAAAATAAAAGAGCAACTTCTCTTCGTTTTTTTACGCGACAGGTATATTCTGTTTTATTTTGTCAGTTAATGAAAAATGGTGAATGAGAAAAAGAGAACGTTTTTAGTAACAGTTCAAGAAGAAAAGGATCTCTGATTGTTCCTGGAGAGAGGTTTTTCCAATAACTGGTCATTTGCAAGAGTAACTAGTATCAACATTTCATTCAGAATAATTATAATTATAGAAAAGTATAAAACGCAAATATTGTTTGCGTTTATTAAATAAGCAAAAGTTTTACCGATAGTCTGTTAAGGGAAAACAGTACAAAATGCCTTCTGGAATTAATAGGGAAAAAGGCTACGTGCTATACGGGGAGGAAAGGAGGGTCGAGGCAAAAGACACGTCAGGCTAGTTGCGGTGAGGGGGGTGAGGTTCAAGGGAGGCCAACGTGGGGGAGAGGAGAGGTTCAAGGGAGGCCACAATGGAGCCACGTAGTTTATGGATACTCCTTTAGCGTGAAAATTCCCTTCCCCCCTCTCGTGGCTGATCAAAACTGGGTCACAACTGGGGTTGATAATTCCAACTTTGCGGAGACGTTCTAAAGTTTCTTTTTCACGTCAGGAAGACAGGAAAAGTGACAACCTGTAAATCTTGGCTGTCCGGGTGACGCCCAAGAACACCGCAGCATTATAGTCGAAACGTCAGCTTTACACATGATGACACGCCGGCTCCCAAACATTCAAGAGACAATTGACTCCGGCCTACGATTACAATCTCCTCTCACGTACATTCAAGAATTTCGGAATATTGTAAAACTAGATAAATAGTAAGGATAGCTGTTTGTTATAGGACGAAAGAAGATCCGCCTTATTTGTATCAATTGTTTATTTGTTTAGTGTAATAGGTACATAACACAAGTCGACACCAGTGAAGCAGTTTATTAATATCTCTGTGATATGTGCTACTGCTATCTAGCGGCTTGAATCTGAACTGTCTCATACGCGCGACTTACACAGCTATTACTTTTGTCCTTCAAAGGTTAAATTCTGAAAAATTTCGTTCTTAATTTATAATGTTACCTAAATGGAGATCTTAATCTTTTAAATGATACCTCCTTCATCGATATCGGTTAGGTATCAAGGGGGATAAATGCCTCGTAAGAAAAAAAAAAATGAAATAATGATACTTTTGCCCTGTAAGGGTAAAATTCCGAAATTTTTTTCCTTAAGATATGATGGGAGTAAATCAGAGGCATTAATCTGTAAACTGTTTCTCATTCATCTATTTCAGTTATATTTCAAGTGAGATAAATGGCTCGCGATAAAAAAAAAGAAAATGTATTATAGAAATAATGTTACTTTTTCTCTTTAAAGGCCAAATTCCGAAAAATTCCTTTCTGAAAAACTGATATGACCAAAGCGGAGATGTTATTCTCTAAAATAATAGATCATTTCTCGAATTCGGTTAGATATCAAGGAAGATAAATAGCTTGCGACAAAAAATACGTTTTGGAAATAATGATACTTTTGCCTTTAGGAGTCAAATTCCGAAAAATTATTTTCTTAAAGTATGTTGTGACCACCACGGAGTCCTTAATCCTTAAAATGATACTTCATTTATCTATATCGTTTAGATATGAAGGAAGATAAACGGCTCGTAACAAGCGTTGTAGAAATATTGATACTTTTGTCCTTTAAGGCTGGAATGCAGAAAAATTCCTTTATTCATATATGATCACAGCAAAGCGGAGATCTTAATATTTAAAATGATACTTCATTTATCGATTTCGATTAGATAAATTGTTCGTGGAACAAAATACGGCATTTTAGAAATATTGTCATTTTTGCCCTTCACGGGTCGAATTTTGAAAAAATACGTTCTTAAAATATGATGTGACCAAAGTGCATACCTTAATGTTTAAAATGATATGATATTTATCGATTTCTGTTAGGTATTGTGAGGGATAATGGGTTGTTAAAATTTTTTTTTAAAAAAAATCACCTTATAGAAATAAAATAAATGATGATGTTCTAAAAACTATACTTGGAGTGTTGTGAGCCAGTTTCTCTGTTATGGTAGCGGATTCATGTGACGTTCCTTGTAAATTATTCGTTTGTTATCCGCATGTGACAGGAATCGGATCGCGGCTGTGGCGAGCGAGTCTGGAGATGGCTGCGAAGCGCGGGCTGGAGGTGGCCAAGGCGGACTGCACGGGGGAGGGCTCCGCCAAGGTGGCGGTGCGCTGCGGCATGTCCGTGGCGGCCAGGGTGCCGTACAGCGCCTACACCAGGGACAGCAGGGTCGTCTTCCACAACACCGGCCCTGGCGGTGGACAGCACCTCACCGTCGTGGTGGCACGCCTGCAGCCGCAGCCGCCCTACGTGCTGCCCGTCGACGTCAGCTGCTTCGACGTCCACGACTGGAAGATCTGAGCGGATGGGAATCACTCCACAGAACTTGTCCTGGCAGGGTCGCCATAATGTAAAAGAACCCAGCTCCTCTGTTCAGTCTACGCCTCTCCTGCTAACGTGTCTTTTCATGTCGACTGTAACAACTTTGTATATGATCATAGATACCAACAGGTTTGTTCACACATGGGATAAGTGCGGGGTTATCACTAGTCAAGTAATCAGAGACTAATATCATTGAACAATATTTTAATATGGATTCGTGGAGCTAAAGGAATTTACTGACTACAGACAATTACAATGGGCGCCATAACTAGTACAATTTCAGGACCAGTGATTGAAACATATGATTTTGTTCCGTGAGCATGAGTCAAAATGTTGCGTAATAATATTATACACTGAAGTTAGTGTCTTTGAGTCAATAAAACGCCACGGCTTGGTTAACTCAAACGAGGCTCGATGCAGGGCACCATCGCATTGAAATGTCGCAGAAACACGATAAACTCTCTTAAAACAGCGTTGTGCAGAGGCCGACTGCAGTTTGTCTATGGGAGTAGACTCGGGACCACTTTCGGGTGGGGACACACGATTGCAGTGATCGCTGAATAAAATGTTTACGTTCCTGGCTTGATACACGCGATACGTCGTAGAGGACAAACAAAAAGTGCTGGACTTTATTTCTCTACCAGTGCAACCAGAGATAGACAAATCAAACTGCCCTAACACAGGTCGCACTGACGTAGGTACTAGTGGCGCCACGGGTAGTATTCAGTATGTGTTGATCCCGGTTACAGTTGATTGCAGACTTCACGTGCGTGTCATGGCGAGAGCGGTGCAGGCAAGTGCCTACTGGTGGAAGTCTCTGTGGTAGATCTTGGAGACCCCGGCATGAAACAACAAAAGCACACGTCTGAGCTGCGTGTGACGCGAAACTTTCACCCATAGACCACCCATTCAAATCCACCACCGCGCGAAGGTGATATACAATGCGGACGGAATTCTATTTTCCCGCGAGCTGCTACCTCACCGCTTCCATTTGAACTTTTATCCAAAGAATAACGCCCACGTACAAATGTGCTTGAGGGCTTCTCAGCACAATAAAGATTCGAATTCATCGTACCTGACAGCTAAATGAGAACAGCTGGATACATTCTTTTTATTTTAACTATGTACGAAACCTCAAAACAGAATACAGTACAGCAAATAAAATTATGAACATTATAGAAAATTCTCAGCCTAATTGCGAAACAGTATTACTTCCCCAATAGTCAGTGTCATGTTCAATTCCCCATGATAAGTTGTCGTCTCATAGTAATCAGGTTAAAACTGGTTCGCTGGCTATATCCCGCCAGCATTAACAATGTTATTGGTGCCAGTTTCAAACGATATCCTGTTGGCTGAGAACTGTTGGAAATTCGGCTCATATAGCGCACCTTGGCTCTAACAATTCCGAATAACTTCCTCCTATTACATGCTCCAGGTTGCCTGACTTAACCGATGAGAAACCTTCCCAACGGGGTTCAGAGATTAATGTCTTTGTCAAATCCCCCCAAACCTGCCTACACTGTTACTGACTAAAGAGTGCTTGTTACTAATCCGGTCTTTGAGGGGGAAGGAACCAGTAATGGACAATGTATATTTCATCCTTGATTTATAGAAAAAAAGGTTACAATATAACTCATAGATACGCGTCAACGTTACATTGTTAACATGATTAATTAATATGAAGATTTAACTTTTTTGTCGCCACACAGTTCTGACTTTCACCGAAGTTAAACACCCAAGCGTGATTCTTCAACGAATAATTAACTGGACGGTTAATATCAGCTGATTTCTATACAGAGACGGTGGTAGGGTGTATACATCGGCACTTCTTTCTAAGGCATACACAGACTGATGTCGCGTTTACATAGTGTTTCAAATTTCTGTTAATCAGCTAAGGACGTTCACCATCGACTCCGTAACCTGGCTAAGAATATTTCAGAAAACTAACCATGAGTGAATGCCAGAACAGCTAACTGTTATTAAATTACTTTATAACAATAGAAATATTATTAATTTAATGCAAGTGGTAGCATAAAACAGATAATTTAAAGGTGCAGAACATTAAATCAAGCATAATAAATAGTTGATAATCAATCAAGATAATACCCTCAACTGAAATATTCAGACTTAAAATCAATTATTATCTGTCACAAACAGTCATGCATTAATTCAGTACTTCTTATAAATCTCATTCAAATCGTATTCTCTGACATTTCGATCGAATGATGCACACGACGGTAATTTGTTGAGTCAAAGACAAAAGCATGAGTCTGTATCTTAAAGTGGTGATGGAATAACAGGAGTTATTCCATCTGTAGATAATGGCTGCACATGAGACAGATCTATATTACAGTATTTCATATAGAAATGTAATTAAGTTCACCTCTTATTAATAATTAGGGAGCTTTCAGAATGTGGATGGCTAACAAGATCTTTCATTAATTAGTTTACGTTTTGAGATGACTTCGGGCTACTAAAAATATATATGAACTCCTCATTTTTGTTTACAAATCAATGAAAACAATTAATCAATAATGATAATGCATAACATAATAATTCAGCCTGGTATCAGCGTGTCGGTAAAACTTTTCTGTATCAAGGACCCTTTATAGAAGAGATTAGAGGTGGAAAATAAATTGTCACATTGTAATGTTGATGGTAGAAATATAGAAAATAAAATGTATAGAAACAGTACCTGTTTTACCGTAAATCGTAGTTTTAAGTTTTTCATTTTTTCTTGTACTGTGTTATATATGTCCGTATGTAGATATTTTAAATTATTGTAACTTTGATTTCTTAAGATGAAATAAAGATAAATTCATCTTTGATTTATGTGGTTATGTAAATTATATTTCCTCAAATTACAATTTTTGTATTATTTCCCGAACGTTTCAAATGATCATAATAGTCGATGGAGACAATCAACAGCTGATTTCACTCTTATAGTATTAAAATCCTATCATAATGTGTCCAGTGTTACCTGTCTCAAAATTTCAAAACAAAATATCAGTAAATTATAAAATTTATCTTCTAGATCTACTGCAACATACTTATATTTTCTATTAATAGATGGAATATCTATTATGGAATACATACTGTTAAAGGACCAATTCATTTTAACATACAGCCTACCATAAGAGATGATATATACATATATACGAGTGTATTTTACAATCAGGAAGTGTAAATAGAATCAAAATGTTGTGACATTAAAGACATTAATATGTTTAAGAGGACATTATATTATTTGATTGAACTTTTTCCTCCATATCAAATAACTTTGGTATCCTGTCTCCATTTTTGTGAACCTGTAAATTTCTACTTTTTTTTAAAAAAAGTATGCAATGATTCTTTCTTGTCCCATACATTGTACTACCTACTTTTTCCAGATGAAATTTTGTACGAACCTTCTCCCCGTTTAAATAGCATTTCTTTCAGAATTTTTTATTCGTTAATCATTAGGTCTACTTCCAACACATAATTTGTCTTTGTGATTTACTTCAATTTAATTGCAATGGAGTATATGTCACAGAACTCCACATTCCAAATTTCCCATTCCATGACTTTTTTTTTGCAATCTTTAAATTCATTGAGTGCATTTTATCTCTCACCTACTTTTCCTCTTTCGGTTAGGTATCAAGGGAAATAAGTGGTGGCAAAAAACAAAAGTTTTAGAAATAATTGTGCTTTTGTTCTTTAAAGGTCGAATTCAGAACAATTAATTTCATAAACTATGATTTATCCAAAGTGGAGACCTTAATATTTAAAATATCTCATACATTGATTTCGGTTAGTTATGAAGGGTGGCCAAAAAGTAAACACTTTTATAAATAATATATATGATTTGCTCTTTAAGGGACGAATTCCGAAAAATCCAACTCTTGAAATATGATGTGACTAAACTGGAGACCTAAGTCTTTAAAATGATACCACATTTATCGATTTCGATTAGGAATCAAGGGAGATAAATGGCTCGTGGCAAAAAAAAAGTCGTTTTAGAAATAATGGTCAAATTCGGAAAAATCATTTCTTAAAATATGATATGACTAAAGCGAAGACTTTGATCTTTAAAATGATACCTCATTTATCGGTTTCGGTTAGGTACAAAGGAAAAGGCAATGAAAAAAAAAAACAAAAAACAAAAAAAAAACACCTTTTAGTAACAATATTTGATAATAACAATATTGGAGTATTGTGCACAGTTTGACTAGAAAATACATATTATGAAAAATATTATTAATTAGAGGTCTGAGCTTGAAGTAATGACAGTAATTTTTCGATATTTGTCACCAGCAGTTTTATACTATTACGTTCCATTATCGACAATCTGTTTCTTTTCTAAAAGTTTCTTGATGCAGCCCTCGAAGCCTGATATAACACTGGAAAACAGGGGGTGGCGTTTGGTCCTCAATGCCCCGTACATTTTCTTTGGACCAGAAGCCTCCTTTATGACCTCTTCAACGTCCACCGGCACTACCATAGTTGGTAGGTTCGCATAATAGGGGACGGTCTCCCCCTCCATTAGAGGGACGCAAAGTATGTCAGAGGGTGTAGAGTGGGATGCGAGGTAACTTTGCCACCCTAGCTCCACATCGTCTGAAGTACTACGTCTCCTTCAACGCCTCGTAAAGTTGAAAGCCTTATTCTAACATCACTTACATTCTGTCAAGAAAGTACCGGGAATTGATCATTTAAAATCCCATTCAAAGGGATTGTCAAAATCATTTTTGTCGCGAAGTGGTAAAACTGTGCTCTATACTGAAGCTGAGTTTGAGTGCTATCTGTCGTTTACTTTGTTTACAGTGCTCATTGTTGTCAGTTCATCTCAAGTCTCCTCAGCGATTTTTACAATGGATGAAAATATCGAGCAAAGTATTTGTCTCAAATTTTACATTGCAAATGAAATTTCGTGTGCCGAATCGCTAAAAATGTTGCTTAAGTCTTACGATGAATCGAATTTACAAAAAAACACGTACATGTGGGTGGTACAGTGAATTCAAAAGCGGTCGAGATGTGATGGAAGATTTTCCTCGCTCTGGTCCGCCTTCAACGTCTTTAACTGAAGCGAAGGAAATGGTGAAAATCGTCATTTAAGCTTGAGAGAGATAGCAGCTGCACTTTCTCTGTCTCACGAATCAATTCGTACCATTTTAAACGATTGTTTGATCATAAAACGCGTTACCGCTCGTTTAGATGCGAAAACTCTGAATTTTCCTCAAAAACACAATCGCGTAAACGTCGCTGAAGACATGCTAGAACGAGTCATTTACGACCCCACATTCATAAAACGCATTGTAACTGGTGACGAGACATGTGTTTACCAGTTTGATATGCAAAACAGTCAACAAGCTTCGTAATGACGTCTTCCAACTAAACCGAAAAAACACGTCAAAGTCGGTCAGAAGTCAAGGTGATATTGACTGTTTTAAATGATTATTGCGGTGTTGTGTACTTGCTGGATGTCAGATGGTAAATAAAAATTAATATCTAAGTGTTATGCGACTTTTGAGAGTGAAAAATCGTCGAAAAATTCTAGATTTTTGGAAAGGGAACTTATGGATTTTGCGCCACGATAACGCACCATCTGACAAGGTTATTATTACGAACGAATTTTTGCCCAAAAACTCAACAAATAGCATCGAACAACCACCGTATTCACCTGATATGGCTCTGGCCGATTTGTTCTCTTTCCAAAACTCAAATTACTACTTCGAGGCACCCATTTTCAGTCCATACAAGACATAAGAAAGAATTAGCGGCGAGAACTGAAGTTGATTCAAGAAAAAGCATATAAAAATGTTTTTCGATTGGATTATTCGTTGGCATAAGTATATTATTTCAGAAGGGGCTTACTTTAAAGGCGATACGATAAATTTGGATGAATAATAAATATTTTGTGTTTTATTAACCAATGCCCGGTACTTATTTTTGACAGAGCAGTACTTAGTGAGTTTCGTCTAACATGTCATTGAGAGTACTGACAAGCAGGCATTCACCTTTCCATAATAAAATTGTGGCTGGAGTGAGGTTTTATAAGAAAAACGTTGTAATCTCTAGTGTACATTACGTAATTTCATTTTTCAGCCTTCTAACCAAGTGCTGAGCAGCTGAGGTGCAACTGTGCAGATTGCGTAGGACTATTGTGCTGCCACCTGTGCACTTAGCTGCAACCACTTGAGCAAAGTCACGCAATTTGTACCGATGACGCAGCAACATGACTTCGTCCGTAACAACACATGCCATTGTCATAAAGGATCTTACTTCAGAAAGTTCTCCTTGTTCCTCTTTTGCGTTCGTCGATGACAATAATTTTAAATAATGCACATGGCTGACGTAGATTCATTTGCAGTGTTAAATCGCTATACTGATACTTGACATTTTCAGTCGTGCGATTATTTACTTGTGGACAGGGGCGGATCCAGGATTTGTTTTGGGAGGGGCTTGAGTGGACTTTGGTTTGGGGAGAGCTTGGCTTGAGTGGATTTTGGTTGGGGGGCTTGCCATTAGTGGATTTTAGTTTTTTTTGGGAGGGGGGGGGGGCTTGAGTCGGGCAAAAGGTGGTATTTACCGTCTCCTCGGGCCTCAAATCCGTAGAGCTAAAAAAGAAAGGTCACCAAAATTACAATGTCGGAGATGGACCTAGATACTTCTGGGGAGGGGCTTGAGCCCCCTAGCCCCCCACCCCCTGGGTCCGCCCCTACTTGTGGATATGGAAGAACACACTGCTGGCAATGAGAAATGCGACAAAAAGGAGCAACAAGACCCATTCTTCAAGAAACGTCATCCCCGCGGGTAATAGTGGATTGCACTGACAGGACTATATCCACTGTTGTTAGTCGCAACATAAATTTTGTACAAAAATCAAGTCTTGCAGTGAATCTGTTGCGCTAATTCATGTTAGAAAGTTTTGGATACAAAAAACTTATTTCAGAGATTGAAAAAGGGCAGCTGCTGAAAACACTGAAAGCTTGTTTGGTTACATAACTTGCAAAAAGAAAATAATGCTGTCCTTTGATGAAAGTTAGGTTTAAATAAATCGACTCGCCCCGGAGAACAGAGAGAATACAGAAAGAATGCAAATCTGGAGAATTCGCCGCGTAAGAACTTGTATTTCGGTGTTTTGATATATTTAGTTCGTTGTGTTGTGAATTACAGTCTCACTCGTTAGTCTGGAAAGTCACGAAGACCCTTTTCAGCGTAACTAATCTAGGGGAGGGAAGCGGGATCAAAGTCGGCCGTGGCCTTGTAGGGAACCATCCCAGCATTCGCCTCTAGGGACTACGGAAACCACGGAAAACCGCCGGACAGGATTTGACGTCCGTCCTCCCGAATGTCAGGTAGTAGTGCGAATTCGCACTACTCCAGACTCCGTGAAAGAACCTTTTTATAAGAAGCTTTAAAACAATGAACTGAATTTTCCAAGAGAACCATCTCTCCCGGCCACTGCAGATCCAAAAATGCCCTTCTTTTTTGTTGACGATGAAGCATTTTCCCTTTCACCAAATATAGTGAGACCTTACGGTGGTAAAGTTTTGTCAAGGAGGAAAAAATAAAATAAAAAATAAAAAATGTATTTTCTAAAATAGATTGTCACGCGCCCGGAGAAATGTGAAAGTTCATTTAGCATACTCTCGAATAAATGGAAAATTGTTCATAAAACAATTAATACAAATTTGAATTTGTCCATCCTATTGATAAAGACATCTTGCCCTCTTTATAATTTTTTAAGAACTAGAGATGGATTCAGCATTAAAGATGAAATGAGCGTAGAAGATTTCGTTGATATTGGCAAGGACTCCTAGAGACAGACAATAGGACCTTATAATCAGTCTATCCGAGCAAGAAACAATTTAGCAGATCATTTTGTTTCCGATATTGACAGCGTACCTACGCAGGGGAATTATATTTAAGACCTCTTGTGTATCCAATATATATATTAAAAAGTTTTATATAGATATATAAAATCTAAATTCTATAATACCTTATTGAAAACAGAATTTGTAACGAATTATCGGTCGTGATAATTCTAATGTGATATCGCAAATTTCTGAGTATTTCTTAATTTCACCAATGAAATGCTCAATGTTGATGTTATCTTAAACTAATAAATCGTCGGCATGCTTGCCGCGTTTTCGTTTTCTGCAGGACGTGTGCACAGCTCCTCGTGTCGTACTAGGAGACAGGAGTTGCGTTTTTGGCGTCACTGCGGCTTGGTGAGCCAAAACTTGGAAAAACGACCGCAGGGTGCAAGTAGGTTGCCGCAGGTGTGCGTGGGTAGCTGTATCTGTTTCTGTGTATTCCACGCCGCAGCGTGAAAAACCAGACGTGTCACGTGCGCACCGGGGCTTACTTCCTCGATGAATTAGCAAACGCGAGATTTCAAGGAAATAGGCAACTACTAGCCGACTTATTGCTTTGACACTCTACACTACAGCAAAACAGACTTAAGTCTGCTGAATTGTTAGTATTTTGAAAAGTAGTATGGTTCGTCGACGTCATGGTCATTGGTATTGGGAGAGGAAAGCGTGGGTAAGGAACGGATAGGAATTCAGCTATGAAACTATCCTACCTGGAGTGAGTTTGAAAAATAATAGAAAACAGAAATCTGTATGGCTTAGCCGTTGGTCGAACCAGTGTAACCGTTAAGCAACCAGTCTCGATGAAGCTACACCCCATTCAGTAAACAGAAGGCCAGTCTGCTCTATTCCCAGTCCGCTGCCCTTATCACTTCATACGAAGAGAAATTTTGCCACTCGCCTACATGAACGCAGCAGTCAGCTCAGAGAGGTAGGAAGGGAGGGGATGATGAGATGAGGAGTGGGGGAAGTGGAAGATGACCTTGAACCGCCAGGTAAATTATTGTAGGAACTAGTGTAAGCCCATGACCGTTTTTTGTGTATCGTCACGGGTCTAGAACAGTTATAGTTTTTGGGTTAAAGTTTGTGATCAGACTAAATACGAACTTGTCCTGTGTTTCACCCTTAGGATGAATAAAATCTCTTGGGCGTGAAGAACCCTTAAGTATTAATAGACTTAATAACCACAGATAGGGACAATTGTGGAATCGTAAAATAGTTTCAAAGGTCATAGATTCGAACTTGCTGAAATATGAACCTAAAAGGGTTAGTGTGCAAAGTACGACCAGCAGAAAAAGCTGTTAATTCGGGTTGAAAATACGGCTAGCTGCTTCTTTGTCACTTATTCTTTAAGGAAAAGTGTACCCAAATGCTGTAAAATATGTAGTAATATATATAAGTTGTAATTCACGCCGAAACATACGATTACGCACATTACTGCTTAAGTGTTAATAGACATCTTGAGCCGCCTTTGACGCTTTTGTCGAATTCGCGTACACTTTTTCTTGAATAATAATGCCTAAGGAGTCGTTAATCACATTTTCATCCCGAAATAACAGTTTTTCCTACTAGCCGTACTTTGCACAGCACCCCTTAACATTTCACTCTGAGAAATTTGAAGAATTTCTGTTTGTTTCGAAAGAATCATGTCGTTTTTTTTTTAATTTTTTTTATTTTTTTTTTATTGAGGCTGGATAAACATTCATAATACAATCGTTGGCCAGAGAACTTAATACAGATTATTGAATCGTTGAAGCTATAGAAATGATCTGCAAAATACTCAATTCGGTAACATATTTGATCTGATGTCGACTTTAAATAACCTAATAACTCAAGCACAGCGAACATGAAAAAGACTATTAACCAAAGTCAGTAAAATACTTAAAAAACTGTAATGTATTAACTTTGGTCACGAAGCAATATTAGATAACGGTTTAATTCAATTGACATTTATCGTATGCTGGAGTGGAAATTGGCATTCGTAGTTATAGCAGAGATTATGAATAATTTAAGCCTTTTCAAGTTTTTTATGTTTCTTTCAGTAGCGACATATTACTAAAAAGCAGTTCGACGTTTTTTAAGCCGTAAAGGATATGTATATATATTTTAAATGAGACGCTACGAAAAGAAAACTTAATGACTGTATTATGGCAATTAATCTGGTAGTAGTGGCTTAGCTATTAAATTGTAGATATAACCACGAATTTCTGGCCCATGACGTCACCATTTTCCAACCAATAGCTATCGGGGTGAGTGGGTGCGCTTACGAAATTATATAGTAGATGTGTTAAAGTCCTTGATTACTGATTGAGGAGAGTTTCAGAAAAGAAGGAAACAATGAATTACGTATATGTCCTTTACAGGTGCTAAACGGTATATTGAGGGAGACAGTTTAGCAGTGGGTGTTGGAGCACTCGACGAGGTTCGCAGGTCTAGTTTAAAACCTCAGTCCAGACAGAACTCGTTATGGTTTTCCGTAATCTGCTAAGGAGATAATGGGACGACCACCAGTTGCAATACTGACCAATGCTCTCACAGTGCTACATTGATTTCGCGGTACATTAAGTCGCTTCCTGCTATCCTTATAGTTCCCCAACGTTTCGTCCCAGAACTTTGATCATCTTCTGGATGTAAATCTGTAACTGTACCTCCAGAAGATTTGCTGACGTTACGGTTTATAGTAAACTCGGTGGTCAGTGATACAGGGCGTTCGCCGGGAAACGCAAACCACTGTTAGCGCTACAAGGAAGAAACTGCTCCCGGCGAGCGAGCGGTCAGCTTCCGGCATTGTTCGACCGTCGGCCGCGGACTATTTCATAATAATTACGCTTCATAAACTTCATACACTTGTATCTGCTAAGCATTTAAATGTGACGTAATTCATTAGCTTACCTTATAAAAAATGCTGGAAGTGTTGACCCTCTTGTGTAATGCACATTTCACATCTTCTGAACATATTTCGAGACACACGCTGCCCTAACTGACTTAATGATTTTTTGGGTGACTGTTCTAGTCGAAAAGCGATATCGTCAATTTTCTCCTCTGTGAGAATACGGTTGACCGACAGTCTCTTTTTGTTAAAAAATGAACCCGTTTCTCTTACTGTTTTAACCAGACGCAGAATTGTTGATTTAGCTGGCAGTAAAGCGCCAGGAAATTCGCGACGAAATTTACTGCGACACTTTTTAAATGACTTCTTCTTCACATATGTATCGTAGAGAAATATTCTTTGTTGGAAACTGTAACGTACCATAATTTTACTCACACTCAAACACGGTACAGATTAGTAAGAGTATGAAGCCCCAAACCAGCCAAACCGCAAAGAAACGTTTATTCACAACACTGATTAATAAGAGACTGAAGTCACAAACTAGCTACAATGCAAAGAAACCGTTCTTAACAATGTAAGGGTCCCATTATACTGCGTTACTGCACTGTTGGGGCAGCGGAGGTGTTAAACAGTGCGGTGATTCACGGCGCCGTGTGGCGGGAGTTGCTGGCTCCACTGACCGAGCAAGTTGCCGACGGCAACAGACTGGGAGGGTAGCGTTTTCCGGCGAACGCCATGTATTACACAACGTCTCGTAGAGATTATCTGCGTTGTATGCGATGCTGCTTAATCAGCGTACGTTTTCAAACTTAAGCCATAGCCATGATGCCCGTGCACCTTCCATTCGAGATATCACATGCCTCTCACTGCATCTTACGATCATCTCTCATTTGGTGTTCTGCAGTAGTTGCTTATGTATCTTGTTTCTCAAGAGTAACACATTTTTTTTCGTCTCAAAATAAATAGAGGGTTGTGAACCGTTCTCAGGAATCGATTAGGTCGACAGAAGAATTGTAAGCTCGGTGGAAGTGCAGTACAGATTTACGACCATCCAATGAAGGGTGTATCGAATGAGGAATGAGGTCAGCCCAGGCGAACGTTTTATTGGTCGAGTTATTTCAGGTACCAATACTGCTACTACAACGAAACAGACACCAGTAATTTAGTTCACATAGCGAGCAGGCGACAAGGCTCACCGGAGTTGAAAATCCGTCGAAGGCGATAATTCTCCCTGGAAGCAGATCAGGTTAAAACGAGAGTTTCGTGTGTACTGTACAGGTTTCCAACCTGTTTTGGCCCACCGCACTCTTATCTAACAAAAAACTACTCGCAGCACCCCCCTTTTTTTAAAGCATTAAAAATATAACCCAAAGTATTCCACCTTGATTTGGCTTGTAACCCACTTTTTGAAACAGTGATTCTATGGCACCCTCTTAGGTGATTGTACAATATCACCTACAAGGTAAATCTGCACTGCATACAAAGACAAATTTCTTTTTTTAAAAGATATTAACAATACTGAAGTATTATTCACAGTTTGATTAACAAATATATATCATTAAAAATGTTGTTAATTATACGGCTGAGCTTGTTGTAATTACACTAATTTTTCGGTGTTTGTTGCCTTATTTGTTATATTACTTCTGTTTCTTTTCTAAGCTAATAAATTTCTGACTACGCTAAATCCTCTTTTGGCTACATATTGTCATGGGAATGCAATTAAAAACTTTATTGTTGCAGCTCTTAAAGCCAGATATAATATCTGAAACCACGGGGGTGGTGGTTGATCCTCAACGCTCCTTAAGTTCGCTTAGGACCTTAAACGCCCCTTATGGTCTCTCCAACGCCCACCGGTGAACAGAACCACCCCGTCGGAAACCATTGGTGTACAGCTACAGTGAGATCTAGAAAGATTAGCTTAATCTCCTATATATTATAGCTTCTAGCCCGTCAAAAATGACGGTTTGAACGCCATATTCGGGCAGTTCATTTATTATTATTATTATTATTATTATTTTGCAGTTGGTTAATTATACGGGATTGTTATTAGATAATGCTAGTGGTCTTGATTTGATAATGTTCTACACAGCAATACAGTAGTAACTTCTACTGAATTAATGAGGGCGGATGTATAAAACCAATAAAATGAAAAATAAATTAGGAATCCAGAAACTTTTGCTATCCATGTAATATCAGTTTTATTTCTAGTCCAGGCACACTTCAGCACGATAGGTACGAACTACGTTCACCCGCATTTATTAATACCTTCGGTAACTTGGCGCAAAAGAAAGCAGTTTAATTGGTTTGTAAAACTCATTTCAGAGTGAATTACCCTGTAATCAAATGTGTCGGTGGGCTTTCTGGTCAACTTAAACACAACCTCCATTAATATTGCTTTCGAAAATCATAACTTCTACTACTCTCAAATGCTGTAGTCAATCGCAAGACAAATTGTTTTTAAGCAGTCATTCCGTTGTAATACAGCCTGTAGACTACCATTATTTTCAAGCAGAAATTAGGTTGTAATACATCCTGGACGGGCATAATACAGTTAAATGTACTACGGAAAATATTTCTACAGGATTCTTCCATTTTACCACAGCAATTCCTGGCAGAATCGCGATCTCCAGTAATACCGATTTATTTACATTATTTTACTTTAAATGACGGGAAGTATAATATCAAAAAACGGATAACTACCATTTATCTTAATGATATATTTCGTGATTCGTACATTTTGTGTAAACTTCCTATGAGTTTTTAATAAACTTCATCGTTACTTATCTCTGGCAAAAAAACAAACAAAAAAAAACAAAATCGTAGGTTGTATTTTAACGTAGTACTCATTATTGATACAGGTAATATAACGTAAACATACAATATCCTTCTCCTTACATGAATTTTTACATCTGGTTGAAATTTGTAAATTTAAACGAACGCACTAATTGTAACTTTGTGACACATAATTGCCTAGCATTAATTTTTTCCCCTGCTCTCCATAGTTCTAATATCTCTACTCACTGCTCTTTTGCGGCAATAATATCGTTGTTGTATTCCGAGTGTCATATCGCTTATACTGTAAATAGTCATATCCTTGACTGTTTAAATCTAATCAAAAGTTTATATTAAATCTCATTTAATAGTTAACACATGTATCAAAAACTAATGGTATCATATATAATGGTAGTAAGAATTTATTCTGGAAAAGCTTATAAGGAGAAACGAATTAGTCATTTTAATGATATCTTTTGTTATATGAATACGTTACTCTGGATTTTACTTAAGATCACGTAGACTATAATTTCGAAAACGGATAACTGTTATTTATTTGACCAATACATCATTACGTTTCTCCGAGTTTTAAATACACTTCACTGTTTCTTACCGTCTGCCGAAAAAATCTTAGGTTATGGTTTAACCTAGGGCTTATAACTGACACAGATAAAATAGCGTAAATATTGAATCCCTTCTCCTTACATGAATTTTGGTGTATAACTGATACAAATAATATAACATAAACATCAAACACCATTCTCCTTACACGAGTTTCTGCATCTAACTGAAGTAAATAAACAAAATGAGACATGAAGGAAGGAATGCAATATGGTGGCTATTGATTGGCGAGTGACGGCTGTCACGTGACCGTTCTGTAGCCAATACGTGTAGAAGCTATAGACGACACACGCAGACGCCACGTTAGCGTTTTATATAATAGGATAACGTGAAGTGAAAACTTCGGATCCCTTTTTAAGAATATTGCGCGCATGGAGGAGTGTGATATTTGGCATAGTTAAAGTTTATATGGAGAAGAAGTGCAGAAAGCTCAAATTTTTATATAATGTGTGTTCCAAATATATTATATTAAATAAAACTAATAATTCATTGTTTACGTTCAATTTATTTTTTTAAAAAAATGACAACGACGCTTAGCGATTCTGCCAATGTCGAGTTTATAAGGTAATATCTGGTCCTCGTTTAAAAAATATAATTAGCAAACAAAGTTTATATGGAGAAGGAGTGCAGAAGCTAAAATTTGTATATAATATGTTTTACTAATGCATAAATTGCGCGTGTGTGTGCGTGAAATCCGATCGAAGACAACAATCTGACGTGTATTCCCAACAATAAGCTACACAATGGTCTTTGGTCAAACAGAAGTGGCATAGAGATTAATCTTTGAACTTATAAAAGCAACATTTTGAAAAGTAGTATTTTCGGTACAAGTTTACGTTGCGATACACGACATCACTAACTTAAGATAAAATGATTGTATCAATGCGTGTGTGATTGAGGCTTTGATTTTGTAGCGACAATATTAGCGGAGATTGAGGCTAGGTTGAAATTCAGCCTGGACCAGAACGAAAACTGAAACTTCTTGTCACAGCAAAAGCCACGAGGAGTTTAGTTATCAGTTATTTAAGCAATTTTCATAAGCACTATATCACGCTGTGACTTCATATATCGCGACGTAAACTACTCCCGTATTTTCTATAGTATTTTAATGTTCCGGATGAAACAAATGTGTGCGTGTTTCTTTTCTCGTCGTGAGTGAGTCGGTCGCAGAGGAGGTTCTGCTAATGTTTGGGGAACGCCAGGCCCTGAGTGTTGCCATTAGATGTGATGGATGGCAGAAAACAGTCCCGTGACAGGACCACAGCTCAAGAGCAGCCTGGACTGTTTCGGTAAACAAATAAAATAAAAAGTAAATCTGCATCCATGAACGAAGGGTGAGGGAAGCCAGAGAGTACAGCCAATAGGAAAAACTTGTATTTTTATTATGAAAAAAGGGCGGTTCTGTTGCATGTCCCGAGCCAACCAGCAAGAAGGACTTCCCTCCAAATACAGACATAGGCAGACATCATGAAGAGGGGGCGGAAAACGACGTTTCTTCGAGGCAGCGTGAGAAGAGAAGAGGACTTGTTGGTTGCGTGCCGAGGGCGAGAGATGAGCCCAGCTGACTACTGGGGACAGCAGGAAGGCAGCCGGCCGGTCACAGAGAGATGGTCAACCCACCGACTGCACAACTTAGATTCGCCTGCACGGTAACCACCATTCAGAAAAAGGTACTTTTGCATCATCATCGTTTACCCTAGATATCGCCCCGAGACAGATTCCCTTGCTCCACAGAAAAAGTGATATAAAAAAGAAAATTTAATCTTTGTAAAATTTTGTCAAGTAAACAATTCAAATACATAAGTAAATCGTAAAGTCAGATTGTGAACCTTGTTTTCACTAGATCCCATCCAGTCTTGTAATGTGTCATTTTGCTTGGTTAATTCAATAATTCATGTTTCAATAATAATACATTGAGATCTGGATGTCGCTTCCCTCAGAATAGGGTACACTCCAATCTCTGGCGCCCACCTGATTTGTTTTTATGCTTAATACTAGCAGAGCTCCCGGCGTTACCCGGTATGATCTAGATTGATTTAAACACACAGTGAATATTGAAGCTCATAAAAGAGGTAAGTTTTTTTGGGGATTCTACGATAACCGTGGAGCTGCAATTTGATGATGGAATCCTTTGTAACTCGATGAGTCAAATTGAAAGTAAAGAATATATATATATATATATCTCGCTTAGTTCTCGAGATATCGTATTTCAAATTTGACGTGGTTAGGTTGAAATGCAGCCTAGACCAGAATAAAAATTTCGCTTTAGCCAAATTTAATAATACAATCGTATGCAACTTGGTGAAACAAATCGAAAATCAAGTATAAATATTTTTGATATCTCGCTTAGTTCTCGAGATATTGCATCATCAAACCAATATATCTACAAGGTGGAAAAGCACTATAAGTGTTTTACTAGACGACCCGTGCGAAAATTTCGCGAATAAAATACGATGAATAGTGAGGTTGAATATAATGTCACCAAGTTCAGTCATTACTCTTCATACTCCTACTTCATTCATCGATTTTGGTTAGAAATCCAGGGAGATAAAATGGCTCGAAACACAAAAAACGTATTTTAGAAATAATGACATTTTTGCGCTTTATGGGTCGAATTACGAAAAATTCCTTTCTTAGAATATAATGTTACCACGGCGGAAACCTTAGTCTTTAATACGATATGTCATTTATCTATATCGATTAGATATCAAGGGAAATATAACGCTCGTGACACAAAAATACGTTGTAGAACAATTTATACTTTTTCCCTTTAATAGTTGAATTCCAAACACTTCTTTCTTAAAATATGATGTCAGAAAAGCTGAAACATTATTCCTCACAATCGTACTTGATTTATCGATTTTGGATAGATATCAAGGGAGATAAGTGGCTCGAGACATAAAAAACGTATTTTAGAAAAAATGAATTTTTGGCCTTTAATGGGTCGAATTACGAAAAATTCCTTTCTTAAAATATAATGTTACCACGGCGGAGACCTTATTGTTTAATATGATACCTCATTTATCTATATCGGTTAGATATAAAGGGAGATAAATCGCTCTTGACACAAAAATCGGTTATAGAAAAATTTATACTTTTTTCCTTTAACGGTTGAATTCCAAAAACATTCTTTCTTAAAATATGATGTCACAAAGCTGAGACATTACTCCTCATAATCCTACCTCATTTATCGATTTTGGTTAGATATCCAGGGAGATAAATGGCTCGAGAAACAAAAATACGCATTTTAGAAAAAGTGACATTTTTGCCCCATAAGGGTCGAATTACGAACAATTCCTTTCTTAAAATATAATGTTACCATGGCGGGGACTTATTCTTTAATATGATACCTCATTTATCTATATCGGTTAGATATTAAGGGAGATAAATCGCTCGTGACACAAAAATGCGTTATAGAAAAATTTATACTTTTTCCCTTTAAGGGTTGAATTCCAAACACATTCTTTCTTAAAATATGATGTCACAAAGCTGAGACATTACTCCTCATAACCCTACCTCATTTATCGATTTTGGTTAGATATCCAGGGAGATAAATGGCTCGAGATACAAAAAACGCATTTTAGAAAAAGTGACATTTTTGCCCTATAAGGGTCGAATTACGAAAAATTCCTGTCTTAAAATATAATGTTACCATGGCGGAGACCTTATTCTTTAATATGATACCTCATTTATCTATATCGGTTAGATATTAAGGGAGATAAATCGCTCGTGACACAAAAACGCATTGCAAAAATATTGATACTTTTGCCCTTTAAGGGTCGAATTCCGAAAACTTTCTGGCTTAATATATGACGTCACTAAAGCGGACATCTTAATCTTTAAAACGATACTTCATAAAACGGTTTCAGAAAGGTATCCAGGGAGATAACTGACTCGTAA
The DNA here is from genome assembly GCA_031002005.1 of Vandiemenella viatica. Lineage (NCBI taxonomy): Eukaryota > Metazoa > Arthropoda > Insecta > Orthoptera > Morabidae > Vandiemenella > Vandiemenella viatica. Next base: position 33,983,946 of record CM061918.1, read on the forward strand.
CACAGAAAACAGCATTTTAGAAAAATTTACATTTTTGCCCTTTAAGGGTCGAATTCCGAAAACTTTCTTGCTTAAAATACGATTTAACCAAAGTGGAGACCATAAGCTTTAAAATGACACCTCATTCATTGATTTCGGTTAAGTATGAAGGAAGATATAGGCTTGTGACAAAAAAATACCTTATAGAAATAATATATAAGATTTTCTTCCTAGTGGTTGTTGTTTGGTTGAAATACAGACTGGACCAGAAGAAACGTCACCAAAAGCACAAGGAACTATAACTGATTTTTGACATGTTAAATCTTGAAAACCAAGTGAGATATCAAGAAATGTTTTTCTTTAATTTAGATTTTTTTCGCCGAGTTCTATAAGAATTTATCATCATATTTTGGTGCCACGATAATGATAGAACTGCCAGTGTTTTGCACTTGTGAATTTCATGTCAGTCGCTACATTCTTCTATACGTATTTAAACGGCTAACCCCCTGTGTAGCAGGAAAGAGATGGGGTTGGGGTTGATTTATTCTTGCAATATTTTTAGCCATGATATCAGGAACATGTGTACTAAGTTTTATCATAATAACCGCAACAATTCGTGCAGCAATAGAAACAATGCTTTCTTTCAGGAAATGTAGTAAAGACAGCATTGCTCATCAATAAATTACAAAAAAAGTAACACTATGTCAACACTACAGGTTTTAAACAGTTCAATTTCATGTTCAAAACCGTGCATTACTTTACTATTAACAGCGAGAATTTAATTCGCATCCAGAGACAGTAATTTCAAGAAGCAATAAATTTCTCGGAAGGTTCTTCACTAAAAGTTTTAAACAGCTCAATTTCATGTTCAAAACCGTCAAATATCCATTACTTAACACACCCATTAAAATTTCACAACGTCAGAGATTGTAGCAGTCCGGCCTCAGATAGTAACATCAAGAAACAAAGAAGATTTTTTTAATTGTATTATTAAAATTAATTTAAATATTTTCCACTTTACGTAGTTTCCTCTTCGCATTCGATATAACTATGTATGGGGTTTAAAGACTAAAAACCAAAATTTACATGCGATAACATGGCTATTATTTTTTTTTACGATGTATGACGTACGCACCGTATTTCTTTTATTTTTTGCTTCGGGCTGTACGTTAAGATTTTCATTTACCACATCTGCGTTATGTTACGTTGGAGCATAAGACATTCCAAACGCTTCAATTGAGATTCTAAGCTTTAAAACGGTGAAAACCCCATCGAAATCTGCTCTGTAGTTACCGAGTTTTTATATATCAAATATATCCGGCTTTTGTTTCATAAATATAGATTATTTGGAAATTAATAACTGGTAGTGAACGGCCACAGTAAGGTCGAGAAGTCGCTTTCCTAACATAGGGAACACTTTAGTATAGAGAATTTGACATCTTAAAGGATAATTTGAATTGACTTCCGCCGAAAAGAAAAAGTAAATTGGATTGATAGTTAAAAAAAGTGAGTAAATTTTATTATTTTAAAGATTAAACTTTGATTAAGCAGGTCCTTCAAATGAATTACTTTCACCAAAACAAATGAGTAATTTATTCGGTTATATTTGTGAATTAAATGTGACAGCCAATGCATTGACGTTATCTGATGAATTTAACGTATTTCTTAATGAATATTTTTTGCGTGATTACGACGATAAATTACCCTTTCATAGAGCTCTATTAAAAATTGAAAACATTTTGAATGTCCATAATTTGTCAAATCAAGAACTTGGTTTGTCAGTTCCCACGTATTCGCAGAGAACACTCGAAGATCCAATAAAACAAGCGTTTCTGCTTTGTGAGCATTATGAAATCGTAAATATTGAACAACGTAATCTAATAGATCGTGAAGTTTTGCATCATGATACTGGATCTAATGTTTCTGGTTAAACTGCTCCTTCAGGTTGTGTAAAAACATTCACACAAACGGCAATCATTCACTCGCTGAATGTTCGTTGCATTGAAACAGCTTTCTGTGGCTTAGCTTCAACTCGATTACTTGGAGGTAGAACTTTACACAATGTTTTTAAACTGTCTATACCCAATTTAGAAAATTGTATAAAGAATATTACCGTAAACACTAGCTATAGATGTTACATAAATTCATCATTATTGATATACAAAAAAAGACTTTCAGCGGAAATCTGGGTATAAAACGTGTGTTCTAAGACAATTGGGACATGCTGATTCAGATATGCAAACCGTTTGTCTCTATCACCCACCGTTCTTGAGATATAAGACATTAACCAGTTATAGATGTTTAACATAATATAACGGCAAAAAACTCTCAGACAGAAGTTTCAGAAGAGCACTTATTACTTCATGTAGTACTAATGAACACATACTGTTTAGGTCAATCTAGTTGAAGGTATAATACATATTTTACAATGAGTTCAGTTTGAATTTCTTGGCTGTAGACTTGCGTTTGTGCTGAGCATTTGGCATCTTGCGTTGAAACGTCCAGCAGTAATCAGCCAACATTGCTGCACTCCATCGGCCCTGATAGCGTGACTCCATCACCGAGATGTCCTGATGAATCCGTTCACCATGTTCGTCGCTGACAGAACCCAGGTTCTCGGGAAAGAAATCGAGAGTCGAGGAGATGAATTTTAATGGACAGCAGGCTGCACGCACTAATGAACTTCTGCACAACATTCACATAGTCAGGGGATTTATAATTACCAAGGAAAATGGCTACAACTAATTTGAATGCCATCCATGCATTCAGTATCATCCAGTAACTCTTCGAAGTGGCTATCAGCAATGATCTTTCTTATTTGTGGACCTATGAACACACCTTCTTTCACTTTGCATAACTCAAAACTTTTTCACAGGTACCGAAAAGCATCTGAGTTGTTACCTAGTGCCTTCACGAAGTTCTCCATGAGACCCAGCTCTATATGAAGTGGATGTGTGATAGCTTTGTCACGCTCAGTCGCGTACGTTGCACGCACATCTCAAACAGATATACTGCGGTGCCCACAACTTACCATCATCCAACTTCAAATCAAAGTATGGTTCATATGCTCTATTCAGAAACGTTGTAAAAGTCTTCCGATGGGATTTGTTTGTCAGATAGCCGCACACATAGCAAAACAAATGTGGTGAATTCATGCAGCCTCTCGAAGCAATCCTTTTTCCCAGAAAATAAAAAATAAAAAAATGAAATAATAGCACTGCAGTCTCAAAAATATTTCAGTGTATTGTGTCAAGTGTAACTGTATTTAAAATAGACTAAAACACAAAGTCAGTTGCATTACAAATAACGAAAACCGATGAAATCATATTCGACGAAAGGTGTTCCATATAAATATGTATTTTTTTATTTATCTTCAAAACCTGACGTGATACAGAAGAACGGTTTTCAGATTTGAAATTAGCATCTAAAACTGCATCATAAAATGTAAACATGATGTCAGATATATACAGCTTGTTGGGATGTGTAACTGTTGATTAAATTTCTGTGTGCTCACTGCAAGTTATGAAAATCATAGATTGTTGCAAATGAAAATTCTATGAAATTAGGAGGGAAAACGGTACTTCTGTGCGGTGATTTTCGGCAAATCTTACCAGTTGTCGCAATTGCATCGCGTACAACTTTAATTGAAAATTGTGTCACGAGTTGGCATAAATTTGTTTATTATCATAAAGTAACTTTTACTCAAAACATGAGAGCTTTACCAAGTGAAATAAATTTGTGGAATTCTTGAAAAAGAACGGGTAATGATGAGGCATTTAAATTCCGTCAGTTTGGTGAAAATAATATTTAAATACCTCAGCAATTAATAGGAGGTGAATAATATTATTAATGAGGTGTAAGGAAATATTTCCGAAAACATACTCTTGGGTAACATATTGAAGTTAGTTATTTTAGCACCTAAAACTGATTGCACTTTAATAAATACTGAAATACTTAATCGAATACCAGGTAAAGAGAACATATGTCATAGCTACGATAAAATAATTTGTGATGACGACAGTGAAATGAATAACAGTCCAATAGAGTTTTTGAATTCTTCAGCTATTAGTGATTTGCCAACACTAGTACGAGATTTACTGATCAGAAACTTGAATACAAAGGAAACATTAGTCAACGGAACAAGAATGCGTTACGGTCGAATTTCGACCGCTGGACGATCACTGTTTTAATTTAATTGCTACAGAGTGCATGCTCCGATGTCAATTTCCTCGTTAATATAGATAGAAAAATAAAGTTTGCACCGTGGGTGAGATATTGTTGTTTGAATGTACGAGGGCTGACCTGGCGCAACAATGGGTGCTCCTAGCGCCATCTTGGCGTCAGACTGTTCATACATTCAGTACGCAACCAGCCGTGGTAGTTTGCACATCGTTCCTATCGTACTTTGAATACAGGAGAGTGTTAAAATAAGCGCTGCAATTAAAAATCCCGCCAGTTGTGAAGTACGAGCTGTAATACGGTTTTTGTTGGCGAAAAATCACAAACCAATTGAAATTTATCGCCAGATTTGTGATGTGTACGGCCAAGGAATAATCAGTGAAAGCCGAGTGAGGCAATGGTGCATTGATTTTAAAAATGGTCGAACCAATGTTCACGATGAGGACCGCATGGGTAGGCCTAGTGTTGTGAGTGATGAACTGGTGGTGAAAATCAACGAAAAAATCCGTGAAAATCGTCGTTTCACGATTACGGAGCTTTCAGAACATTTTCCCCAAATTTCACGGAGTTTAGTTCATGAGATTGTGGTTGGTAACCTTGGTTACCACAAATTTTGTGCCAGGTGGATTCCGAAAATCTTAACAGAAAACCACAAAAAACAGAGACTTGCTGCAGCACTGACGTTTCTGGAAGACTACGCCAAAACTGGAAACCAAGTTATCGATCGTATCGTAACTGGCGACGAGACTTGGGTAAAGCACGTCACCTGTGAAACAAAACGGCAGTCTATGGAATGGGGACACACGCATTCGCCCAAGAAACCGAGGAAGTGTCTGCAAACGCTGTCAGCAGGAATAATTATGGCTACTGTGTTTTGGAATGCTAAGGGTATGATTCTCGTTGAATTTTTTTGAACGTGGCCAAACAAACACTTCAGAAAGGTATTGCGAAACACTCCCACGCGCGATACAAAACAAGCGTCGGGGGAAAACTCAGTGAGAAAGTTTTGTTTCTCCACGACAACGCTCGTCCACACACGGCCAATCGTACCCAAGAGCTCTTGGACGGTTTTGGATGGGAAGTTTTCAATCACCCGCCGTACAGCCCGGATTTGGCACCGAGCGACTACCACCTGTTCCCGGCGACGAAGACGTGGCTCGCAACACAACGGTTTGAAACTGACGCTTAACTGCATGCCAGTGTAAACCAGTGGTTGAAGTCTCAGGCGGCACATTTCTACAGAGAGGGTATCGAAAAGCTTGTACCACGTTTTGATAAGTGCCTTAATTTAAATGGCGATTATGTTGAAAAATAGCCTAAGAGTTTACCTCTAAAATGTATATAATAAAAATCGTTTTTTTCACTTTGTTTATTTTTTATTACAAAACGTCTGTTACTTTCTGGACAGCCCTCGTATAAAATGTCGATATATATAGTTTGTTAATAACCTCAGTTGGTTAAGACACAATGCATATGTAAAAGATAAAGTTTTGAAGTCCTATGTCTGTTAAAGTTTGAGGCCCGTACAAGGGAGGTTAGAGAAATGGTCAGGTTGTTGGTTGAATATGATGCGATGATTTAGGAGGCACGCTATAGGTGTCCAGAACTGCATTCGGAAGGGATTCAAAGAAAGACCGACAGATTACAGACTCAGTAATCTACATCTTAAAGGAGGTGAAAAATAAGAGTGCTGGACTGGTCAGTGAAAAAGAAGAGACCATAAAATTCATTACCACTTCATGATTAGTGGAACGGGAATTATTTGATTTGTAATTATGGAAATCAGGGAAGGAAATGATCTACCAAGGAAAATTATCAACTAATAAATTCATTCAATAGAAGAAATTAAAGTTAAAATTAGCGTAACACAAAAAATAATGCAGAAAAACTGTCACAGGGGCATCGTAATTAATAGCAATATAGGCCTCTACATCCACTATGTCTGCCAGGGTGGTAAGTGATGCTCGTCATTGACGAAGGGATCGAAGGAAAACCAGAGCTCTACCCCGCAGATTTTCTTCTGTCAGTCATGCTGAAATGTTCTTGCAATATGCGCCACTATTAGGGCCTACACTCATTTTACAGACACCAGTGAGTTGCTTAATAGGTTCTGAGGCAGAGTGACTTGAATGATTTTACAGCAAAGTAATATTTCATTTTTTTAAATGCTCTGTTGTGGCATTTGTTCTACAAGTCTTTGGAGCTGGAAACTAATCGAGTATTACAGGAAGAGTGATTATCTGTGTAAAATGTTTGACATGTTCTTTTTAATCGTGAGGATTTTGCATACTTTTATTACAACTGTCGATAATCTGATGCAGGAATCCATTTTACTGTCATCAGTTATGTAAAAAATTGGCGTGCTAAAAACAAAAACTGCTGAAGATTTTAAGTGATATTCCGAAAATCTTACTGCAACTATTTCTTTATATATCAGAGTAAGAGAAGAAGTAAAGTTAAAAATGACTGTTACGTTTTACTTTAATGTGTAGATTTTACGTTATTACTATGAGTACTTATTAGTACATACATAAATTCCCAATATCATTAAAATTCATACACTCTTTTCATGTAACTGTATTTTTCTAACGTTTACTTAGACAGCTATATAACTAATGGCGATCAAACGTATGTTAATCTTTGAAATAAGGTATCTTTGTATGCTGTATCGCTGAAATCTGTTTTTAGAATTTCCTTGGTTTTTGCTTTATCTCTGCACAGACGTTCCAGGAGTTCGCAAATTTAAGGTTTTTGCCTCTGTATTGACATAAACTACGGTTATAATAGGGATAGCAGATATCTTCTCTGCTAACCGAAGGACGTAAGATTTCACTATGTGTACTTTCGTTAAAATCCGTTCGCGTTTTCGGTTAAATTCCAAAATTTACACTTTTGCCTCTGAAATAATAGAAACTTTTTAACCTAGCAGAGAGAAAGTTTCCTACATGTAAACATGAACTATAAAATATGCACGGACACAGAAAGAAACAACAATTGCTAAGTGATAGTTTTGGCTTCTCTGTCATCAGTAACGAAAGCTATAACTACTTTATTTGAAATAAACGCCATGTACATTCAGTGGCGTTGCTAGGTCAACAAAGAGCCGGTGCAAACTAAAATTATTTTGGGCCAGGCCAGATAAAGACTTTTTTTTTTTTTTTTTTTTTTTTTTAGCTCTGCCAAGTTGCTGGTAGCCCAATGTCGCAACTTTTATATCTATGACGTTTAATAAAACTGTAAAAAGGCATGTTTGTAGTATAACTTAGTAGCTTAAACGCTAGTCAGAAATGGCAGATACAGTCCATAACCAATGGTGGTAGGAGGTATCTGTTGCGAAAAAGTTTCTAAGAAAATTATTATATCATAAACGATTAAATATTATGTTTTTAATTGATATATTTAGTGATGCGAGTAAATTTTCTGTGATTACATTTTGGGAGTAATACTAATGGAGACTATTTCAGCATTGCACAGAAGGTTGTGATAATCAGTAAGCTTCCTACATTATAAAATCCCACCCTACCTCTCTCATTTTTTTTTTTTTTTTGCTATATTCTGCTGTACAGATACTACCATAAAAGACAATTTAAAGTAAACTGTGACTTAGATATACTCGCAACGATAAAAAGATGGTTCCATTATAATTTTTTTATCTTGGCCTCACATTACAATTTATAATCCCCGTTTTTTTTTTTTTTTTTTTGGCTTATTCTTGTTGTGCAGTTATTTACTTTCCCCATTCTCCACCTCAAATAAATGTAGTGCTGAATTATTAAAATTGTCGTTGAGACATAGGACATGTCTCATTTTAGCATATCGGAGACAGGAGCATAACCAGATTTTAAGAGACTGCGTCATATTCGGATTTTAGTGTCAAACCTACAATACACTGCTTTCCAATTCGTTCTGGACGGGGGAGATGGAGACGCTGGAAGAAATTCGGGGCAGGTGAACGAAACAGAGAGAGATGAAGAGGAGTGAGACAAGACTAGGGACTCTGTAGCGATACTGTAATCATGAGTAGTATCGATACCTTGAGGTATCGAAAGAAAAGTATAGACAACTTGTGCTTCAAATTTCAAATCATTCATGGCGATTGGGACTTTTTTAAATTTTTTGTTAAAAGCCTGCATCTGCGCTTTAATTTAAAATTTTAGACTTTTTTTTTAAACAAAATTGTAGCTGACTTGGCCAATATTTTTTTATGATGATAAAATAATCATCTAATAAATTATGTTAATTTTGGTAGTTCTGCTACGAGAAAAAATATATTATAAATTGAAACAAGGTTAAATTTAATCAGACACTTTTTATTTTAGTTATAACTGAAATCAACAGCAAAATGCCATGAGTCGCTAAACTGTGACATAAGCAAATAAAATAAATACTAATCTTACACCTCCCACTCTTCATCCGTTCAGTCAATTGAAAACATAATTTATCCAATCGTTTGTTTGGTAATCTGTTTCTAATCATTGACATTGTATTGCCAGCCTTTGAAAATCAACGTCGGCGGGGTCTGACTATTCTGGAACTGTCAGGCATTCTTGGGCTAACATAAAATTACGAGAATACTGCTCGCATATCTCCCCTTTGCTCCAAATGATTAGTCGACAATGGTGACATTTGTGTTACCAAATAAAGGCTCATTTCATTCTTCTCATCAGCCTGTAAAGAGGAGCCTGATTTTCGACTTCTGCTTTTTGTTTTGTACGTGATCAAGGGCGCCCATACCCGGGGGCAGGGGGGGGGCCGCGGCCCCCCCCCTAGCTCTCGGGGAATATTTATAGTATTCACGGTTACAACATTAACTGCTTTATTTATTTTGTTCTATGCACGCGACTATCTTTTATTTATTCTTTTAGTCATCCTGATATATAATAATACAGTATTTACTTGCTAGTTTAGCATAACTGCCCTATAATGCTGGTTCAAATCAACCGCCAACCAAGCAATATTATTATACCTTCGCGCTACGCTAGGAGACGCACATTTTAGGTTGTGCGTCGCGCTCGCAGTCGACGTGAGGAGACGAGGGTATATATACAATATACGCCTACATTTCTATAAATTCCAGAATTATAGTTAACAAAACACTTATCTAATCTTACTCTTATATTCGCCTTTTCTCAAAGACTACGTCTTGCATCTTTCGGTCATTAGTGGTTTGATGAACGGAAGAGACTTCGTCACATCCTTGATATTGCCCCTGTTGACCCTCAACCGGCAATACAATATTCATTGCCAGTATCAGGCTTCATCTTATTTGGTGAGTATACTGTCACATTGAGCTCGCAAAATAGTAGCTCAATTGTTCTGACCTAATGGAGTAAGAAATATTTATTTCATGGATGGGTATCAGGAATTTCTTTGGACAAAAAGGTGTTACTGCTACACAGAAAAGGAACCTCGATGACTCATTAAAAGTTCCAGATCCAATACCTTCGAAAGTGCGTCCCACAATTACTTCTAAATTCTCAACACCAACTCCTGACTTAACGTTGCAACAAGTCCTTCCACCATTAGCCCTGAGTCTGCTGATATCATTACTCCTGATGCTACTGACTTGGATGATGTCAACCCACCCGCTTCGGTTTCCACCGTTAACAAGCCAGAGTTTCATTAGTAGTTCATTAACAGTTAATCACAGCTTTGATTTACGTGAATACATATATGATTCATTGTCAGACGAAGTCAAATATCAATTAATAATAAACATACGTGCTCTAATTATGACATGATTTCAAAAAGGACATTGATGAGAAAAACACTATCAAATGGCCTTTTCAAAAATCTTGGCTACAAAAGTACTCATGGCTAGTATACTCGCCCAAGTTGAAGGAGGGGCCTTCGTAAGTATTGTATTCTTTTCAAACCTGTTTTAAAAAGAGGTATATTTGGTTCTTTCGTGATAAAGGCTCATCAAGATTACAAACATTTTCATGAAGATGCTCGAGGCCATGAAAAGAGCAGATAGCATCTAGAATCTACGAGTAAGGCTAAAAGTTTTTGTGAATCCTTAGAAATGAGAAATAAAAACGTGATCGAACAGTTAGATAGTGGGATCACGGAGCTTGTAAATACCAACAGAAAAAAACTGAAATCAATTCTTGCTAATTTAATTTTCCGTGGCACTCATGACGTATCCATCAGAGGAAAGAATTCGAGCGAAGGAAACTTTCAGGATTTACTTTTGTTTAGATTAAGTGCGGGGGACAAAGTGTTGGTGGATCATATGCAAAACTATTGTGGAAAAGCGAAATATACATCACACAGAGTGCAAAACGATTTAATAAGTACATGTGGCTCCGTGATATAAAACGAGATTGTTGATGAGGTAAACAGATCATCAGCGTTTTCATTACTGGTAGATGAAACGGCTGAAATTAGTGGAAAAGAGCAACTGTCTGTGGGAGTACGATTTGTAGACGAGAAAGAGAACTTTACAGTAAAAGAAGAATTTTTAGGGTTTACGGAGCTTACTACATTGGATGCTGCAGGAATTTCTTTGTCTATTTTAAATTTTGTTGACAAATTAGGGCTTAATACGAATAAGCTGATTGGCCTTGGCTTTGATGGCTGTTCGACAGTGGCAGATGTAGAGGGAAGTATCCTTCAGCTGTCTATTTTCACTGTGCATCGCACAGACTGAACTTAGTTGTCAATTATCTTAACAGTGTCCAAGAAATTCGTAACACAATCGGAACGATCAAAGAAGTTTATTAGGTTCTATAGAAAAAGTCTATTGCGTAGGAAAACAATACCTAACAGTCCACTGTTTTGTGAAACTAGATGGTCCCATAAATATAAATCAATCAGGATATTAAAAGAAAACTTCTTGTTAATAAAGGATAGTCTGAATCACCTGGCATAAAACAGTGAATACAATCAAGACACTCGATCACGTGCCAGCCAACTTGATTGCGCAACATCATCAATTACATTTATCGTTTGTCTACACATTATATCGAGTTATTCTTCATTTCTATTACCAATGGTGAACAAACTCCAGAGTACTGATATGGATCTCCACTCAGTTCACAGATTCGTCAACACTGACTTGATAACCAATTTTCTAAAGCAGAGAGAAAGCGATGACGAATTCAGAAACATTTTCGAGGCAGTGAAAGAAGATTGTAAGGAACTTGACATAGATGTAAAAATCCCAAGATTGACTGGAAGGCAGACCCTCAGATGCAATGTGAATGTCCATTACTCATCACCCCAAGACTATTTCAAGGTGGCAATTTACAATCCGTACATGGATTCCATAATCACGTCACTTATCACAAGATTTGAAAAGACATATCATTCAAGGTGGGATTCTTCACCCACATTTAATGAAAAAGGAGAAGAAAGATGATTTCATGAGAGATATAAAAAGTTTGCAATGACGTTTGGACAAATAAGGAGTGTTTGGAAAAAACAAAGCTCAATGATATACTTGCAGAAACTATGTTTTACCCAGCTGTAAGGAGAATGCTTGTATTCTACCAGACCATACCCCCAACAACTTACACCATAGAACGTTCTTTCAGCACACTGCGTAGAGTGAAGACGTGGCTGAGAAGTACTACTGGCGAGGACCGTCTGTCTGACATGTGCCTTCTCAGTGTTCACAGGAAAAGAGCGGAAAACCCTAGTTTCCAGGAGAAAATGATTGACTTGTTCGCCAAGCAGAAAATAAATTTACAGTTTGCTTTTTCCCATAAATATTAGTGTTAAATCCATAAACCAACCAATGTATAATAATTTATTTCACAGTTTGCTTTTTATATCACTACTAGTGTAAAATCTTCTGAGGTGTGTATTTTGAGTTTGCATTCTGTATTAAAGTTGCTTCTGCATTTATCTTGCTAAATATTAAATGGTTTCAATATAGTACTCAACGTGTTATTGTTTTGTTACAAAGGCCCAGTATAAAGCAGCGGCCGAGGCCGGCCACGTGGTCTCCCCATTCAACAAAAATAGTAGAAACAAAAGAGAGAGAGAAAGAAATCATTCTATTTAGCATTCTCAATTAGTAAAATTTGTACAAAATTTTTTGTTTTGGACAAGGTGCGTTTAAACGGCAGAGCAATATGATTGCTTTGTTGCGTAACTCTCCCTTTCCGATTTCCTACGTATTCCACCCGATCGCACATTTCTGGAGTTATTATTCCGCGTACCATTTTAAAAATAAATATTAAAATATTTCGATTTTATCGATCGTCAATAGATAAATAATTTAAAACGTTACGCATATCCCACGTTGGTGTGTATATATCGCAATGCAATATAGTTCGCATTGCCCCGTTCTGGAACTTCTCGATTTGCTCCTGATTGGCTAAAGGAGCACTTTTGAGCAACACTTCACATGAGGCGCAGTCATGGTTTTTAAATTAGGTTTCTCGTATAGGCTCTAACTAAATTGCCTACCCTATTCAGAGAGAGAGAGAAAGAGAGGGAAGGAGAGAGAGAGAGAGAGAGACATAGGGTAGCGCGGTGTGCTCTAATTCCGCTATTCTTGACGATAAACATGTAAGTGAGAAAATGTTTAAAAAATTACTGAAATTGTGCTTTAAGTTTGTTGGAAGTGCTCTCATAATGAAACACTGGATGAATATTTGAAGGGTAATTTTTGCTCCATTTTTAGGAAAAGCACGTCTTTGGCGCATATCATTATTTATGACATCATCTATCCTCAACTACTGGCTGTACAGCGATATAATCTTGCAGGTGCATGCACGTATATATTGACATATGCCATATGTAAAATAAGTTGTGAATATCTTTTAGTAGCAAAAAAGTGATAAATTATAACGTCAGACGTGATGTTGAGTTTACTGCATTCCGATGTAAACCGAAGGTAGTTTTTGAAGCGTATATGTATCTATCACGTCCTAATTCCTGCACTATGTGTCGCGGGTGATGTAATTTTGTTGAAGCGTTCAGTAGTATATGTAGATACTTTCTGCAGTGTGTCAATAGTTAAAAAGTAATAAGTTAAAACGTCATGGCATATGCTGAAGTTTAACCGCATGAACATCGAAAATTTAGTAAGTGATAGTTTTTTTATTTAATTTTTTCGGGGGGGGGGGGAACAACGAGAAAAATTTCAGTATAGGTATGATATTAAAAATACCCCAATCGATCAAGTCTTGGCCCCCCCCTACAAACTATCATATGGGCGCCCATGTACGTGATAACACTGAATTTACATTTACACATATTATTATAAACTAGCCTCAAAGCTCGTCAGAAATTACGAGTTTAACAGAGTGTTTTGGCAATTAATTTCTTTGCAGTTGCTTAGCAATATATAATTGTAAAACAACGCTCAATGAAATTTCTCGTACTTTGTGCTGTAGCAAAAAGCATTCTGAAGGACGCCGCTTCAAATTCCCGTCCGGGCATCCAGATTTGGGTTTCCCAAAGCACTCCAGGCAAATGCCGGGATGCTTCATCAAAAGGCCGTGGCCGAATTCCTTCCCATTCCTTTCCCCACATCCTTTCCCGTCTCTAAAGACCTCGCTGTTAGAGAGACGTTAAGCAGATAAAAAAAAGGCCATGGCCCAATTCCTTCTCGTTCCTTGTCCCCAGTCTCACCCCGCCTCTAATGACCTCAACGTTGACGAGGCGTAAGGCTATAAGTAAAAAAGAAAAAAGAAAAAGTGTAGCAAAAAGTTTCAGTTGTCAGCTTGGTCCAGGGTGCATTTCAGCATAACCACAATCTCCGCTATTATTGCTGAAAGCTTCATTCACACGCGAATTGATACATTCCCTGTATCGCATGTTAATGTCATGATGCATAGCGATATAACTTGAACCAAAATCTTCACGTGTTCTTACATCTTTCTTTTTTATTATCTGTGATGATGATGGGCGTTTTAACGGCTGACAGTTTACGTGCGGCTGAAATAATGACACAAGTGATAACGAAGGATGTTAAAAACAAATCTTAACAGCTTACATTATGCCGCGTAATATTATTTTTAATTGTGGTTCAGGTAGCATAGATCGCGATCAATTTTGAATTTCTTTCATTCAAACCAAATAATGATTTCAGTTAAAAGCAACTGATAATTAATATGCCAATCTAAACGAAATACATATTATTCTTTCAGTGTTCTGGCAATTCATTTCTTAACAATTGCTTAAATAAATATAATTGTTATAGAATAAATCTCAATGTAATTCATAGTGCCTTACGATGTAACAAAAGGTTTCCGTTGCCATCCTGGTCCAGGCTGCATTTCAACCTTACCACATACTACGCGAAACCTGCGGGCGGAGAAACAATGCTTCAATCACACGCATGTTAAGACACCTATTGTATCACATTTTAGTGACATTAATGCATCGCGATATAAACTACTAAATAAAAAATCTGCACGGATTCGTATATCTGCCTTTTTTGTTATCCGTGATTCAGATCGATATAACAACGGTTGAATGGTTGATGCAGTTACATACGGCTGAAACATGTGATCGGCAAAAGCAAATGAAATTTTAAAAAATCTTAACAACTTACATCATACCAGATAATATTAGATTCAATTGTAGTCTAGGCTGTATAGATTGCTATCAGTGTGGAACAGCTTTCCTTCAAACGAAGTAATGATTTAAGTAAAAAAAAAAAATAACTTACTCCTATCCTCTGTTTTAAAGTCAAGTGCCGGTTATAATAACAATCTAGACATTGCTAAACGAACCTTAAAGATTTTATTGTACGTATCTATTGCTAAATATTTTAACGAATACTTTTACACCAAACTAATATTAAATAAATATGAGCAACTAATTATTATTATGTCAACTATTATAAAAACAGGGTCAATTGTAATTTTGGTCCAGGCTGCACATCAACCTAGCCTCAACATTCGCCAAATTGATGAGTCATCTTAACAATTTGACCAACATTTATTTATTTATCGCATGGCAATTCAGACACTTTTAAGAACATCGATAAAATATATACACTGCAACTTTACAAGATTAAAGACATATATCTAGTTTATTAATATAGTTTATAGATTCCTGAGTTGCCAGCAGGTAGTCCACAGGATCACCACTGTAAGATCTTATAGGACATTCTTCAATAATATGACCAATAGTCTGAATCTCTCCGCATTCGCATAAGGGGGATGGTCGCTTGCCTCACTTATACAGGGAGTGTGCGCATCTGCCATGCCGAGTTCTGATTCTGTTGAGTGTGGACCAAGTTTTACAAGGTAAATCAAAACCTGGTGGTTTTTGTGTAATGCAAGGTAAGCTGCTGTTTTGCTGTACAGTCCACTCCTGCATCCAAGCTTTGGTGATGCTAAAATCTTCAGGAATAGCATCTCTTGCCGATTTCATTGGCGGTTTTCTAGAGCGAAGCCTGTTGATGTTGGCATCTTTAAGATCTTGGTGGATCGGTAAGTTTATGTTGTCCATCATTCCCTTGTACTCACGTGTAAGAGCATTTATCCGCCGCAGGGTAGGTGGTGGTATGTGGCTCAGTATCGAGAGCCATCTTATGGGAGTTGTCTTGATCACGCCTGCAATCATACGCATAGCGTTATTAAGTTGGGTGTTCACTTTTCTCACGTGCGGGCTATTCAACCAGACCGGGGCACAGTACTCGGCAGCCGAAAAGACAAGACCCAGAGCAGAGGAGCGGAGAGTGGAGGCCGATGCACCCCAGGAGGTACCACATAGTTTTTGAATGATATTGCTTCTTGTTTTTAGCTTCTCAGTCATTTTCGTTAAATGTGCATTAAAGGATAATGTTCGGTCAAGGGTAACACCCAGGTACTTTGGTTCTTAATGTGGGTAAGAATGGTTTCTTTGAACCGTATGTTAAGTTCCCTTCAAGCGAGTTTGCTATTTAGACGGAAGCAGGTAACCTCTGTTTTAGAAGTATTAGATTGGAGTCGCCACCTACGGAAATATTTTACCATTGTTTCCAGGTCTTCTGTTAGGATTTCTTCAGACGTTTCGATTGACCTGCACCTCGTGGCGAGAACCCAGTCGTCGGCATAACCAAACTTTTTTGATCTTGTTTTCGGCATGTCTTCGATATACAGGCTGAAAAGGATTGGAGGAGCACTGATCCCTGCGGTAGGCCGTTCTTAAGTTTCCTCTGAGAGCTGATATCACTGCCCATGACAACCTGGAACACTCGGTCATTAAGCATGTTGTCCAACAGGCGTGCAATAAGTTTGCAGGGAATTACACGAAGAAATTTATATATCATGCCCTCTCTCCACACTGTGTCGTAAGCCGCCGAGAGGTCGATAAATGCAGCTGAAGTTTTTAGTTTCCTTTGGAGTCCTGCTTCAATATAGGTAGTAAGCGAAAGAACTTGATCTACTCAGCTTCGTCCTGGTCAGAAGCCTGCCTGTTCCACTGGAATCGCTTCAAACAGTCTCTGGCTGATTCTGTTATATATAAGTCTCTCCAGTAGCTTGTAAGTCACAGACAATAGAACAATTGGTCTGTAGTTATTTGGGCTGTCTGCATGCTTACCTGGTTTTAGTATGGCTATTATCTTAGAGCGTTTAAATTCCTGTGGAATGTTGCCAGACTGCCTGATATTCGTAAAAAATTGCGCCAGCCATTTTTTGGTGTACTTGCCGCAATTTATTAGGAATTCAGCGTGTATGTTGTCAAACCCTGCGGCTTTTCTTGGCGAGGTATTCTTTAGCGCCTCTGAAATATCTTCGGTGGTAAAGGGGTGGGAGTATTCGGTTTCTGTGGCTTCATTTTTTAAGATTTTCAGCTCTCTCTTCACTTGGATTGTATGTACCTTATCATTTGGTGCCCTGGTGTAAAGCTAGTTCGCCTCCTCGTGGTGCACCCTGGGTAACGCTAAATGAACTAGCACATACTGGCAGTCAGACAATCCTGGAGGATCTCCTGACTAAGACACTAATTCATCTCAACTGTCACCTGCGATATTTGACCAACATATAAAATAGTTAGCTTATTAACTTCTTAGACAGCACAGCAGTTTGTCTCGGGAACAACAGGTCCACTATCGTCACTGTGACTGTGACCTCTTCCCTATGTGTCGTAAAAGTACCCGCACTGAAGGAGGACGATAACTAAATTTTTCCATTAATCTATAAGTAAATGGAAAGGCGAAGAAAAATGATCACGTAATTATTCCTCAGGATATAATAATTCAGAAACTACTTTCCTAATAGCCCCAGAGCCAGTGAACTGTAAGTGGCACCAAATCAAACCAAACGTTACACCTGTAATGTTACTATAGATTGTATGTGTAAACTAACATCTAAGGCATCTTTAAAGGCAGTTGAGTTAACCTCTCCCAAAGCCAGTTAAAGGTAGTAACCTTACCCCCGCAGATTTTTTGTTGCCCTCCAATACTGCGCAGTAATGTGGAAATATCAAACAATATTGAGGCCGATAAGGCGAGCAGCAATTTAATAGGATCCCGGAGAGGGTTGTCAAATTTTTACAGCTATCGAACCGAGCGTAAAGGGAAAGCTGGAAAACATTTCATTAGTGATCAAACAGAAGTTTCTCAATGAGTCACCGTGGCTATGAAATAATTGTTTTAGATATTTTTAAGAATTATTCAGAACAATATTATAAAACTAATTCAGTTTTCATCATTTAAATTTGATATACAAGCTTTTATTCAGCCGTTGTACCAGCATTTTCGTGGAGTAATGTAATATGGTTCACAGTAATGTGATAAACCGAATCTAACCATCATTTGGGCTATTACCCAATTAATGTTACAATGACCAGCGCTGGTGAAATGAAATAAGGTATCCGCATGGCACTTCTGCCACAACATTCTAAGAATATCAGTTTCAATCTGTCCTTCGCCACCTATGAGCAAAACATAATACGGGAAATAGCAGTCGTGGAAACAAAATTTAATGACCTGTGGGACTATCTCACCTTCAAGTAAATTTTTCCCCTGGTGTCACAATGACAACTACACATGTCAGTGGGAGAACGTGGGTTCGAATATCCGCCCGGGCATCCAGATTTGGGTTTTCCATGGTTTCCTCAAATCGCTCCAGGCGAATTTCTGGATGCTTACTTAAAAAAGGCCTTGGTCGAATTCCTTACAGTTTTTTGCCCACAACTTTTCCCGCCTCTAATAACCTCGATGTCGACGAAGCGTAAAG
>CM061918.1:34003235-34028151 GCA_031002005.1 Vandiemenella viatica
TGCAGTAATAAAAACCACCAAGAACCTTAACAGTCTGCCGGTTCTAATGACCTCGATTCGACGAGAAGTAAAACTCTAAGTTGTAAAGAGGAAAAGTTGATCCTACGAAATAGAGATGAACGTCATGAACTCGCCGGTGAAGTCTGCGCCGGCAGCCTGGCCGGGGAAACCCTGAACAGGTCCGCCCTGACCCTGAAACACGCACCAGAGCAGCCAACTGCTGCAAAACAAGTTACGCCTACATTAATTTACCAGATGCTGAAACTCTGTACAAATTTAAAGGCAAAGTTCTCAAAAAATAAAAACTGAATACATTTTACCTTCGGCTATGAGTGGTCTGATGGCTCAGGCGTCTGACTGACGATCGAAAGGTCCTCGGTTCGGATCCCTGCTCGGCGGGAATTTTCATAGGCACTTAACCGCGCCTTCACCTCATGCACAGCTTGTTGTGTAATGTGAAGTACACCAGAACGCGTCTATGGTTCGGATTCCACTTTAAACTGTAGGTCCCCTGTACCCGGCGGGATTGCTGGGCTAGGTTAAGGCGGTTTGGGGCGTCCATAATTTACGTGAGGTGAAATAGGGGGGGGTCGGCGAAATCACACAAGGGGAAGGGGGGTCAACGGAAATCTCACGTGAGGTTTTGTAAATTTTTGTTGGATTGTAGAGCTGAAAAAAAGGGTCTACAAATGACGGGAAAGTCCATTTAGGGAGTTTTTCGTCGAAAACGTGAGGGTGTAACCGGCTTTGGTAGGGTCTCAAAAAGTTGCGTGGGCGATTCTAGGGCAGGGGGGTCCCACGGACGAGATCTTACCAGAGGGAGGGGGGGGAACCGGAAATCCGGAAAAACACCTCACGTAATTTATGGATGCCTCTCAACGACAGGGGCGGAATGCGCAACCAATAGAAACCCTGTCACCAGGTCATTACGGCCACACGGAATTATTATTATTACCTTCGACTACGTTTAGTAATACAATTTAACAAATGTTTAATACAGTTATGTTGAGATGAAGAAGTTAGAAAGCAAGATAGGAAGGGATGAAGGATTGCATCAAATCAGTCGAGACACTGTTAACAGCAAAAAAAGTTGTACCCTATTTAAGTCAATAAAGTGAATGGAGTACTTAACTAATTTTGGGAAAGTAGGTAGTATTGCAGCTGTGCACTTACTATAAACAAAAACATTATTTATTTAAAAAAAAAAAGAAACCTAAAAATGCAAAATTATGAATTTTTAGTATGCGCATTTGAATATTGGCGCCAAAACGCCAGCAGCTGTCACGTCGTCTCTTTTGACGTCACGTCCCTCTGGTACTGCTGCCGCAAGCAAAGTTGCGGTTTGCATCTTCTGTATCTGTCTGTATTATTAGAAATCTATAAACAAGCAGCGTGTGTCTGATTATTTGAACGGGAACTGCGCAAAAACTACCGAAGCATTTTGGATGGTGTTTTCAAATATTTAGAGCTAATGGTCCGAATTAAAATCTGCGGAAATAGCTAATGACTTATATGTACGGAGAGACGGAGAAAATAATTAAATACATTTCTATATTGGTAATTATGGGCCGCAGATGTCACTGTAATTGAGACGTTCACTCCTTGCACAAAAAACTGAAAAAATATCACACATCTTAAGATTCTATTTAATATTTTGACTTCGAATATTCAGTTTTCTTTAATGAAATAAATAATATCGAATTAGACGTAATAAACATTACTGATATTTTATTTATACTTAATTTACTGTAAAAATGATGCGTTTGACCAAAGATGAATATACTGATCTCTGTAATGTTTATATTGTATTTGTCTTTGGTTATGTTTTCCAGGTCTTATGAATTTTGATAAATTAAATGAAATTCGTTACTAAAACCACTACATAATATATTAAACCTTCAATAAGAGTAACAGAATTGTAATATTTACGGTAGGTAATTTTGTGCTTAGTCGATAGTAAGGTATTTTCACGATACGGTGTCGCCGCAATTTGATAGTGAATAGTGGGATCAAATTTACTTCTCGATGCAATGACTGTGTTATTGAGCGTGCTTTTATCCAGTTGCAATTCATACTAAAAGTCAATGATAAAATTTATTATGATAAGGTATACTACTCTAATTAAGAATCCTGATATAGAAAATTTTGCTACTATTCTAACTGCAGTTCCGATGCATTTAATGTATAAAGGTATGTCCACATGGTTTGATTTTGTAGCGGCGGTATTAGCGGAGATACGTTGAAATGCTACCTGGACCGGAATGCTCTTGTTATAGCATAAGGCAGGAGGAATTTAGTTATTATTAGTGATAAATAAACTGCTTTCATAAGCGCCGAGTTAGTGACGATGTTTATCGAGATGTAAACTATTCCTTGAATAGTGACAAACAATTCGAAAGTAAAGAATAAAATTGTGATATATCATTTACCGGTAGTTCTCGAGATATAGGAAGTAAAAATCAGTTACATGTATAGATCCTTGTGTTTTTGACGAAGTTTTTAATCTGGTCCACGCCGCATTTCAACTTAGCCACAACCGTTAGGAAGAAAGCAATATTGAACTTTACATCATGATACAGTCAATGTATTACTGTGCGTGTTTTAGTCCTCTTCTCGTTCAAACTGAAATTGTGTTTTGAAATCAATTGTTATAATTTATGTTACGCGTACTTTAACCACTACATAATATATTAATTCTTCAATAAGAGTTACAGAAGTGCCTGTAATATTTAAGGTAAGTAATATTGTACTTAATATCGATAATAAAGAGTTTTCACTATACGGTATCGCCGCAATTTGATAGTGAATAGTGATAGACAATTCGAAAGAAAAGAATAAAAGTTTGTGACATATCGCTTACCTGTAATATTCAAGATATCGAAAGTAAAAAAAAAAAATCAGTTATATGAATAGCTGCTTGTGCCCTTGGCGAAGTTTTTAATCTGGTCCACGCCGCATTTCAACTTAGCCACAACCGTTAGGAAGAAATCAAGATTAAACTTTACATCGTGATACAGACAATGTATTATTGCGCATGTTTTAGTCTCCTTGCCGTCCAAACTGAAATTATATTATGAAATTAATTGTTATAATTTATGATACGCGTACTTTAAATCCTGATATATACAATGTTATCATTACCCAGAAAGATTTAGCGATGCATTTCATGCGTTTAAGTGTATTTGCATCATTTGATTTTGATGCGGCAATATCAGTATAGTTTGTCGTTAGGTCGAAATGCAGCCTGTACCAGAATGTTCTTGCAACGACATAAGGCATGAGGCATTCAATTATTGTTAGTAATTAATAAGCTGCTTTAATGAGTGCCACGTTAGTGATGACGTATACTCCCGAAAACAAAGCAACCATTGTGTATGTCCAGCCTATATTTCCGTGTTGCTTTGGCCACATATTTTTTTCTGGTCCAGGCTGCATTTCAACATAACCTCTTCAATTTTGAGATACGCTGAAGAAATATGCTTCGAAATTTGGGTAAACGCATAGTAGTTATTAAGCAAGAAATACATGTTATTACCCACGGCGTAGTAATGTATACATATGGTTTTACGTAAACTTGCCAGCGATTTCAGATTTATTGTTGAAAATGCTATCGTTGGCGATAAAGATATTTTTAGAGACTGTCGACTGTACTGCCAACACTATCGCAGACAAATAATGTTCTCACTTGGTGCTCTTCGACATCATCAAATATTACATCAAACTAAAAATCATCATTATTTCCCAATAAATCCAGATGATCCAAAATGACCTTGACACTTACGAAGTGTAGTAGAAATACTGTACTAAATGTACTAGATTAAGTGTGAAAAAAGAATATACCTAATGGAAGAAATAAGTCAGTTATAGTATAACTACATCCTCGTTTATTCGTAATGAACTGGTGACAGGATTTCTTAACCCTATCGCAGTTGGCTAACCTAGCGCGGTAGTCCTACCGGGTGTTGGGTACTTGCAGTTTAAAGTGGAATCGTTCTGGCGTACTTAACATTACACAGTAAGCATTGCCAGACGTGAAGGTAGGGTTAACAGCTTTTGAAAATCCCCGCGCAGACTGGATTCGAGTTGATTCTGGAGATTAGAAACAGGTGTTCTACGGTCTTAGGTTCTGGTGGCCTCTTTAAAGGCACATCTTATTCTTGTGATTTATTTTATTTGCTGTCTGTATGGACCACCCCTTTACAGTCGACCATGCAGACAGTATTTTAGTATATTTTTTAGCCACAGTATTAGCTGGTCATTGTTACGGCGCTAATGACCTCGCACCCTAAAGCCACAAAAACAACAACAGCGGTTAGAAAGAATAATTTTAATTGATACCCGATGCAACAACAGTTTTACAACCAGAATATCTGTGGCACAACAAGACTTAAAAAAAGAGAAATTCTTTTTTAATTTCTATCATTTTTTATTAATTACCGGTTACTCAGAAATAACTTATTAAACGTTGAGAGCAGCACATATTAGATGGGAAACTCGAACAGTAGAAAGAAAGAAACTTGAAACAATCGAAATCTGTTTCTACTTGGATGTCAAGTGGACGGATAAAGTAAAAAAATAAACATAATGTGTAAATGATTGTTAAGAAAGAAATTTATACATATCGAGAACCACAGGCAGAAGAGGTAGGTGGGTCATATTTTAAGATATGCGGGATAACCTAATTTGTTAGTGGATAGAACTGTCAAATAGAAAACAAAGATTACACTACATGAATCAAATAACTGAGACGGAAGGTTGGAAGATGGAAACAGGTATGGGATTCTGTGAAACAAGAGACCGAAAAAAATTGTATAAAACATGGGCTACCATAAATAGACACATAAGGCAACACTATATTTTACATACCTCGCCTGGAGAAACATTTTCACTCATTCTCGTATGTAGCGTCTACAGAATTCGATTGCTGGTTGCCCAGGACGGCAACGTCAACAAAATATTCTTCTCACAGCGGAGAATGTTATGTTAAAGAGTTCGGTGAAAAAAATCTTCTAGGATGACGGAGAAAACAAGCGCTGTGCATAGTAGTAAGGTCACGTAAACAAACTTGTTATCTCGGTGCATTTTGCCACAAGTGACGGAACGTGCGGAAACGGGAACGATGATAACGCGGCTGAGACCCGCAGTTTAAAAAACTGCATAAAGATAAGCGGGGCGGCAGTCCTTTCAACTTGTGAGTGAGTCGAGTAATTTGAATGTGCCGACCTCGGCATCCACTATACACAAAACATAGCAGAGCACAAGCTCCTGGTTTTTAAGACTTCGGTTAACTGTCAATCATACTCAATCATACCTGTACCAAAAAAAAGTCAAATCAGGTGGCAGGAGATGCATTAAACTATCGGATAGGACGATACAAATTAGCGTTCTTATAACCGATAGTGGAAATGTACGAAGAATAGACGAGATGGCGAATTGAACGAAAACCAGCATAGAGAGAAATGGGGGAAAAATGATCTGTCACTGTTGCTTCGTTGAACCATTTCATTTTCACTTCCTTATAAAACCAAAGACTCGCAGTACACTATCGTTACTAATATAATATTTCGTGTTTTTGGCAGAAGTTATATTTTTATTAATAAAACACTCTATGGGCTTTTCAGCTGCTTCGAGTTACGTTAGTCTCCGACGTTTCGACTCCAAACAAACTGGAATCATCTTGTGACTCAGAAGGTGGCCTGTTCCCCTTAACGTCACGGAGACAATAAAGAGTTGATGTTACAAAATAGCCAGCCCAAACTAATGTCATAACTAACCATTATATCCTGACTTGAAACCAACATCAAATTGAAATATGGGTGCTTGAAGTTTGTGCTCAGCACTAAGCATGGTGGATGTTCCGACATGTTTATAAGTGAATAAATGCATTGCACCACCTCTAGGATTTCACGTTAAACAATTATAGGGAGACTGGCAAAATCCGCCATGAAATAACTTCACCGAGCGTAGTGGGTGAGTGGTAACGCTCTGGCCTCGCTTTCGGAAGGACGCCGGTTCGAAACCCCGGTCGGGCATACAGATTTGGGTTTTCCAAGGTTTCTCCAAAACCCTCCAGGTGAATGCCGGAATGCTTCCTTCAAAAGAGCCATGGCCCAATTCCTTCCCGTTCCTTATCCCCAATTCCATCCCACCTCTAATGACCTTGACGTCGACAAGGCGTAAAGCCATAAGTAAAAAAAAAAAAAAAAAAAAAAAAAGAAGAAGAAGAAATAAATCGTAAGTAAAATGAAGTGAACAAAAAGTATTTAATCATTTCTTGGTGGATAATATCTATTACAACACTTCAGATTTTGCCTCACACACCAAAAAAGTTCTAGTCCAAAATGATGTGTTCACTCTAACCAAAACCAGAAATACCTCACAGATCACGGAAAAGTAAGAAAATGTATTGTCATGACTGCAAACATAACTCTTCCACGTTTTTTTCGGTAGCAATTCTCTTTACTTTCTTGCATTTTCTTCATTGCTTGATAACGTCAACGTACTCTCCCGATCTTCCTATTATGCTTTGTCTCTGAAGCAAAGTGTAGAACTAGAAAGATACCAAGATGAAGGTGACGTATGACGTTGAAACGTAAACCGTAGAATTTCGCTATAATTACATCCGTTGATGGTTAATCCGCTCATTTGGACAGTGAGAAGCTGTAAGGAGAAACGATGACTGTAAAGATTTTAACCCTGGATTAATAGCGAAGTGTCAACTGCTTCACTGGACAGGCCTCAAGCTCCTCGGAACCGATTGACGTCCAGAAAACAAAATGTCAGTCTGGAATCCACAGGATAGAATTCAACCGGTCTGTTAGTGGAAATGGTACTAATCATTGTTCCTCAAGCCAGACGCATTAGTTCGATAGGATGCTGTTAGTATTTATAAGTCTGATATTTGGTTGACGATGATGGCTTCCACTTTTATTTGTTTTGACCGGAACAATACTCCTCACCGTTCACCATCCTGTTTAAATATGCTTTAAATGTGCAAGTCGCTTTGAATCCAACAGCGAAGCTAAACCACTGGTCAAATCAACAGCAAAACTAAACCACTGATCAAATCAACAGCGAAGCTAAACCACTGATCAAATCAACAGCAAAGCTAAACCACTGATAAAACCAACAGCGAAGCTAAACTACTGATCATATCAACAGCGAAGCTAAACCACTGATCAAATCAGCAGCGAAGCTAAACCACTGATCAAATCAACAGTGAAGCTAAACCACTGATTAAATCAACAGTGAAGCTAATCCACTGGTCAAATCAATAGCAAAGCTAAACCACTGATCAAATCAACAGGAAAGTTAAACCACTGATAAAATCAACAGCGAAGCTAAACTACTGATAAAATCAACAGCGAAGCTAAACTACTGATCAAATCAACAGCAAAGCTAAACCACTGATCAAATCAACAGCGAAGCTAAACCACTGATCAAATCAACAGCAAAGCTAAACGACTGATCAAATCAGCAGCGAAGCTAAACCACTGATCATTCTGGGCGTACTTCCACCTGGTTTAATGTGGAAAATGAGATGGTAATCTAGAGATTAATTTCATTTCTTCACTCTGCCAGAAAATCCACAGTCATTAAACAATCTTAAGAGTATACGCAATTATGACGAAATTTAAAGGAATCAAGATACTAAACGTTAGGCTGGAATATATAGGTATTTTCGCTACAACTTTTGGCCTTTTATTCCCAAGTATTTTTCAAAACTGCCTTGGAAAGGAATCAAAATTTACGTCAAACTACTAAACAACATCCGCAATGCACATGATAGGTCGATATTCACTGGCAGCGTGGAAGGTCTTCATTTGCTTCTACAAAAAAATTCACACAGTCATGATAGAATATGGACTCAATATCAATGTATTTAGAAAAAAAAAATCATGGTTATCATCAAGAAAATATGCAAGATAGCAGTCACTTTGGATATACTCTGAAGAGTGCCCAGATTCAAATCTCCGGTTAACTGTAAAGGTGGATCGTGAAGATGAAATGAAGATTAGGACCGGTACTGCAAGGGCAGTATTCTAAACGCTTAAATATTTTTGTTTTTTAAGTGAAACTTCCTTGGGTGCGGTAGGAAGAAATCTGTAAACGTTACTGGTTGAAGTTAAGTGTTACGCATTAAACATGAAGTGCGCATGCACCGCAACGTTCTGCGCATGTGCACTTAACGCTACTTCGATGCAAGCAGCTGCGACAGTGTCCGCTGTCATTTCATCTTATGTTAAACAGTGAGTATTCGCTACATCATTTTGAGTTACTTCACGTTACGCGATATATTTCCCTTGAGCGAATGTATAAGTGAGAACATGCTTTTTTACACGATTTATATTTGCTTGAATTGTGTGTATGTATGTATATATGAATGAATGTAACGGAATTTTACAACTCCATTTTGACCCACTTCCAGATGTCTGAGCTGTTTGAAATTTGGCACACATATTAAGAACTGGTGACAATGCAATAATTTCATAGCTATATCCTGCTATTCTGATTACTTTGACGGTAACAACAGAAAAATGGTTGAATGTCATAGAATTTTTCAATTTAATTTTAACCCAATTCCAGATGTCCGAATTGTTTGAAATTTTGCTCATGTATTGATAACTGATTACAATAGAATAATTTGATAGCTATGTCTTGATATCCTGATTACTTGGGCAGTAACAATAGAAAAGATTAGCACACGTTTTAAGAACCGTTGACAATACAGCAGTCTCTTAGCAACGTCCTGCTATTCTCGTTACTTTGACGGTAACAATAGAAAAATGGTTGAATCTAATGAAATCTGTCATTTCTGTGTTCATCCACTTCCTGACGTCCGAATCGTCTGAAATTTTGCACACTTATTAAGAACTGATAAACATTCAATAATTTCATTTTCATCACGTTGTCAGTAACAACTTAAAAGTGCTTGAATGGAAAGGAAAATTTCAGTTTAATTTTCACCCACTTCAGAAAGTCAGAACTGTCTGTAATTTTGTACACGTGTTAAGAACCGATGACAATCCAATAATTTCATATCTACTTCTTGGTAATCTCATTACTTTGACAGTAAGAACACTAAAGTGATTTAATCGTCTTATGACAGATTTGGATCATTTCCAGCCACTTTCCACATCGTATTTGTGGCCCAGTTGGTTAAGGCGCGTGTCTGGCAAACAGACGTTCCCTGTTCGAATCCCGGTTTTGGTTGGAATTTTTACGCATATTATAAGTGGCATAGATTAGGATAACCCATGGTTAGGATTTCACTTTAAACTGCAGGTACCCTATATCTGATCGGATTGCCGAGTTAGGCAATTGCAGCCGCGACATTAGTGCACAAGCGTCGGCAATTCGAGAAACCTTTGTTATTTGGCGGCCGGACCCTCAGAGATTTCTCGCCCAATATCGCCATATGCATTTAATTTAACTACCAACTTCCTGGTATCTTAATTTTTCGAAATTTTGCATGTATTAAGAACGTTTACCAATACAATAATTTCACAGCTGTAACCTGGTATTCTCATTACTTTAAGTAACAACAGAAAAATGGTTTTGTTTCGCAACCTTTTGCACATGAGCAATTGACGATACTTTGATACAAGCTGCTACGATAATTTCTGCAGTCGTTTAACGTAATGTTAAATAGTGAATATTCGAAACATCGTTTTTAGTTACTTGGTACTATTATAGAAGAGTAGTCTTCAACATTTACCCTGCTATTGGACCTCTGGTAGGGTTGACCATTTAATTGTACCTTAATCGTGGGAATAATAATTAAAAATGGAACTACAACACAAAGAAAAAGAAAGATTGGTGAAGAAAAGCCAACAGTAAGAAATATACTTTTTAAACAATCAGAACTAAAAAGTTAAAAATAAAATTGTTGTTTAAAAAACTAAAAACACGCTTTCGTAGTAATGTGAACTAAAAGGTTAAAAATAATATTTAAATATAAAGATTTTATTTAACAGTAATAGGACGTCCCACAATTCAGGATAAAGTTAATTTTTTGAATAAGCTTAAAGAATAAAGTCATTGATTCCAAAATTAACTTTAATGTAAAAAAAGACGTGGGTGCTCTCTACATAACTTTTGACAATCTTTATAAACAGCCAACGACAAAAAATATAAGACAACTGATATATTACCCCACTCTTTTAAACTAAAATTTTATTTGAGTATATCTGAACTGCTCAAATAATTTTAAATCTTATATTGCTCTACACTCACTGACAATCAAGTAACGACGTCAGACGATATGCTTACATCTGAAGGAGTCGCTATATGACACATACACCAGCATTTTTAGTTTTTTGTTTACTAAAATACCTTCGATGTAGATTGCTTCATTATATTATATTATAATAAGAAAAGAAATATGGCATCACGATTATATCGCGCTACAGTGAATGTATCAATGCGCCTGCGATAAAAGCTATCATTTTCATGTAGAAATATTAGCATTCGTCTTTACAGTAGAGGGAATGAGTATTTTAAGGTTTTAAAAATCATTTTAGTTACAAGGGTAAGCCCGTGACTGTTTTTTTGCGTATCGTCATGGGTCTAGAATAGTTCCAGTTTTCAGGGTGAATGATTATGGCAGGTTGACCTGATCTGACCAAATATAAACTTGCCCTGTGTTTCAGGGTGAATAAAATCTCTGAGCTTGAAGAACTCAGAAGCATTAATAAAGGTAGGTATTAAACACGAACAGTGATCACAGCACAATCGTACAATTGCTTAAAAAGAAACTTGACTTGAATTTGACCCTTAAAGTTCACTCTGCAAAATTTAAACAAATTCCTGTTTTTTTTTTTTTCGAAAGCATCACGTTGTTTTTTATTGAGACTGAGGGCAAATACTGTTAATGCATTGGTCATAGTATCTGTAACGGCCAGAGAACGTAATACACAATCCATATTGTCAAAAAGTTGAGCATCTCCGAAGAAATTAATTGTTAGAATGCTCGATTTGGTAATATATTTGGTCTGATGACCACTTAATATAACCTAATAACTTACGTACAGCGAACATGAACATAGACCATTATCGGAAGTGGTCAGTAAAATACCTGAAAAGCAAATAAACCGTAATGCATAAACTTTGGTCAAGCAAAAACATTAGTGAAAGTTTTAATTAAATTGAAATTTATCCTAAGCCGGAATGACAATTGGCATTCGTGATTACGACAGGGACATCACGAGTAATTTAATTTTTTGTAAGTTGCTTTCATCAGCAACATGTTACTGAAAAGCAGATCCACGTTTTTTCATCCGCAAAATTTATAAATATTTTTTAAATATGAAACGATACGAAAAGAAAACTTGAATGATGTATTATGGCAATTAATTTGGTAGCAGCTGCATAGATATTAAATTGTGGACATAACCTCGAATTTCTTCTAATGGTATCTCTGGTCGCTGTTTTGCGAGCGAAGGCTGACGCAAAACACCGTTCTCCAGCCAATAGTTATCGAGGAGAGTGAATGAGTGAACTTACGAAATTATATAGTAGATGAGACAGAAATATGCGCTCAACCCGGCATTTTTGACGGGCTTGGAAGCTAGTTATTAACGAAAACTGTTTGTAAAAATGGTTATTAGACAATTTTGTTTAAGATGTTCTGTGTTATAAAGCTCTAAACAGAAAATACAGACAAACTACATACAATAATCTATAAACTAGCGAATTGTGCTTTAACTTTTTAATAATTTTCATTTGCTTACGAGAATAATTTGGATGAAGTTCCTATTTACTGTACAAACGAAATAAAAACGGCACCGTTCCTCGACTCAAGTTGAAAGGAAACCTTAAAAATGCACAGGAAAAATACAAAGATAAAAGTGTTTATGACCGATAGGAGTTTCAGCTCTTACACGTGTACACATTGATACACGCAATTTATTTTCTCCTTAGGTTTCACGCCTCGTCTACGTCGAGGTCATTAGAGCCGGTAGAGGATGGTGACAGGAAGTAATTCGGCCGTGGTCTTTTGAAGCAACCGTCTCAGAATTCGTCTGGAAAACCGATTTCTGGATGGCCGCACGGGGACTCGAAGCAGCTACCTCCATGATGAGATGCCAGAGCGTTACCACTCACCCATCACGGTACGTACATTTTGATGCGATTCTTCACCTTATCACAACTCAGTACGTACTAAATCGGAAATTATCGGATGGACAATCACTTCCTGTTCCGCTTCCGCAATCCTCGCACAAAGTCTCTTAAAATTTGATTTCCTTTTGATAAATTCCTTGCTTCAACATCGAGCTTTGATTTTCGCTCTTAAATAACATAATACATCATTTCGTAGCAGCCTAGTGGATAAGTGGTTAAGGCGTCTCACTGGTGATCGAAAAGCCCCCGGTTCGAATCCCTATCTTGGGGATTTTAATTGTTACTTACCCCGACCTCCACCTGTGGCACAACTTACTTTGCCAATATTTGAATTATGCTATTTGCTAATTTTTTTCTTCTTCAAACTTATTTTTTCCTCAAATCCTTTGAAGCCGCCCCCCCTTTTTTGTAACCTATCTGCACATAATATTTCCATATAGTCGTAATGACCTGTTGACAAGTTTTCTATTGACTGCGCATTCCGCCTCTGTCGTATCCGCCTTAACCTAAACCAGTAATCCTACCGGGTACAGGGGACCTACAGTTTAAAGTGCAATCAGAACCACGGAAGCGTTCTGTCGTACTTCACAATACACAACAAGATATGCAAGAGATGAAGGTCGGGTTAAGGGTCTATGAAAATCCCCACCGAGACAGGGATTCGAACCGACGATCTTTCGATGTATAGTCAGGCGCCTTAACCACTGAACCACCAGACCGCTGACCTATCTGCCCTTACGATTTGTGTGTTTCCTAGCCTGCGACTTAACAGCATGTGGAGATACCTGTAAGCCACCACTATAATACTATATATTAATACGCTAATCGAAAACTTCGGATCCCTTTTTAATAATATTGCGCCCACAGAGAAGTGTCAGATTTGGCAGTTTATATGGAGAAGAAGTGCAGAAAGCTAAAATTTATATATAATATGTGTTAAAAATACGTTAATTTTCATTCAATTGTTTTTTTGGTGGCAACGACACTTAGCGATTCTGCCAAAGTCTGTGGTCTTTGGTCAAGGATAAAGAAAAAAAAATTCAATAAGCATAGTTAATACATGTTACAAATACATTATTAAATAAAAAATAAATCCACGAACGTGGGTGGGCGTGAAATCGGATCTGAGCCAACTATCTGACGTGTATTCCCAGCATTGAGATACTCTGCGATCTTTGGTGAAACAGAAGAGTCGCATAAAGTAGAGATTAACCTTTGAAGTTATAAAAAGGAACATCTCTAAAAGGAAGGTAACGATTCTGCCAAATACTACATGTTTTTTTATTATTTAAAAGGTGAAACTTCGGTTAAGGATCTTTTGATTTTTGAATTTCAGTAATTTCACTACGATTTGTTTTTATTATTTAGATATTTGCACCTACTTCCATTATGGTTCGATGTATGTAGAACATTGACAGGTCGGAAGGAGAGAGAGAAGCACAGAAAAGAAGGAATACATATTTGCATGAGATTCAAAATTATAATAGACCAAATTTAACACACAAAATGATGAAATTATTTTGATGGATACATTTAAATGCGCATAAATGTCATTCCAAGATATTTTGATAATTTCGAATTTACAATGCAGATTTTGAAATGCAAAACATTTCGAAGTCACTTCAGGTGAAAGGACTGCATTTACTTCATGTTGTCATAAAGCTAAAGCAGTTTTAGCGGCCTTAAGTCAAAATGAATATTTGAAATCATTGTATGATGGACTAAATTCAAATGAACCATCGATAAATAGAAAGTCCTAAATTATTTTGAAAACATTTATAAATACATTTCATCATTTGTTATGGTTAGTTGAGAAGCTAAAATTTAGACTACAGTCACGTGTGGAGTGTATCATTTTAATTTTATAGGTATTTCTGCGAATTAAGGCAAACAACCCAAGCTAACAACGTATTGGTACACGCTCGCAGTCAACGACGTCAATGTATACAGTATACAATATATATGTGCAAACGCAATAGAACAAATTCAAATAATGGTTAGACCCTATTACTCTTTCATGAAAGAAACTACATAACTTATGAATTACGGTCGAATTTCAACTCCTGGGCGATCACTAGTAATTATTATTAGTTCGTCACGCATAACCGTGTCTTACAGTTAAAGCTACGTCATTTCTCGTGATGTGGAATCTAACACCAAATTTATACCATTTTTTTACAACAACATTTTGTTTCAAGTATAGATAAACTAATTTTCAGAGAGATCAGAGTAGGCACGTAATTACATCTTGTTGGCACATTGCGTTCTATCTCTCCTTCTCTAATCTGTATCTCTGATTTCAATGTCAGGATTAACTCTCCATTTATGGAAAATCTAGTTAGGGACTTAGTCCACGCGCGACGTCGCGTCGTCTGGCCTTGACCATGACTGGTAATGGCGGACGCGATTTGCGACTCTCCTGGGGGATAAATCTATTACTAGTAATTCGAAGCACGAGGCAGTAAGTCTGTTACGGGACCAATTCACGCTGACAGCATGGTGGACTGTATAATACTGCACCCTAATCTGCGCTAATGGCGACTTAAATCACTTACTGGTGGCACCACCAAATTAACAAAAGTTTCCAGCTACTGACCGGGTCTACAAGCCTCTCCATTATTTTCTTTCTTCCAACCATCCCTCTGTCACCTACCTGTTATAATTCCGTCACTATCAAAATATCCTACGATTGTTTTTACTGTCATCAGTCTCTCGACTAATTTGATGCAATTCTCTATCCCTTCCTATTTTGAGCTAATCTTTTCATCTCAACATACCCCTTACAATCCAAGTCATCAATTATCTGCTTCATGTATTCTAATCTCTGTCTTCCTCTGCAGTTCTTACCTTCGACTGTTCCCTCCACCAACAACTCAACCAGTCCTGCATGTCTCAAAATCATGACCTACCAGCCTGTCTCTTCTTTCTGCAAGACTCCTCCACAAACTTCTTTTCTCACCCATCATTTCTAAGACTCGTTCGTTTCGTACTCTACCTGTCAACTTAATTTTCAGCATCCTTCTATAGCACCACATTTCAGACGCTGCAATTTTCCTTCTTTCTCGTATTCCTAAAGTCCATGTTTCGCTGCCATAAAGTGCTGTGCTCCACACATAGTTATTTCTGATTTCTAGATTAACATTTGAAACTAGAAAATTTCTCTTTTTCATGAAAGCTCTTTTTGCTAGTGCTGTTCAGCTTTTAACATCATTCCTGCTTCGGCCATCGGCAAAATTATATTTCCTAAGTAGCAATACTCCAACTTCTCCTATCACATCCGACCCTATTTTTATATTTAATCTTCCATTATTGTTATCATTTCTGATAGATTAAATCACTTTAGTCTTGTTTTGGATTGTATTTAATCCAAAATATTCTTTCAGTATTTTGTTCATGACTGTCAGTAACTTCTCAAATAATAACGAGCGTGGTGGTGTAACGGTTAGCGTTCTGGCCTCGCATTCGGGAGGATGGCGGTTCGAATCCCTGTCCGGGCATCCAGATTTGGGTTTTCCATGGTTTCCCCAAATCACTCCAGGTGAATGCCGGGATGCTTCCTTCAAAAGGCCGTGGCCGAATTCCTTCCCATTCCTTTCCCGTCTCTAAATACCTCGCTGTTAAGAGACGTTAAGCAGTTTAAAAAATTCAATAACCTCTTCTCGGCTAACAAGACAATGTGGTCAGCAAATCGTAGCTTACTGATTTTTTCTCGTTGAACACTTATACAACATTCAAATCCTTCTTTCACTTCCTTTATTCCTTTTTCTACATACAAGTTGAATATTAATGGTTACAGACTACAACCTTGTCTCACACCCTTCTAACTGATGCTAGTTTTCTTTGGAAGTGTGAAGATGACACTTTTATTAAAATCAGTGGGAATTTCCCCTGTTTCATAACTTTTTGATATGAGTTTGAAGAATTTATGTGTTCCTTTTTCTCTCAGTGATTTCAGAAGTTCTGCAGGAATCTCATCAATTCCAACTGCCTTCTTTGATTTCAAATCATTCAAAGCTCTATCAAATTCTGTCCTCAAAACAGGATCACCTAAGTCATCAATGTTCACATCACTTCTTTTTCTAATGCAGTGTTGTTCAAATCATCTCTGTCGTACAGTTTCTCTATGTATTCCTTCCATTGGTAAGTTCTTTCTTCTGAACTTAGAAGAGATTTCCCAACGGCAGCTTTAATGTTTATACCTCTTTTCTTCATTTCTTCAAAATTCTGTGCCACATCTACTTTACCTAAGACCATTTCCTTTTGTACTTCTTCCACTTTTCTTTCTGCCATCTTTCTTTTGTTTATTTGATTTCTAAATCGTATGTATTACTTTCTTCCTGAGCATTTTTGTCTTCTCTGATCCATCAAACAAATTTTCTTTGTTCCAAGGTTTTCTGGCGGCTTGTTCCCTAAAACATAATGTTTCTTTTCCAGATTCATTATTTCACTCTTTAATGCATTTCATTCATCCTCAATTCAGCTCCTTTACTTCTTAAACCCGTGCCTACCAATAGATTATTTCAATTTATTCACTTCGAGCCTGTTATGCTTGTATTGCTTCTTTATTATCTTGAACTTCAGCTTGCTCTTCATAACTATCAGATTATAGTCAGAGTCTATGTCTGCTCCTTCAGTCTAGAACTTGATTCCTGAATCTCTGTTTGACCATGATATAATCTAGCTGATATCTGCCTGTATCCCCAGGACATTTCCAGGTGTATATTCTTCTTGCATGGTTCTTAAACAGTGTGTTTGCCACTACTAGCTTATATCTTTCACAAAATTCTAACAACCTTCTTCCTCGCTCATTTCTTTCTCCTAGACCAAAACTTCCTACAGTATTCACCTCTTTTCCTTCTCCCACTATTGCCTTCCAACCACCCAAGATTGTTAGATTTTCCTCCCCTTTCACATATTGGATTAATTATTCAGTTTCAGAGTATATTTTCTCTATTCCTTCATCATCATCCTGTGACATTGGCATGTATACTTGTAATGATGTAATTGAGGCGGGCTCGATTTCTAACATCATCAAAAAGGCCCTGTCACTAAACTGTTCACAATAGCTCGCCCGTTTCCTTACTCTCTTATTCATTAGAAATCCTACACCAGTGACTACATTGACAGCTTGTGTGCTAATTATCCTGTATTCCCCAGACCAAAAATCCTGTGCGTCCTTCCATTTAATCTCACTAATCCCAACGACATCCAACTTAAGTTTTTCCATCTTACTTTTTAAGTTTTCTAACCTGCCTGTCCTATTCAGACTTCTAACATTCCACGCTCCGACTAGTAGAATGTTTTTGTCCATTCTGACGACTCCTCCCTGAACATTCCCCACCCGGAGATCCGATTGGGGGATTATTTTACCTTCGGAATATTTTACCCAGGAAGAAGCCATCATACTATATACAATTTGAGAGGATTACATGTCCTCGGGATATCCTTTGGATCTTTAATGCAGAGGCTCCCCGTTGACTTCTGCATCCCCATGCCGTTGATCATTTTGATTCATCCGCCTTTACGGGCCGTTTCCAACCCCAAGGGCAAGAGGGTGACCTGGAACCGCTCCTCGCTCTTCCGCTCTCCTTTCAGAAGCCGACGGCAAGCAGTGGGCGACTCCTAATACCGGGAATCTTTCAGTAGCCACAGAAAAGTACATACAAACGGGGTGCACCACGTGAAGAAGAGGTTGACATTTGGTTCTAATATAGTGTCTCCCAAACCCTTACACCTCATATACGACGTAAAAAAATATAAGAAAAAGTGTTAATAAAAGAATTTGATTTGAATATCAACTCCTTTTCATATTTATTAAACCCATTCAATATTATTACAAAAGAAAAGTTTCTGAAACAATTCTGATGAATTTTCGTAATCCAAAAGATGTATTACCATAAAAAAGTCTGTATTTTCGAAATACGAATATATTTTTATTATGCCGTTAAGTAATTATTGAAGTTTAATTTCGTATTAATGACTGTCATATAGGTGTTTGCCTTTCAAGCCCACCGAATCGAATCAACGACGGTACTACCTATTCCCTTTTCTTGAAAAGATTAGGGTCATTTTAGTACTTCAGCTTCTTCGGTTGTTGTTGTTGTTGTTGTTTTTGTGGCTTTAGGGCGCGTCGACAGCGAGGTCATTAGCGCCCCTAACAATGACCAGCTAACACTTTAGCTAAAAAGAATACTAAAATGCCATCTGCATGGTCGACTGTAAAAGGGTCGGCCATACAGACAGCAAATAAAATAATTCACAAAAATAAAACATGGCTTCAAAAGGGCCACCACGACCCAAGACCAAAAAACACCTGGATGGCTGTAAAGGGGCCGAACAAGTTCACAAGATAATTAAAAACACTACATGTCTCGCTGGCTGTATAGTGGCCAGCGAGGCAGGAATTATAAAGATATAAAAAATAAAAACCAATGCGAATGGATGGATGGCTGTAAAGAGGCCACCCCTACATCTTAAAACTAGGCCGATTTGCCGAAAAATGTTAGGCACTAGACCGGCCAATACACAAAATATTAAAACGCTCGCCACACTGTTGATCTCGGTGTTAAAATTGTTGCTTTAGGATAACCCACAGCGGGGTCAATAACGCTCTAAAAATTACCAGCTTTTATCGTGGCTTAAGAATAAACTAAAATACCATCTGCATGGTTGACTGTAAAGGGGTCGGCCATACAGACAGCAAATAAAACAAATCATAAAATCTGACGTGGCTTAAAGGAGCCACCAGAACTTAACGGTACGACACCTGGATGCCTCTAAAGAGGCCACACAGGTTCAAACGATTATTTAAAAAACTACATGTCTCACCGGCTGTATAGTGGCAAGCGAGACATGAGTTGTAACAGTATAAAAAATAGAATCAATGCATATGGATGGGTGGCTGTAAAGAGGCCACCCATCCATCATCCTACCGGTTTAGTTTCACCCGCCCGGGTTCGGGTGGGTCTTTGGTAACTGCCTGCTGAGGAATGAGACCGGGCTCGTCCACGAGCATTTCAGTATCTTCTGGCTCCGAAGAAACACACATCTCCGACTCAGAAAACTCACTAAAAACCTCTTTGGCTTTTTTCTTCCTCGTCCTCTTTGGTTTGTTTTCCCTACAACCAGGTAGCCTGGGAGGGGATGAAGAGGGGGATTTCACAAACTGAGTAGGGTCCGTCTGCCGAAACTTCGGGCCCCGAATCTTTTGATCACCTCCGTTTGCATTAGAAGAAGATGATGCGTTTACGGGCACTGCACGTGGAGGAATAGGAGGTGGAGTGGATTTAACTGCCGCTGTTGCTGGTGGAACAATTACTGCTGCTGCTGGTATGGTCGAGGTCGCAGACGTGCTGCTACCGACGTCCACGGTCTTAGGCGTAACGACCTTAGCGGGTTTGGCACCGCATCTGCACTGACATGAGCACGTAGTGCTTGTGCCCATGTCTGCAAAGGACGTCTGGGTAGCAACACTCTGCTTCCTTACGGGAGCTGAAGCCATCTTAGCAAAACTAGTTCCGAAAATTGGAGCGGCGAGCGACTTGGCCCTCTTTTTAGCTTCCCCGTAGGGAATCCGCTCTTTGGTCTTCAGCTCCTGTATCTTGCGCTCTTCAAGATA
Organism: Vandiemenella viatica; assembly: GCA_031002005.1. Classification (NCBI taxonomy): domain Eukaryota; kingdom Metazoa; phylum Arthropoda; class Insecta; order Orthoptera; family Morabidae; genus Vandiemenella; species Vandiemenella viatica. Next base: position 34,022,977 of record CM061918.1, read on the forward strand.
CACTTGACACTCTCTACTACAGGCCGGGTGCGATCCGGAGCAGTTGACGCACACCTGTGGTAGCGTACAACTGACACCCGGCTCATGTGCCTCCTTGCCGCAATTCCCACAGGTGGGGTTCCCCTTACATGACGCCGTCGTATGTCCGAACCGCTGACACTGAAAACAGCGCATCGGGTCCGGAACATACGGGCGGACGTTCAGGTTTAGATACCCGGCCTTAATATTCTTGGGCAATATTGGAGTGTCAAACGTCAGGACGAAGGTGGCAGTCTTTTCAACACTGCCATTCACCCTTCACGTGATCAGACGTACCTCGACTACTTTCTCAGTTTTCCACTCATTCAGAAGCTCGTCTGTCCCTAAATCCATGACATCACGACAGGTGATTACGCCTTTACTGGAATTTAGGGACTTATGGAGTTCGCATTTTACGGCGAACTCCCCGAGCTTCTGACAATTCAGCAGTTTGGTAGCCTGCTTACTGTTGGTTGTTTCCAGCAGCAGCGCCCCATTCCTCAGTTTTTTAACATTATTTAGGGTACCAACTAAACCCTCTAGACCCTTTGAAATATAGAAGGGTGACACCTTATCAAATGTTCCTTCTATCCTTTCCATTATTACAAAAGCGTTCGCTAACGAACATTCTTTTCTGTTACTTTCACTTTCCGAAGCGGGGGGGTTATCAACCCTCACCCGCTTCTTAGAACTGGGTGTATTTATATTAGCCTGCGGCACACCCGTACCGCAGGGTTTTGTGGTTTTATTGGAAGACTTCGTTTTGGTCCCACGAGTAAAACCAGTTTAAAAAGAAGCGCTAATACAACAGGGGTGCGCAGGTGCCCCTGAGGTTGCACGTTAGCGAGTGATTGCCCTCATCACCCATTCACCTCGTCGGCACGTGGCTGACCTTGAGGTTGAGGGTTTTTTTATAGAGGTTTCTTCCGTCCTCGCGATCCGGGCGATGAAGCCAAGATCCCCGTTCTCCTAGGCACACAACGTTCCACCGTCACGCCCTACGGTGGTCGTTGAAGCATGGTAGTAGTTTACGGTGTGGGAAACTTGTGGCGCTCACAAGTTTCCAGCTCGGGCACCGCGGGTTCGCCAAACCCGTACCTGGCACTTGCGTACCAGGCCCCTGCGGGGGGCTTCTTCGGTATAGATGAAGCTTCATTCCTCAAATTTCTATTTTATCTGTTCTTCCACTAGCTATTTGGCTAAAGAATATTTTGCTAATGATATATACGCGTTAACACTTGCGGATTTAGCTCCTACACTACGTACTTACCTCAATTTTTAGGTGGATTCCTGGAGTTGTATTGGTGAACGGTACAATACTACCGCATAGAAAATTATGTATATGCTGCACAGATTATAAGTTACTCGATCCGCACACGTTAATATTGGAAACAGAGAAACGGCTGCCACATTCATTACGTAGGATGTGTAGCAACATTAGACGAGTCTGAAATGGTACAAACAAAATATACAAGTACATTGGTGGCACTTGGAACAGAATCTTACACAACAGTAGATGTAGCAACTTCTTATGTTTTTATCAGCTTCTGACTGCAGCCCCAGTTCAGCCTGCTGTCGAATTAGTACGGAGCAGGAGTCTGATAACGGCATATCACCTAGGGACGGGGTCATAAAAAGGACGATCTTTACCAAAGGAGAGGTCCTAAGTGTCATCCTAACTAGGGGAGCCACTATCGTAAAACTAATCTGAAGGAGACGGTATACAGACTGGAGGGAGTGATGACGAGATGTACGAGAGAAGTAAAGGAACTGAGTTATAAAACTTTGGTCAGGTCATTGCTTGAATATGATGGTGTAGTACAGGATCCACATTTTGAGTATCAAATACAGGAGTTGGAGAGGGTGCAAAAAATGGCTGCCAGACTTGTTTCAGGAAATTATCGCAGAACGCAATCAGTAACAGATATGATAAATGAGCTGACATGGGATTAATTGGAAGATAGGAGGAGGGTGGAGAGGGTCATGGGAGTGTGCAAGTAGTATATTGGTGATGAGGAATGGAAAGATATTGGTGTCAGAATTAAAATTAATGCATGGAAGGAAAAAGATGACCATGACCACAGGCTGGCACTCGATTTCAGGCACAAGGGTGTGGGAAGATTCTCTTTTTTAGGGATTGAATTAAATTATGAAGAGAAATGATGAATAATTTAACAACAACTTTGAAAGAATTTAAAGTTGAAATTTGTGGAGGGCAAATGTAGGTGGGTCCAGGAAAGAAGGAAAACTGGGTGTGCAGGGAAATTGCCACCGGAGCGTGCGCTCCTTTGCAATTAAATTACATTAAAATAAGTAGGAGTTTCCTGGTTCCATTATCTGCGACAAGTTATTAAAACACTGCAACAAACTCTCGAGATAAATACCCTCCACCGGAAAAGTATTTTGGAAAAAACTTCAAACCTGTGATCGGAAAAAATTAACAATTCATGTCTCTCTTTGTTATTCTCTGAGCCTATGAGAGTGTTACTAACCGATGAAACGTTCGATTTTTAAACTGATTACCTTCACTGGTTTTGGATCTGATTTACTGCAATCAGTTGTTTGTTCGTCACCAATGCTGTTGGAAAACTTAATTACATCACATAATATTACAAATAAATATTGTAACTAAATAACGTGAGAGGTATAGTTCAGTGTCAGGAGTTGGATTTTGTACGTAATGAAAATTATTGAATGGACTGGTTGTAAACAACTAAAATACAAATATATTCCAATTTGGAATACAGACTTGGAAAACTGAAAATGAAGATCCAGATTAGGAAATTTTGTTCAGAGAGGTAAATTGATGATTTTATTCCGCAACCATTGGCATAAGAACTGCAAGTAAGGTCATAATAACTTCTCTAGCCAAATATTTTATTCGCAATAAAAAGTTTAAATGAGTTATTAAATAAATAATGAAGAGATTTGAAGTGGCAAAACAATGAAACGAGAACGTTAATGTGTTCACGCCGAAAAATTCAACTGATAAGGAAACACTTCCAACTGTCATGGATGACAGTTTTAATAGCTTTCTTTTATGGCTTTAAGCCTCGTCGATGTCGAGGTCATTAGAGGCGCAATGGGACTGGGGACAACGAACGGGAAGGAATTCGGCCATGGCGTTTTGAAGGAAGCATCCAGACATTCGGCCATGGCGTTTTGAAGGAAGCATCCAGACATTCGCCTGGAGCGATTTTGGGAAACCATGGAAAACCCAAATCTGGATGCCCGGACAGGCATTCGAATCGGCGTCCTCCCAAATGTGAGGCCACTCATCGACCACGTTCGGTTTTAATCGCGGATAATTGCGAGTCACTGCTAATGATTAAGTACTGGAACTAACTGCGCGCCCGATAAAGAATCGCTTCTTGACAGGTAAACAGACATAAACCGCTTCGTGGAGATAACATAACGGGGAATCTGTACTGACGTGAGTAAAGAACAAAATAATCACATACTTCCAGAATTTAAAAAAGTACCCAAGAATAAAACTGGTTTAATATGTATTTCCTAGTTGCCTTTCTATTAAAAATGAGTGAACGTGCTTGTGGGTAGTTCCACTGTGTATTTCTAACCAATCACACAATTCATAAATAATATTGCTTTCTACGTTTTCTGGACACAACTGCAACTCATCATAAATCAGTATCAATGAAATTGAAATAATTCTAATACCAGTAAGGTTACTTACCAGAAAAGTAGCATATAATTTTAGGAACATGTGAGAGAATTATTTGAAAGAATTTAGATGTTTGTATCTGATAAAGTTATTTGAGCAAGAGAGCGACTGCATCTCCGGTCAGAGTATAACATGATTATAGCTGGAATTGCAGTCAGAGATTGTGTGAAATGTTTATTTATTTACTATTCTTCAATCAAGAAATGTGCAAATCTACAAGGCAATAGTTCGCTTCCTTCAAGACACAGAACTGAAGATTTGAAGCCTCCAATACTCTGTAAGAAGAAAATAACAAACAAATATTAATGTATAACCAAAGGCCAAATAAATAAATAAGTAAAATATTTTTATTGATTGTGTGAAATGATTAGCATAGTGAAGCTTAAAGCAGAAACTGTTGTAATTATTGGATATCCTTAAATGTACTAAATGATATGAAAATATAGCGTGTTATTAAATGGTAAGTTATTTGTTTGATTTAAGCTGCCAACAACGACAGCCAGTTATCCATGACCAATTGACGTGCAGCAAAATTAAACATAGGGGGAGCAATAATAATTTATTCATATACCAAAACTCATAAACATAATAAAAAAGTTAGTAATATGATTTGTCCACATTTATAAAATCCCAGCGTAATTAGCGAACAGTGTACCATTTCTAACATTGGATTCCATTTTTTTTCTCCAGTTCTGTTCTATAACTTCCCGTACTCCCTTCACCTAATCCTCCTTTGGTGATCCGCGGTCCTTTATTATTCAAATTTCGGGTTTAAAAAAGTCTCTTCACTTCATATTAATGGATTATCATTTATCAGCCTTTCTATTCCTCATTCGCTATTTGCTTACCATGGCTTTGATTATACTATTGGTTTCTTTCATTGCCAACCGTAACATTAATACGGGTACTTACACTTAAAACCGAGAATCGTAATTTTCGCAATCAAGAATGTTACACTTTTCAACAGACGTCTTAAGCGCAGACCCATTGGCGTTTACATTATTGCTTATGGCCTGACATTTTGGAGAACGCGGGTTCAAAATTCCAACTGGCCATCCAGATTTTCGGTTTTCAATATTTTTCCAAAATCACTTCAGACCAATGCCTGGCTGATTCCTACAATAACACATACCCGAATTCCTTCCCGTTGCTAGTCCCCTATCCTCTTCCAACCTCTAACGCCGTAAGCCCGAAGCAAAATAAAACATTATTGCTGACTCGTCTAGCGGTCTTAAATCTATCCTGACTCGCGAATATTAGAGGACTGCACTTTACATAGCTCTTGTGTACATGTGTTAGAAATTCCAGATGTGTAATTCAGTAAGGATGTGGTGATACGATACTCCAGGAAGTGAAGTGTGATGACAGCAATGTGGTCACGTCACGTTTCCATATCGCAGCACGCCGCCCTGGCCTTGTATCATGTTACATCGGTTTGAATTCTCTGGCTAGCGTTAATAGCACCGATGTTAGCT
>CM061918.1:34029151-34084160 GCA_031002005.1 Vandiemenella viatica
TATATTTTTTTTAAACTTATTACGACTACAAAACTTTAAAATTTATTGTATACATACCATAAGCACATTGTTAGTCTTTGCTGTGGTTCAATTCGAAATTTATTTAGTATTTCGCTCGCTAAATATGGCCTCAGGAAGTTTGGAAATTCTGAAAAATTAGTATATGTTTCACAAAAATATTGAAAAAGAACTTGCTTCATCTCCGAACAACTAATGGAACAATATATGAAGTCAATCCTTTCCATATTGATTTTTTTAACTTAGATTTTCTGTTCTCGTCTCCGTTTTTCCTCAGCAATAAACTAGTTAGTATAACTTTTTCCTCGATGCCCATAACGATTCACGATAAATGACGCTAAATATTTAAAGGCCTGTTTAGAGTGACGAATCCCACTTATAATTGGAATTGGGAATTCTCGTAATTACCGAAGCCCCAATCCTCTGCCGGTTCTAATGACCTCGAATTCGACGAGAAGTAAAACTCTAAGTTATAAAGAGGAAAAGTGAATCCTACGAAATGGAGATGAACGTCATGAACTCGCCAGTGAAGTCTGCGCCGGCAGCCTGGCCGGGGAAACCCCGAACAGGTCCGCCCTGACCCTGAAACACGCACCAGAGCCGCCAACTGCTGCAAAACAAGTTACGCTACCTTAATTTACCAGATGCTGAAACTCTGTACAAATTTAAAAGCAAAGTGCTCAAAAAATAAAAACTGAATACATTTTACCTTCGGCTGTGAGCGGTCTAATGGCTCAGGCGTCTGACTGACGATCGAAAGGTCCTCGGTTCGGATCCCTGCTCGGCGGGAATTTTCATAGGCACTTAACCGGGCCTTCACCTCTGGCACAGCTTGTTGTGTAATGTGAAGTACACCAGAAGGCGTCTATGGTTCGGATTCCACTTTCAACTGTAGGTACCCACTCCCCTGTACCCGGCTGGATTGTCGGGCTAGGTTAAGGCGGTTTGGGGCGTCCATAAATTACGTGAGGTGAAATAGGGGGGGGGGGGGTCTGGCGAAATCTCACGAAGGGAGAGGGGGGGGTCAACGGAAATCTCACGTGAGGTTTTGTAAATTTTTGTTGGATTGTAGAGCTTAAAAAAAAGGGTCTACAAATGACAGGAAAGTCCCTTTTAGTGGGGTTTTTTCGTCGAAAACTGGGGGTGTAATCGGCTTTGGTAGGGTGAGACCTAAAAAAAAAAGGTCTCAAAAAGTTGCGTGGGCGATTTCTATGGGAGGGGGGGTCTCACGGACGAGATCTCACCAGAGGGGGGGGGGGGCGGAAATCCGGAAAAATACCTCACGTAATTTATGGATGCCTCCCTACGACAGGGGCGGAATGCGCAACCAATTGAAACCCTGTCACCAGGTCATTACGACCACACGGAATTATTATTATTACCTTCGACTATGTTTAATAATACAATTTAACAATTGTTTAATACAGTTATGTTGAGATGAAGAAGTTAGAAAAGCAAGGTAGGAAGAGATGAAGGATTGCATCAAATCAGTCGAGACATTGTTGACAGCAAAAAAAAAATTGTACCCTATTTAAGTCAATAAAGTGAATGGAATACTTAACTAATTTTGGGAAAGTAGGTAGTATTGCAGCTGTACGCTTACTATAAACAAAAACATTATTTCTTAAAAAAATAAAAAAAAATAAAAAAAAAAAAAATATAAAAAAAAATAAAAAAACGTACAAATGCAAAATTGTACTTTTTTAGTATGCGCATTTGAATATTGGCGCCAAAACGCCCGCAGCTGTCATGTCGTCTCTTATGACGTCACGTCCCTCTGGTACTGCTGCCGCAATTCTTCAATAAGAGTTACAGAATTGTAATATTTAAGGTAAGTAATATTGCACTTAGTATCGATAGTAAAAAGTTTTCATGATAAGATATCGCCGCAATTTGATAGTGAATAGTGATAGACAATTCGAAAGTAAAGAATAAAATGTTGTGATATATCGCTTACCGGTAGTTCGAGATATCGAAAGTAAAAAAATCAGTTATATGAATAGCTGCTTGTGCCTTTGGCGAAGTTTTTAATCTGGTCCACGCCGCATTTCAACCTAGCCACAACCGTTGGGAAGAAAGCAAAATTAAACTTTACATCGTGATACAGACAATGAATTAATGCGCGTGTTTTAGTCCCCTAGCCGTCCAAACTGAAATTATATTATGAAATTAATTGTTATAATTTATGATACGCTTACTTTGAATCATGATATATACAATGTATACAATATATACAATGTTACCATATTATGAAATTAATTGTTATAATTTATGATACGCTTACTTTGAATCATGATATATACAATGTTATCATTACCCAGAAAGTATTTAGCGATGCACTTCATGCGTTTAAGTGTATTTGCATCATTTGATTTTGATGCGGCAATATCAGTATAGTTTGTCGTTAGGTCGAAATGCAGCCTGTACCAGAATTTTCTTGTAACGACATAAGGCATTCAATTATTGTTAGTAATTAATAAACTGCTTTAATGAGTGCCACGTTAGTGATGACGTATACTCCCGAAAACAAAGCAACCATTGTGTATGTCCATCCTATATTTCCGTGTTGCTTTGAACACATTTTTTTTTCTGGTCCAGGCCGCATTTCAACATAACCACTTCAATTTTGAGATACGATGGTTCGAAATTTTGGTAAACGCATAATAGTTATTAAGCAAGAAATACATATTATTACCCACGGCATAGTAATGTATAGAGGAAAGTGCCCAAAAGCGGACCCCCCATTTTGTTTTTTATTAACAATATATATAAATTAGTAAAAAAAACCTGTTTATAAAGCATTAAATATTTACTTTACTATATTATGCACCTTTTACATTCTAATTTCAAAACTTATCTCTATAAATGATTATAAAAAATTAGTTCTAAAAAAACCTTACACTTTTGCGGTTTGAAATATAGTTGCCTAAATCGGACTCCTCATAAAAGTTATGAAAATTATACTAAATAAAATTATAAAAATGAACTGAATCACAAAAACCATAATATAGTTTTAAGGCACAAATGTAATATGATAATTACAGGTTTTTAATTTTTTTTTAAATACAAATATATCCTATATATAGATTACAATATAAGAAGACAGAAAATACAACATAAATTAAATTGTTTAGCGGCAAAGGCAGAGATGTACACGTCCTATTCAGCCCCAGCACAACCACATGGGCCCAAAACGAACATATAACGCACATTACTCATAGTTTTTCTTCTGAATCTTCGGAAAACTTCCTGCCGCAAAACATGCACCAAGCGTCATTATCTTTGGATTGGGATACTCCAAGAAGAAGCTCCAATTCCTATAATCCAGAGGATGCACTCATTTCATCCTCAGTGCTTGATCCTTTCACATTCTTTTCAAAAGTAAGGCGCTTTTTCACCTGCTCTGTCTCTTTTCTAGAAAGCCTTACTGCTGAACCATGCCTCCGCCCGCGGCTACTTTTGCATTCTCGATCATGATTACGTGCTTTCTATTGAGTTTCCTTGACTTCTTTAACTCTTTTAACTTCCATCAATCCATAAGTCATAGATGTTATGATCATAGAAATGCAGGCCCTTCGCCCTCTATTTGAGATATAGGCAGACTTGTAAGCATGAAAAAGAAGGGGTTCGGTTTAGGCAACTCACGGGGGTCCGCTTTGGGCAACCCTAGCTTGTATTTTGTTAACCCAACAGATTCTTAACCTAACGTTTCGACAAGACAGTTCAGTGATAAACATTAATCTAAAACCTTATCATTTAAGAGTGTTTATTGGTTGGAAGGCTTACCTGCCAATTTCCACGAGAAATTCAAAAAATATAGCACACTGTAAAAACTTGGTTCACTGACAAAACACGTAATGGCGATTTGGCGATCAACAATTAAAGTGAGCAATACGAGCTCTCTGTTACAGAATGGCAAAAGCCAAAACTACTATTTAGACTTGATTCGGTACAATGCAGAGGCAGGAGACCGGGGGTCTTCTTTAGGGGGAGGGGTCCGGAATAGGGCACTTTCCTCTACATATGGTTTTACGTAAACTTGCCAGCGATTTCAGATTCGGTATTGCAAATGCTATCGTTGGCGATAAAGATATTTTATGAAATGACCGTCGACTGTGCTGCCAATAATATCGCAGGCAAATAGTTTTCTCACTTGACGCTCTTCGACATCATGAAATATTACATCAAACTAAAAATCTTCATTCTTTCCCAACAAATCCAGATGATCCAAAATGACCTTGACACTTATGAAGTGTAGTAGAAATGCTGTACTAAATATACTAGATTAAGAGTGAAAAAAAAGAATATACCTAATGGAAGAAATAAGTCAGTCTAGTATAATTACATGCTAGTTTATTCGTAATGAACTGGTGACAGGATTTCTTAAACCTATCGCAGTTGGCTAACCTAGCGCGGTAGTTCTACCGGGTGTTGGGGACCTGCAGTTTAAAGTGGAATCGTTCTGGCGTACTTCACATTACACAGTACGCATTGCCAGACGTTAAGGTAGGGTTAACAGCTATTGAAAACTCCAGCGCAGACTGGGATTTGAGTTGATTCTGGCGATTAGAAACAGGTGTTCTGTAGCCCCTTTAAAGCCACATCTTATTCTTGTGATTTATTTTATTTGTTGTCTGTATGGCCGACCCCTTTACAGTCGACCATGCAGACAGTATTTTAGTATATTATTTAGCCACAGTAATAGCTGGTCATTGTTACGGAGCTAATGACCTCGCTGTCGACGCACCATAAAGCCACAAAAACAACAACAACAACAACAGCGCATAGAAATAATAATTTTAATTGATACCCAATGCAACAACAGTTTTACAACTAGAATATCTTTGGCACAACAAGACTTAAAAAAGGAGAAATTCTTTTAATTTTCTCTCATTTTTTATTAATCACCGGTTACTCAGAAAGAAGTTACTAAGCGTTGAGAGGAGCACATATTAGAGGGGAAACTCGAACAGTAGAAAGAAAGAAACTTGAAACAATCGAAATCTGTTTCTATTTGGATGTTAAGTGGACGGATAGTGTAAAAAATGAACATAATGTGTAAATGATTGTTAAGAAAGAAATTTATACATGGAGAACCACAGGCAGAATAGATAGGTGGGTCATATTTTAAGATATGCGGGATAGGCTAATTTGTTAGTGGACAGAACTGTCAAAAGGAAAAACTGTAAAACAGAACAAAGATTACACTACATGAATCAAATAAATGAGACGGAAGGTTAGAAGATGGAAACAGCTATGGGATTCTGTGAATCAAGTGACCGAAAAAAATTTATAAAACATGGACTACCATAAATATACACATAAGGCAACACTAGATCTTACATACCTCGCCTGGCGAAACATTTTCACTCATTCTCGTATGTAGCGTCTACAGGATTCGATTGCTGGTTGCCCAGGACGCCAACATCAACAAAGTATCCTTCTCGCAGCGGAGAATGATATGTTAAGAGTTCGGTGAAAAAAATCTTCTAGGATGACGGAGAAAACAAAGGCTGTGCATAGTAGTAAGGTCACGTAAACAAACTTGTTATCTCGGTGCATTTTGCCACAAGTGACGGAACGTGCGGAAACGGGGGCGGTGATAACGCGGCTGAGACCCGCAGTTTAAAAAACTACATAAAGATAAGCGGGGCGGCAGTCCTTTCAACTTGTGAGTCGAGTAATTTGAATGTGCTGACCTCGGCATCCACTATACATAAAACATAGCAGAGCACAAGCTCCTGGTTTTAAAAAAGTTCGGTTAACTATCAATCATACTCAGTCATACATGTATCAAAAAAAGTCAAAGCAGGTGGCAGGAGATGCATTAAACTATCGGATAGGACGATACAAATTAGCGTTCTTATAATCGATAGTGGAAATGTACGAAGAATGGACGAGATGGCGAATTGAACGGAAACCAGCAGAGAGAGAAATGGGGGAAAAAATGATCTGTCACTGTTGCTTTGTTGAACCATTTCATTTTCACTTCCTAATAAAACCAATGACTCGCAGTACACTATCATTACTCATATAATATTTCGTGTTTTTGGCAGAAGTTGTATTTCTATTAATAAAATACTCTATGGGCTTTTCAGCTGCTTTAGTCTCCGACGTTTCGACTCCAAACAAACTGGAATCATCTTGTGACTAAGAAGGTGGCCTGTTCCCCTTAACAGGATCAGAGATGCGGCTCGAAACGTCACGGAGACAATAAAGAGTTGATGCAACAAAATAGCCAGCCCAAACTAATATCATAACTAACCGTTATATCCTGACTTGAAACCAACATCAAATTGAAATATGGGTGCTTAAAGTTTGTGTTCAGCACTAAGCATGGTGGATGTTCCCAGCTCCAGGATTTCACTTTAATCAAACATGGGAAGACTGGCAAAATCCGCAGTGAAATAACTTCACCGAGCGTGGTGGGTGAGTGGTTAACGCTCTGGCCTCACATTCGGAAGGGCGCCGGTTCGAAACCCCGGCCGGGCATACAGATTTTGGTTTTCCATGGTTTCTCCAAATCACTCCAATCCAATGCCGGGATGCTTCCTTCAAAAGGGCCATGGCCTGATTCCTTCCCGTTCCTTTTCCTCATTCCCATCCCGCATCTAATGACCTTGACGTCGACAAGGCGTAAAGCCACAAGTAAAAAAATAAATAAACGAATAAATAAATCGTAAGTGAAATCAAGTGAACAAAAAGTATTTAATCATTTCTTGGTGGACAACATCTTTTACAACACTTCAGATTTTTGCCTCACACACCAAAAAAATTCAAGTCCGAACTGATGTGATCACTCTCGTCAAAACCAGAGATACGTCACTGATCACGGAAAAGTAAGAAAAGGTAAACTGTAAACATCACTCTTCCAGATTTTTTCGATAACAACTCTCTTTACTTTCTTGCATTTTCTTCATTGCTTGATAACGTCAACGTACTCCCCCGATCTTCCTATTATGCTTTGTCTCTGAAGCAAAGTGTAGAACTAGAAAGATACCAAGATGAGGGTGACGTATGACGTTGAAACGTAAACCGTGAAATTTCGCTATAATTACATCCCTTGGTAGTTAATCCACTCCATTTGGACAGTGTGAAGCTGTAAGGAGAAACGTAGACTGTAAATATTTTAACCCTGGATTAATAGCGAAGTGTCAACTTATTTAGACAAGCTGCTTCACTGTACTAGCCTCAAGCTCCTCGGAACCGATTGACGTCCAAAAATGAAAATATCAGTCTCGAATCCACAGGATAGAATTCAACCGGTATGTTAGTGGAAATAGTATTAATCATTGTTCCTCAAGCCAGACGCATTAGTTTGTTTGTATTTATAAGTCCGATATTTGGTTGGCGATGATGGCTTCCACTTTTAATTGTTTTTACTGGAACAATCCTCCTCACCGTTCACCATCCTGTTTAAATAAGCTTTAAATGTGCAAGCCACTTTGAAACCAACAGCGAAGCTAAACCACTGATCAAATCAAAAGCGAAGCTTAACCACAGATCAAATCAAAAGCGAAGCTAAGCCACTGATCAAATCAACAGCGAAGCTAAACCACTGATCAAATCAACAGCAAAGCTAAACCACTGATCAAATCAACTGCTAAGCTTAACCACTTATCAAATCGACTGCGAAGCTAAACCACTGATCAAATCAACAGCGAAGCTAAACCACTGATCAAATCAACAGCGAATCTTAACCATTGATCAAATCAACAGCGAAGCTAAACCACTGATCAAATCAATAGCGAAGCTAAACCACTGATCAAATCAACAGCGAAGCTAAACCACTGATCAAATCAATAGCTAAGCTAAACCACTGATCAAATCAATAGCTAAGCTAAACCACTGATCAAATCAACAGCGAAGCTAAACCACTGATCAAATCAACAGCGAATCTTAACCATTGATCAAATCAACAGCGAAGCTAAACCACTGATCAAATCAATAGCGAAGCTAAACCACTGATCAAATCAACAGCGAAGCTAAACCACTGATCAAATCAATAGCGAAGCTAAACCACTGATCAAATCAACAGCGAAGCTAAACCACTGGTCAAATCAATAACGAAGCTAAACAACTGATCAAATCAATAGCGGAGCTAAAACACTGATCAAATCAATAGCGAAGCTAAACCACTGATCAAATCAATAGCGAAGCTAAACCACTGATCAAATCAACAGCGAAGCTAAACCACTGATCAAATCAATAGCGAAGCTAAACCACTGATCAAATCAACAGCGAAGTTAAAGCACTGATTAAATCAACAGCGAAGCTAAACCACTGATCAAATCAATAGCGAAGCTAAACCACTGATCAAATCAACAGCGAAGCTAAGCCACTGGTCAAATCAATAACGAAGCTAAACAACTGATCACCATTGATCAAATCAACAGCGAAGCTAAACCACTGATCAAATCAATAGCGAAGCTAAACCACTGATCAAATCAATAGCGAAGCTAAACCACTGATCAAATCAATAGCGAAGCTAAACCACTGATCAAATCAACAGCGAAGCTAAACCACTGATCAAATCAACAGCGAAGCTAAACCACTGATCCAATCAACAGCAAAGCTAAACCACTGATCAAATCAACTGCTAAGCTTAACCACTGATCAAATCAACAGCAAAGCTAAACCACTGATCAAATCAACTGCTAAGCTTAACCACTGATCAAATCAACAGCGAAGTTAAACCACTGATTAAATCAACAGCGAAGCTAAATCACTGATCATTTTGGGCATACTTCCATCCAGTTTAAGGTGGAAAATGAGATTGTAGTCTAGAGGTTAATTTCATTTCTTCACTCTGCCAGAAAATCCACATTCATTCAACAATATTAAGAGTATACTCAATTATGACGAAATTTATACGTATCAAGATACTGGAAACTGTTAGGCTGGAATATATAGGTATTTTCCTTGCAACTTTTCACCATTTATTCCCAAGCATTTTTCAGACTGGCTTGTAAAAGAATCAAAATTTACGTCAAATTACCAAACAACATCCGCTATGCACATGGTACTGAGATCTTACTTGGAAAATTGGAAGGTCTTCATTTGCTTCTAGAAAAAATTCACACAGTCATGAAAGAATATGGACTCAACATCAATGTATTTTTTTTTTAAAAAAAAAAAATCATGGTCATCAGCAAGAAAATATACAAGATGACAGTGACTTTGGATATACTCTGAAGATTGGCCAGATTCTAATCCCGATTAACTGTGAAGGTGGATCGTGAAGAGGAAATTAAGACTAGGACCGGCACTGCAAGGACAGTATCCTAAGTGCTTAAACGTCTTTTGTTTTTTTTTTAAAGTGAAATTTTTTTGGTTGTTGTAGAAACAAATTATTTTACCGTTACACGTTACGAGCTATGCGTTACGCCCTAAGCATGAAGTGCGCATGCACCACAACGTTCTGCCCATGCGCGCTTAACGCTACCTCGATACAAGCAGCTACGATATTGTCCCGTGTCATTTAAACGCATGTTAAACAGTGAGTATTCGCTACATCATTTTGAGTTACTTCGCATTACGTGTTATCTTTTCCTCACGTATGTACATAAGTGAGAACATATGCTTTTTGTGAGTATATCTAAAATGTTCTTAAATTGCTTTAACACTCACTGAAAATCACGTGATGACGTCACACGGTATGTTTACATCTGAAGGAGTCGCTTTTATGATACATGCACCAGTATTTTAGTTGCTTTTTTGTTTATTTGTTGTTTTTTTGTTTACTAACATACCTTCGATGTAGATTGCGTCATTATATTCGCTGTTATAGTAAGAAAAAAAATATGGGATCACGATTATACCGCGATACAATGAATGTATCAATGCGCCTACGATAAAAGCTATCATTTTCATGCAGAAATATCAGCAGTGGAGGGAAAGAGTATTTTAAGGTTCTAAAAATTATTTAAGTTAAAAGCCAAAAATCTTCGTTCAACCCGGAATTTTTGACGAGCTCAGAATGTAGTTATTAAAGAAAATTGTTTGTAAGAACTGTTATTAAACAATTTTGTTTTTAATGTTCTCCTTTATAAAAGCTCTAAACAGCAAATACAGACAGGCTAGATACAATCTATATTTATAAAACGCAAGTTTTGGTCATGTTGTAGGTGTGTCACGCCAAGACCTCACACTATGACGTCGGACTAAGGCGTCACGCATTTCGCTTCAGTTGCACAACAAACGAGGTTATGTGCTTTATTTAATAACAGTTCTATTTAGCTATGCATCGGCGAATAAATTAACTGTCACAATACTGAAAGAAATGTGCTTATTCCGTTGAAATCGACATATTAATTATTAGTTGCTTTTTCTTAATTAAAATTCGTTTCATGTAGATTTTTCTTATATACTCAGGACAGCGAAAACTTTTTTTTTTTTTATGGCTTTACGTCTCGTTGACATCGAGGTCATTAGAGGCGAGATGAGATTGGGACAAGTAACGGGAAGGAATTCTGCCATGGTCTTTTGATGGAAGCATCCCGGCATTCGCTTGGTGTTATTTGGGGAAACCCTGTAAAACTCAAATCTGGATGCCCGGACGGGGATTCGAACCGGCGTCCTTTTTTTTTGCTGTCATCAATCTTTTGACTGGCTTCATGCAATCCTCCATCGTTTCCTATCTTGTGCTAACCTCTTCATCTCTACATATTCCTTACAACTTACAACCAATTGTTACAGTAAGCTAACAAATATCTACATTACATTTGTTTTCAAGATAATTAACGTGATTTGATGAAAATTATTAGTTAGCGAAGAAACAAATTTCTAAAATACTGCATTCAACACGTTATTTTGGACGGGCTTATAAGATTTTTTATCCATTGTGTATATTTTAAGTCACTGTTATAACATACTGGACTAAATGATTTGCTGAAACACTAAAATAAAGGTATGTACTGCGTTTAAATTAATATATTAATTATTAGTTACTTTTTTTGCTGATGTCACCATATCAGACACATGTAAATATTTCCAGTAGTTCAAATTTAGATCGCAATACAATGAATGTATATATAGGCGGGTAATCGCATCTATGAATTTTGAACAGCAATACTAGTACAAGTTGTGGTTATGTCGAATTGCAGATAGGTCCAGACAACTGACACATTTTTACGGGCTAATTCACGATGAATTTAGTTTTGTAAATAATTTAAGCTGCTTTCATAAGCTCCGAGTTACTGAAGGTGAGGAATTTTTATACGGATGGAAGTAGTTCCGTATTTATCGTGCTGAATGAGACCTGGACCAGGAATAAAACTAATATCACATGCTATAGCGTAAGGTTCTGGGATTCCTAATCTATTTTTAATTTAATTGATTACCTAATTCTGACATCATTCATTCAATAGAACTTCGACCTGTATCGCTGTGTGAACTACAAATATGTACAAATTACAAAATAAGGTTATGAGCATTACACAACAACAATACCATTTATTTAGGCAACCACGAAGAAATGAATTGTCAGAACACTTGGTTAAGCCCATCATTTTTGACTGCTTTGAGGCTAGAGCGAATTCTGCTTTAACTTTTTTAATAATTTTCATTTGCTTACGAGAATAATTTGGACGAAGTTCCTATTTTCTGCACCAATGCAATAAAAACAGTACCGTTCGTCCATTCGAGTGCAAAGGAAACATCAAAAACGTAAGAAATACATAGGAAAAAATACACTGAAAAATACAAAGTGTGTATGACCATACAAGTTTCACTTCTGGTGCATATACAAATTGATACGCACAATATATTTTATTCATTAAGTTTCCACGTCTTGTCGACGTCGAGATCATTAGAGCCGTTAGAGGATGGTGACGTGGCCTTTTGAAGGAACCATCCCGGCATTCGCATGGAAAACTGACATGTGAATGGTCAGACAGGGATTTGAACCCGCATACTCATGAACGTCAGGACCAAGCGCTACCGCTCACCCACAACGTTCGGTAGGAAGGAGGCGATTAGCGGATTTATGATGATATTCCACAGATGAAAATTACTTAACTAGAACTTATCCTCGTAAACGATCCATTCCATTGTAGAGTGCAATTTGTTCACAAGTCATGACAAGGATTGCCAGTGAAGAAAATAGAAACAACGTACAGTTAAGCCTTTCGACATCATTATCTAAGAAACGACGAAAATGACAAACCACTTCATCACTAAAGTCTTTCCGGGATGATACTTACCATACTGATAACCTGATTAAGCTACTTATAGTTTTGGGAGGACATGTTAGCATGAAAATACAGTTTGTCTAACTGTGTAGAAATAAGCTGGATAATCATCTTGTCCCTCGTTACTCGTGTTTCTAACTCTCCAGTCTGAAGTACTGTCTTTAGCTATTGTAATCGATATAATAAAAATACCGAAGAAATAGGAAAATTATTTTGACAAAAAGGTGTTTTTTTTTAACTGCTTAACGTCTCTTAACAGCGAGGGCTTTAGAGACGGGAAAGGATGGGGGGGGGGGGGCAAGGAATGGGAAGGAATTCGGCCATGGCCTTTTTGAAGGAAGCATCCCGGAATTTGCCTGGAGTGATTTGGGAAACTATGGAAAACCCAAATCTGCTTGCCCGGAAGGGGATTCGAACCGGCGTCCTCCCGAATGCGAGGTGAAAACGCTAACCGTTACACCACCACCTTCGGTAAAAAAAAAAGGTGGTTTCATTGTGACATCTTGCTAATTGCTAAGAAAAGCACGTATAGAATAGCTTTTAGGATAATACAACGATCGTTTTTTCAGTTTAGTGCCTAATAAAACAAATTTGATAGCACTGGCTGATGCGCGGAAACAGGGAGTCAACAACCACCGGGCAGAGCATCCATCAGCAGAACAATTCATTATTACTTAGATTTCTTTAAAACCATCAGAAACTATCAAGCCTTTGAATGATGCTGGAGAACGTATGGAGAATAACTATATACTCTAGACCAGGCGTGGACAACCCAAATGATCTTGTGGGCCACTTTGCAAGTGCATCATAACTCCGCGGGCCGCATATAAAATTATATATCCCCACTACAGACATTTTTTTGGAGTGAAAAATTGAAACATGAGTTATTATTGTGTTTACTATTATTCTTACATGTAAACATAGATAATATAATAACAATGGTATGTACATTGTAAAGAAATGAAATATAAATGAAGTGATTTGGGGAAACCATGGAAAACCAAAATCTGGGTGGCCAGACGGGGACTCGAACCAGCTACCCCCGTAATGTGATGCCAGAGCTTTACCACTCACCCACCACTGTCGGTACATTTTGATACAATTCTTCATCTTATCACATACTCACTGCGTACTAAATCGGAAATTATTTAATAAACAAACTCCAATTATTTCTTGTTCCGCTTCTACAATCCTCGCACAAATAAAGTCTCTTAAAATATGATTCCCTTTTTGATAAATTCCTCGAACTTTGATTTTTTGGTCTTAGATAACATAATACATCATTTTGTGGTATCGTGGTAGCTCAGTGATTAAGAAATCTGACTGGAGATCGAAAAGTTCCCGGTTTGAATCCCTGTCTGGTGGATTTTAATTCGACCTTCAACTCTGGCACAACTTACTGTGTAATGTGAATTGCGCCAGAACGCTTCCATGATGCGGATTCCACGTTAAACTGTAGGTCCCATCTGGAGCTAACAATCCTGGTTGTAACACTGATGTGCGCAAATGTAAGCCAAAGGAACGCTAAAAGTGGTCCTATTTGGCCCAAACATACATCAACGTCAGTACTTTATTCTTACTGAATATCTGTACCATTTTGACATTATGGCTACATTTGTCACTTCTATTGACCTTGACGATCTTCCGATTCTACATTTAGTCAAAATTACCTTGCCAATATTTGAATTATGCGATTTAGTAAATTTTTTCTTCTTCAAACTTATTTTTTCCTCCAATCCTTTGAAACCCCCCCCCCTTTTTTGTAACCTATCTGCACATAATATTTCCGTACGGTCATAGTGACCTGGTGACAGGGTTTCTATTGGCTGCGCATTCCGCCCCTGTCGTAGCCGCCTTAACCTAAACCAGCAATCCTACCGGGTACAGGGGACCTACAGTTTAAAGTGCAATCAGAACCACGGAAGCGTTCTGCCGTACTTCACAATACACAACAAGGTATGCAAGAGATGAAGGTCGGGTTAAGGGTCTATGAAAATCCCCACCGAGACAAGAATTCGAACCGGGGATCTTTCGATCTATAGCCTTAACAACTAAACCACCAGACCACTGACCTATCTGCCCTTACGATTTGTGTGTTTTCTAGCTTGCGACTTAACAGCACATGGAGATACCGGTAAGCCATCAGTATAATTGTTATCAGCTCGTCATGTATAACCGTGTATTACAGTTAAAGCTTCGTCATTTCTCGTGATGTGGAATCTAACAGCAAATTTATTCCATTTTTTTACAGAAACATTTTTTAAGTATAGTTAAACTAATTTTGAGAGAGATCAGAGTAGGCACGTAATTACATCTTGTTGGCACATTGCGTTCTGTCTCTCCTTCTCTTATCTGTATCTCTGATTTCAATGTCGGGATTAACTCTCCATTTATGGATAATCTAGTTACGAACTTAGACCACGCGCGACGTCGCGTCGTCTGGCCTTGACCATGACTGGTAATGGCGGACGTGATTTGCGACTCTCCTGGGGGATAAATCTATTACTAGTAATTCGAAGCACGAGGCAGTAAGTCTGTTACGGGACCAATTCACGCTGACAGCATGGTGGACTGTATAATACTGCACCCTAATATGCGCTAATGGCGACTTAAATCACTTAATGCTGGCACCACCAAATTAACAAAAGTTTCCAGCTACTGACCTGGTCTACAAGCCTCTCCATTATTTTCTTTCATCCAACCATCCCTCTGTCACCTACCTTCTATAATTCCGTCACTATCAAAATATACTACGTTTGTTTTTACTGACATCAGTCTTTCGACTGGTTTGATACAATTCTCCATCCGTTCCTATCCTGTGCTAACCTCTTCATTTCTACATACCCCTTACAGCCCACGTCCTCAATTATCTGTTTCATATATTCTAATCTCTGTCTTCCTCTACAGTTCTTACCTACGACTGTTCCCTCCATCAGCAAATTAACCAATCCAGCATGTCTCAAAATATGACCTACCAGCCTGTCTCTTCTTACTGCAAGACTCCTCCACAAACTTCTTTTCTCACCCCTCATTTCCAAAACTCGTTCGTTTCGTAATCTATCTGTCAACTTAATTTTCAGCACCCTTCTATAGCACCACGTTTCAGACACTTCAATTTTCCTTCTTTCTCGTATTCCTAAAGTCCATGCTTCGCTGCTTTAAAGTGCTGTGCTCCACACATAGTTATTTCTGATTTCTAGATTAATATTTGAAAATAGAAAATTTCTCTTTTTCATGAAGGCTCATTTTGCTAGTTTTATTTAGCTTTTAACATCATTCCTGCTTAGGCCATCGGTTGTAATTTTACTTCCTAAGTAGCAATACTCACTAACTTCTCCTATCACATCCGACCCTATTTTTATATTTAATCTACTATTATTGTTATCATTTCTGCTAGATCCAATCACTTTAGTCTTGCTTTGGTTTGTATTTAATCCAAAATCTTCTTTCAGTATTTTGTTCATGACTGTCAGTAACTTCTCAATATCAATAACCTCTTCTCGGTTAAGACGACAATGTCGTCAGCAAATCGTATCCTACTGATATTTTCTCCTTGAACACTTATGCAACATTCAAATCTTTCTTTCCCTTCCTTTATTCATCTTTCTACATACAAGTTGAATATTAACGGAGCTAGACTACATCCTTGTCTCACACCCTTTTATCTGATGCAAGTCTCTCCTGATTCCCTACTTTTATTATAGCTACTGCTTATAAAGATTATAAAGTATTCTTCTTTAAATTTTAAAACATCTTGTCCCAACTAACACTATCAAAAGCTTTTCCTAAATCAAAAAACGCCATAAAAGTATCTTTTTTTTTTTTTGATCCGCCCACAATCGCTTCTCTTGTACCGCAGTTTTTCCTAAACCCAAACAGATCTTCAACTACTATCCCTTCTACTGAATTCCATTCTTCTGTATATTATTCTGTTCAGTAATTTTGAAGCATGTGATGTTAGACTAATGGTGCGATAATTATCACATCTGTCAGCTTTTGCTTTCTTTGGAAGTGTGAAGATGATACTTTTATTAAAATCAGTGGGAATTTCTCCTGTTTCATAACTTTTTGATGTGAGTTTGAATAACCTTTGTGTTCCTTTTTCTCCTAGTGATTTCAGAAGTTCTGCAGGAAACTCATCAATTCCAACTGCCTTCTTTGATTTCAAATCATTCAAAGCTCTATCAAATTCTGTCCTCAAAACAGGATCTCCTAAGTCACCAGTGTCGACATCGACTTCTTTTTCTAATGCACTGTTGTTCAAATCATCTCTATCGTACAGTTTCTCTATGTATTCCTTCCATCGGTAAGCTCTATCTTCTGAACTTAGAAGAGATTTCCCATCGGCAGCTTTAATGTTTATACCTCTTTTATTCATTTCTTCAAAATTCTGTGCTACATCTAATTTACCTAAGACTATTTCCTTTTTTATTTCTTCACACTTTCCTTACAGCCATCTTTCTTTTGTTTATTTGTTTTTTAAATCGTATGTATTGCTCTCTTCCTGAGAATTTTTGTACCTTCTTCTCTGGTCCATCAACGCCAAAAAAAATTCTATGTTCCAAGGTTTTCGGGCGGCTTGTTCCCTAAAGCCTAATGTTTCTTTTCCATATTCATTATTTCACTCTTTAATGCATTCCATTCATCCTCAGTTGAGCTCCTTTACTTCTTAGACCCGTGTCTACCATTAGATTGTTTCAATTTATTGACTTCCAGTCTGTTATGTTTGTATTGCTTCTTTATTCTCTTGAATTTCAGCTTGCACTTCATAACTATCAGATTATGGTCAGTCTATGTCTCCTCCTGAGTACGGTTTACAGTCTAGAATTTGATTCCTGAATCTTTGTTTGACCATGATATAATCTAGCTGATATCTGCCTGTATCCTCTGGACGTTTCCAGTTGTATATCTTTCTTGCATGATTTTTATAGTATGTTCACCACGACTAGTTTATATCTTTCACAAAATTTTAACAATCTGCTTCCTCGCTCATTTCTTTCTCCTAGACCAAACTTCCTGCAGTATTTCCCTCTTTTCTTCTATCACTACCGCATTCCAATCACCCACGATTGTTAGATTTTCCTCCCCCTTCACATATTGATTCAATTTCAGAGTATATTTTCTGTATTTCTACATCATCATCCTGTGACATTGGCATGCACACTTGTGCTATTGTGGTTGCGACGGGCTTAGTTTCTAACCTCATCAAAAATAATCCTGTCACTAAACTGTTCATAATAACTCAACCGTTTCCCTACTTTCTTGTTCATTACAAATCCTACACCAGTGACTCCATTGACAGCTTGTGTGCTAATTATCCTGTGTTCCCCAGACCAGAAATCCTGTGCGTCCTTCCATTTAATCTCACTAATCCCAACAACATCTAACTTAAGTTGTTCCATCTCCCTTTTTAAGTTTTCTAACCTACTTGCGCTATTCAGACTTCTAACATTCCACGCTCCGACTCGTAGAATGTTTCTATCCATTCTGATGACTCCTCCCTGAGCAGTCCCCACCCGGAGATCCGATTGGGGGACTATTTTACCTCCGGAATATTTTACCCAGGAAGAAGCCATCATGATATATGTAATTTGAGAGGATTACATGTCCTCGGGATACCCTTTGGGTCTTTAACTCAAAGGCTTCCCGTTGACTTCTGCATCCCCATGCCATTGATCATTTTGATTCATCCGCCTTTAGGGGCCGTTTCCAACCCCAAGGGCAAGAGGGTGCCCTGGACCGCTCCTCGCTCTTCCGCTCTCCTTTCAGAAGCCGTTGGCAAGCAGTGACAGAGTCCTAATACCGCGAATCTTTCAGTAGCCAGAGACGCGTACAGGCAAACGAGATGCACCACGTGAAGGAGAGGTTGACATTTGGTTCGAAGAGGCTAATATAGTGTCTCCCAAACCCTTATACGAAAAAAAAATATAAGAAAAAGTGTTAATAAAAGAATTTGATTTGAGCACCAGCACCTTTTCGTGTGGCTTTGACAGGTATAAAATATGGTACGAAATATTCATTAAACCCATTTTCATTCAATATTATTACAAAAGAAAAGTTTCTGAAACAATTCTGATGAATTTTCGTAATCCAAAAGATGTATTACCATAAAAAGGTCTGTATTTTCGAAATACGAATATATTTTTATTATGCCGTTAAGTAATTACTGAAGTTTTCTTTCGTATTAATGACTGTTATATAGGTGTTTGCCTTTCAAGCCCACCGAATCGAATCAACCACGGTACTGCCTATTCCCTTTTCTTGAAAAGATTAGGGTTATTTTAGTACTTCAGCTTCTTCGGTATAGATGAAGCTTCATTCCTCAAATTTCTATTTTATCTGTTCTTCCACTAGCTATTTGGCTAAATAATATTTTTCTGATGATATATTCGCGTTAACACTTGCGGATTTAGCTCCTACACTGCGTACTTACCTCAATTTTTAGGTGGATTTCTGGAGTCGTATTGGTGAACGGTACCATACTTCCGTATAGAAAATTATGTATATGCTGCCCAGATTATAAGTTACTCGATCCGCACTCGTCAACATTGGAAACAGAAAAACGACTGCCACATTCATTACGTAGGATGTGTAGCAACATCAGACAAGTCTGAAATGGTACAAACAAAATACATCGGTGACACTTGGAACAGAATCTTACACAACAGTAGATGTAGCCATTTCTTATGTTTTTATCTGCTTCTGATTCCGGCCCCAGTTCAGCCTGCTGTCGAATTAGTACGGAGCAGGAGTCTGATAACAGCATATCACCTAGTGCCGGGGTCATAAAAAGGACGAACTTTGGTCAGACCATTGCTTGAATATGATGTTGTAGTACAGGATCCACATTTTGAGTATCAAATACAGGAGTTGGAGAGGGTGCAAAAAATGGCTGCTAGAGTTGTTTCTGGAAATTATCGCAGAACGCAATCAGTAACAGATATGATAAATGAGCTGACATGGGATTAATTGGAAGATAGGAGGAGGGTGAAGAGGGTCATGGGAGTGTGCAAGTAGTATATTGGTGAGGAGGCATGGAAAGATATTGGTGTCAGAATTAAAAGTAGTGCATGGAAGGAAAAAGATGACCATGACCACAGGCTGGCACTCGATTTCAGGCACAAGGGTGTGGGAAGATTCTCTTTTTTAGGGATTGAAATAAATTACCAAGAGAAATGATGACTAATTTGCCAAAAACTTTGAAAGAATTTAAAGTTGAAATTTGTACAGGACAAATGTAGGTGGGTGCAGGAAAGAAGGAAAAATGGGTGTGTAGGGAAATTGCCACCGGAGCGTGCGCTCCATTGCAATTAAATTACATTAAAATAAGTAGGCGTTCCTGGTTCCATTATCTGCGACAAGTTATTAAAACACTGCAACAAACTCTCAAGATAAATACCCTCCACCGGAAAAGTATTTTGGAAAAAACTTCAAACCTGTGATCGGAAAAAAT
This sequence comes from Vandiemenella viatica, assembly GCA_031002005.1. Classification (NCBI taxonomy): domain Eukaryota; kingdom Metazoa; phylum Arthropoda; class Insecta; order Orthoptera; family Morabidae; genus Vandiemenella; species Vandiemenella viatica. The sequence continues at coordinate 34,048,814 of CM061918.1, forward strand.
TAGCAATTCATGTCTCTCTTTGTTATTCTGTGAGCCTATGAGAGTGTTTCTAACCGATGAAACGTTCGATTTTTAAACTGATTACCTTCACTGGTTTTGGATCTGATTTACTGCACCAATGCTGTTGGAAAACTTAATTACATCACATAATTTTACAAATAAATATTGTAACTAAATAACGTGAGAGGTATAGTTCAGTGTCAGAAGTCGGATTTTGTACGTAATCAAAATTATTGAATGGACTGGTTGTTAACAACCAAAATACAAATATATTCCAATTTGGAATACAGACTTGGAAAACTGAAAATGAAGATCCAGATTAGGAAATTTTGTTCTTAGAGGTAAATTGATGATGATTTTATTCTGCAACCATTGGCGTAAGAACTGCAAGTAAGGTCATAATGACTTCTCTAGCCAAAAATTTTATTCGCAATAAAAAGTTTAAATGAGTTATTAAAATAAATAATGAAGAGATTGGAAGTGGCAAAACAATGAAACGAGAACGTTAATGTGTTCACGCCGAAAAATTCAACTGATAAGGAAACACTTCCAGCTATCATGGATGACAGTTTTAATAGCTTTTTTTTTATGGCTTTAAGCCTCGTCGACGTCGAGGTCACTAGAGGCGGAATGGGACTAGGGACAACGAACGGGAAGGAATTCGGCCATTGCGTTTTGAAGGAAGAATCCAGACATTCGCCTGGAGTGATTTGGGGAAACCATGGAAAACCCAAATCTGGATGCCCGGACGGGGATTCGAACCGGCGTCCTCCCAAATGTGAGGCCACTCATCGACCACGTTCGGTTTTAATCGCGGATAATTGCGAGTCACTGCTAATGATTAAGTACTGGAACTAACTGCGCGCCCAATAAAGAATCGCTTCTTGACAGGTAAACAGACATAAACCGCTTCGTGGAGATAACATAACGGGGAATCTGTACTGACGTGAGTAAAGAACAAAATAATCACAAACTTTATCTTCCAGAATTTAAAAAAGTACCCAAGCGTAAAACTGGTTTAATACGTATTTCCTAGTTGCCTTTCTATTAAAAATGAGTGAACGTGGTTGTGGGTAGTTCCACTGTGTATTTCTAACCAATCACAGAATTCATAAATAATATTGCTTTCTACGTTATTCTGGAGACAACTGCTACTCATCATAAGTCAGTATCAATGAAATTGAAATAATTGTAATACTATTAAGCTTACTTACCAGAAAAATAGCACACAATTTTAGGAACATGTGGGAGAATTATTTGAAAGAATTTAGATGTTTGCATCTGATAAAGTTATTTGAGCAAGAGAGCGACTGCATCTCCGGTCAGAGTATAACATTGATTATCGCTGGAATTGCAGTCAGAGATTGTGTGAAATGTTTATTTATTTATTTATTTTTATTGATTGTGTGAAACCAGAAACTGTTGTAATTATTGGATATCCTTAAATGTAGCCTACTAAATGATGTGAAAATAAAGAGTGTTATTAAATAGTAAGTTGTTTGTTTGATATAAGCTGCTAACAACGACAGCCAGTTTATCCATGACCAATTGACGTGCAGCAAAATTAAACATAGGGGGAGCAATAATAATTTATTCATATACCAAAACTCATAAACATAATAAAAAAGTTAGTAATATGATTTGTCCACATTTATAAAATCCCAGCGTAATTAGCGAACAGTGTACCATTTCTAACATTGGATTCCATTTTTTTCTCCAGTTCTGTTCTATAACTTCCCGTACTCCCTTCACCTAATCCTCCTTTGGTGATCCGTGGTCCTTTATTATTCAAATTTCGGGCTAAAAAAGTCTCTTCACTTCATATTAATGGATTATCATTTATCAGCCTTTCTATTCCTCATTCGCTATTTGCTTACCATGGCTTGGATTATACTATTGGTTTCTTTCATTGCCAACCGTAACATTAATACGGGTACTTACACTTAGAACCGAGAATCGTAATTTTCGCAATCAAGAATGTTACACTTTTCAACAGACGTCTTAAGCGCAGACCCATTGGCGTTTACATTATTGCTTATGGCCTGACATTTTGGAGAACGCGGGTTCAAAATTCCAACTGGCCATCCAGATTTCGGTTTTCAATATTTTTCCGAAATCACTTCAGACCAATGCCTGGCTGATTCCTACAATAACACATACCCGAATTCCTTCCCGTTGCTGCTAGTCCCCTATCCTCTTCCGACTCTAATGACCTCGACGTCGACGCACCGTAAGCCCGAAGCAAAATAAAACAACATTATTGCTGACTCGTCTAGCGGTCTTAAATCTATCCTGACTCGCGAATATTAGAGGACTGCACTTCACATATCTCTTGTGTACATGTGTTAGAAATTCCAGATGTGTAATTCAGTAAGGATGTGGTGATACGATACTGCAGGAAGTGAAGTGTGATGACAGCAATGTGGTCACGTCACGTTTCCATATCGCAGCTCGCCGCCCCGGCCTTGTATCACGTTACATCGGTTTGAATTCTCTGGCTAGTGTTAATAGCACCGATGTTAGCTCCGAAGTCTGGGTACCTGTCTCTGATGCTCATAATACAGGAGAGAATTATCGAGAAAGGTAATAATGTGTAGTACTGAGACATTAAGCAATAGAATATGGTGAAGCACGAAGTGTGAATGGATGCGCAGAGCAGGAAATTTTCTGCTTACGACCTTCGTGAAGTTACATTGGGTTGAAGATCGCCCAGATCAAGTCCGCTTCGTACTTTCTGTCTGGTCAAGCATGTTGACGCTAAATCAAGGAGGATGCAAAGCACCGATCATTCATTTAGCTACTGGCTCGCGGTTAATCGACGTCGTGGTCATTAGTGCTCGGAGATGGCGGGAGCAATGGATGGCAAAGAAATTTCCAGTGATCTTGGGAAACAATGGAAAAGCGAAATCTGGATGGCCGGACCGGGATTCGAACCAACATTCTCTGGAGTGTTAATCACTCGGCCTCGAGGAGATTTCCTCAAACGAAGTAACAGAAAAAAGTGTTAGCACAAAGCTTTCACGATTCACAGACAGATAACAACTGTCTTTCCAATATTGAATTTTCCTAAATTTTAATTTAATTTAATTTAATTGCAATGGAGCACAGGCTCCGGTGGCAATTTCCCTACACACCCATCTTCCCCCTATCCTGCACCTACCTACATTTGCCCTCTACAAATTTTATCTTTAAATTCTTTCAAAGTTTTCGGTAAATTATTCATCATTTCTCTTGGTAACTCATTCCAATCCCTGACACCCTTACCTAAAAAAGAAAATCTTCCCACACCCTTGTGCATGAAATCGAGTGCCAGCTTGTGGTCATGGTCATCTTTTCCCTTCCATGCACTACTTTTCATACCTATTGCAATATCTTTCCATGCCTCATCGCCAGTATATGCCCGGTACACTCCCATGACCCTCCTCATCCTCCTCCTGTCTTGCAATGAATCCCATTCCAGCTCCTTTATCATATCCGTCACTGATTGCATTCTGCAATAATTTCCAGAAACAAATCTAGCAGCCCTTCTTTGCACCCTCTCCAACTCCTGTACTTGATACGTAAATTTTTTTTTTTTTTTTTTTTTTTTTAAATGAGGGTCCCATACTACACTACCATATTCGAGCAATGGTTTGACCAAAGTTTTGTAACCCAATTCTTTGACTTCTCTCGTACATCCCCTCATCACTCTCTCCAACAAGTGCAGAACTTTGAAACCTTTTCCTACCACCTGTCCTATGTGTCCTGCCCAGTTAAGTTTGTTATCAAAAGTAATTCCAAGATATTTACATTTCAAGTCTTCAGCAAGCAATTCTTTCCCCACCTTATATTCATAATTAACCTTTTGTTTTTTATTTATGTATCTAATAAGCTGACACTTCTTTGCATTTATCTTCATTCCATGTTTACCAACCCAATTAGATATCCTGTCTAGATCACTCTGCAACTGTTTACAATCCTCTATCGTTTTGATTCTTTTATACAGCATTATGTCATCTGCAAACAATCTAATTTCAGATAGTAAACAATCAACACAATTATTCATTAGAATAATGAATAGCAATGGTCCCAATACGCTACCCTGTGGCACACCCATTTTTACTTCCACTTCTTTTGATACTACATTTCCTACCCTAACTTTCTGTTTTCTACCTTTTAAAAATTCTTCTACCCAGCAAATGACTTTCTTATCCACTCCAATGGTTTTTACCTTATTTACTACCATTTTATGGCTTACTCTGTCAAACGCCTTAGACAGATCTAGTGCTACACTATCAATTTGGCCTCCCTTGTCCATTTCATCTGAAATATCTTGCATATATCCCACCAACTGAGATTCGCTTGAATATCCTTGCCTGAAACCATGTTGCCTGCTTGAAAACCATTTACGTTCCTCACATATATTTCTGATGTAGTTTGTAACGTGAAATGTGTTTTTTCACACCAGGCACAATGATTTTCGCTTTGATAGGGCTTTATTGTAATGCGGACTGATGTAAAAATCGAAAAGTAGACCTACTTAAAAAAATTTATTCAGAACTTTATTGAAACAATTAAAATAAAATTTTATTTTTTAGTCTTATTACAAAAAATAGGAATTATAAGATTTTAGAAATTGGTTCTTTTTATATATTTTTCTAAAGAAAAGAAAAACAATAACTTTTGTTTCTGATCCGCAAATAGTTGCATTCTCAGACACGAATAAAAAAAATTTGAATAAAGAAATCCTGAATAAAGAACTTTAGCTCTAAGAAAAAATTGAAATTATTTTACAAGACGCTTGTGAATTGTCGGTGACTGTGAGTGGACCCCAAAATTTCTTTGTCTCTGCCACGGATCATCTGAAAATAGAAATTGTTCCTTGGTGGTCGACATCGACTACTTTGGGAATAGTTCAAGTGACAAAACCTATGCACACAGTAAAAGAAGTAAAATCGCTTGCAATGCCTTGCAGAAAGACCTTATGGTATTTCTATTCCTCTTATGATTGCCGTAAAAGTAATTTCGGCTCGTGTAATTGACTGGACGAACTGTTTTGGTACTCTTACTAATCGTATGAATTCCGTATTCTCTCTATCTAAAATGAAGACTTAAAAAAAGAATGTTTTCACTAATCTTTTAAATGATTTGAATTTAAAGATAGCCAAATCATACTTTCCCTTATATTCATACGAAATCAACTCCTTCGGTTTTATAGCATTGCATTAATTACCACTTATACAAACAAAACTCTCAACTCCTGTTTTTTCCACAGTCAGCACATATTTTCTATTTGCTAAGATTAATACATTTATATTCATTATATCTATTGACTTAACATATAATATATTATATAAATTAACTTTTTCAAAGCTTCAGTTCACGCTATTCTAGCTTTCTCACCAATACAACAATATCCTAGTTTAAAAGATTTAATTGACAACGCCTGTTACTCCGACGAAGAATTTATTACTAAGCTAACTAAAAAATAATTGCCAGTAGTTTATATAAATGTAGTTAACGCTATTAATGTACGACGTATATTGTAACTGCACATTTTCTAGTGTATTTATCTACTTTGTTATTGAATTATTTCTTTTTTGTCTGTAAATTGAATACTTACCACATCCATCAAAGCCAGTCTTTTATATTAGGATCTATGGAAAATGAGTGTACTGTGTTATATCTCTGGTTTCATCGCCAGCGATACTCTCTTCCACACATCAATCAGAAATCGCTCCGCTCACTACTCAAAGAAATTTATTACACACAACCATTTGGCCCTGCTAAAGCTTTTACAAGAAAGCACAGCAATGTATTCGAATTATCCATCACATAAGTATTCAATTATATTTGAATGATTCGTAATGAATAACATTTGTTACGGAATATGAGGACGGTTTGTCAAAAAAAATTAGTAACCAAATATGCACTCGTAATTACGTCATGCATAACCAGTTATGAACAACCTTCTCGCGAAAAAAAAGTTCGACAGAAAATTGACTGCATTTTTTAACATCTATTCAGTGATACCACAATCGATGGAGCATTCGAAGTAATAAAAAGTTCTTCCCTTTATTACATGTACAGGCACACAGTATTTAAAACAATTTCTTTTGAGTATTTTTCTACAAATCTCTTTTGCGATTAATAAAATACAGTTAACAAAGAAATTTTATCGCACAGAAGGCGAAATTACGAACCTGTGTGTTGGTAATATAGTAAAGTGAATGTTTAAATAACTAAAATCTACTGTAGTGGGACAGGACCGTTTACATTGCGTATCACTCATACATAAATAGGAGTGCCGACAGATTTCATTCCCACGTTGACATACTTATGGTCATAAGTATAAATTATGACTTCCAAAAGAGCAAATATTTCTTAATCGCATTATTAATATGCTGATCTTCATCTGCCTGCTGACGATGTTCTGGTATGCTTCCATACCAGGTGCAGCATGACTTGCATACTAATAACGCAAGAGAATTGAGACGGTATTTAAGCTTAAATCTCCCTCACTGTTTATCGAATCGAATAATAATATTAACTAATTACTGATTTACAACTTTTTGTTTGTTAATTTTTTCTTCTAATTACAACAACGCCCAGTATGTTATTGATTTTTTTGATTTCCTCTGTACCGCCGTTGCTTTGCTTTCTGATGATCGAGAGACCCCTGGTTGGAATACTTGGGCGTGGTTTCTAAAAGGTCCTCGCACTCCTTCCCCTGCGCTTTGAGTGTGTGAAGTACACTGCAACTGTTCTGTGTGCCAGTTCATGGGGATTGGGTTGCTGGGTTTATCTGCTTCTAGTCACGGTTGCGCCTTTTTCGTAATACTAGCTGGTACCCACGACTTCGTTCGTGATTGTAAAGAATTCATATTGACAGCTATAGACATTTAACCACCCTAGTGCACGATGGGAGACTCGATACTATTACCACACACAAGTACCAGTCTTCTGCGCTATGTAGTTCCGGCAGCAAGGTAAAATTTACGGATACACACAAGTCTTTGGATGAAACAGGAAAATATTCATGATCGACCAATTTCAAACACCATATCTCACACACTCCCACAGTTACCGAATTTCGGCCAACGTTGTGATCGATCGGAGACTCTGTGTTACTACCACACACAAACGCCAGTGATCTGCGATTGATAGTTTTCACTTAAAACTGATACACCGTGACACATGCGTCTTTGGCAGAAATATGAAATTGCTGCAGGTCGACCATTTTCATCCCCCATATTTTCCACACCCCCATAGCTACAGACATCTAACAACCATAGTGCACTACATGAGATACGAATCTACTACCAAACACAAACACCAATGCTCTATGCTATGTAGTTGTGGCAGAAAAGTGACATATGCGGAGACAGTCGAAATACGAAAATATCCTTGGTCGGCCAATTACAACCACCATATCTACCACAGTACCACAGTTTCTGAAATTCGGCCGCTGTTGTGATCGAAAGGTGACTCTGTGCTACTACTACACACAAACGCCAGTTATCTGTGATCTGTAGTTTTCGCTAAAAATTGATACACCATGACACTTTTGTCTTTGGCAGAAGTATGAAATTGCCACAGGTCGACCACTTTCAACAACCATTTCTCCCACACCCCCATAGCTACCGACATCTAACAACCATAGTGCACTACATGAGATACGATTCAACTACCAAACACAAACACCAATGTTCTATGCTATGTAGTTGTGGCAGAAAAGTGACATATGCGGAGACAGTCGAAATACGAAAATATCCTTGGTCGGCCACTTACAACCACCATATCTACCACAGTACCACAGTTTCTGAAATTCGGCCGCTGTTGTGATCGAAAGGTGACTCTGTGCTACTACTACACACAAACGCCATTTATCTGTGATCTATAGTTTTCGCTGAAAAGTGATACACCATGATACTTTTGTCTTTGGCAGAACTATGAAATTGCCACAGGTCGATCACTTTCAACCCCCATATCTCCCACACCCCCATTGCTACCGACATCTAACAACCATAGTGCACTACATGAGATACGAATCTACTACCAAACACAAACACCAATGCTCTATGCTATGTAGTTGTGGCAGAAAAGTGACATATGCGGAGACAGTCGAAATACGAAAATATCCTTGGTCGGCCAATTACAACCACCATATCTACCACAGTACCACAGTTTCTGAAATTCGGCCGCTGTTGTGATCGAAAGGTGACTCTGTGCTACTACTACACACAAACGCCAGTTATCTGTGATCTGTAGTTTTCGCTAAAAATTGATACACCATGACACTTTTGTCTTTGGCAGAAGTATGAAATTGCCACAGGTCGACCACTTTCAACAACCATTTCTCCCACACCCCCATAGCTACCGACATCTAACAACCATAGTGCACTACATGAGATACGATTCTACTACCAAACACAAACACCAATGCTCTATGCTATGTAGTTGTGGCAGAAAAGTGACATATGCGGAGACAGTCGAAATACGAAAATATCCTTGGTCGGCCAATATTTTTAATCAATTTTAGCGTATATGGGAAATACATAACTAAATAAAATGTCCTAAAACAACATCGGATACGGTTACGTGTCCAATAGGGTGGTCGTTATTTTTAAAACTTATTATTTTTAAGGTCTAAAACTAACACCAGAAAAAATTTGGGTTAGTTGCATATTTCAAAATTGTGCCATAAGGGAATGTAAATTACTATTTCCCACTAATTGAATATAAAAATTGAATACTATATTATGTACTGTATATAATATATATCTGTATAAATGAGAAAGTTTGGATGCACGTTTGGATGTATTTCTGGCCTCAATCACGCCTTAATTGCTCAAAAGATTTAAATAAAATTTGGCAAGGAGTTAATAAATTGTTTGCGTTGTGGTAGGTTAGGTTTTATCCCGCAAAAAAGAAAATTGCAATTATCAATTCGCAAACATCAAAGAAGTTCCTACGTGGCAGTGCCACGTTTACTCTTTGCTTTTAACGTTTATCACAAACACTTATTATCAGAAATAAAACTAAAAATTTTCTGATATATGCATGTGTGTGTTTGGTTTAAAAGCACTAAAACCAGTGCACTTTAACTAAGAATAGTTCTGAAGTGGGAAATATAAATCTACACTTAACCACATTTTTTTTTTTAACTATGCTGCCGGTATGTTCACAAAGAGACGTCTTTAATTGCGTACATGAAATGGTATAACACCTCAGGTATCACACCGCAATTCCTTTCCTAATATATGCAACGTAATATACGTGAAAAAAAAAACAAATCTTGGAAAAAAATGTACAATACTAATAGTATACCAGGACAAAAGCCCCGTTCGCTAGAAGTGATAAAAGGGTCGTGTGCGAAATATTTTTGTATGTTCATGACAAATATGTAACGGTTTCGATTCCACCTAGGTTCAGTTTATTGCCTGTGTGTCTTTTTTTTTCCTACTATACACTCTCTGTAACATTACAGATTATTTTTACCAAAATTTAAAACTTAACTGAAAATAACTAACCCTTTTTTGTTTTCTCAAATTTTTTGTAGAAAACAGTTCAAATAGTAGCCTATGCTAGTCAAAACGGAGTTTTTGCTTACTGTTCAATATCATGCAAATAACTATTGAATCGTTCACATAAAACGATTGTATGGTCTAAGGTAGAAACTTTCCATTTCAACAAGCCATTCGAGGAGCGTTTGAAAAGTCCGTGCAAAATCCGAAAGATGGCACCACCGGCGCGTATCGAGCTCATGTTTAGTTAGTAACATCTCTTGAATAAACGCACATGAAGTTTCAGCAATGTAGGAAGGAAATATATGGAGGAGAAGTGACGTTAAATCTGTGAAGCAGGCTCTAAACTCTCGCGCATGCGCAGTGGCGGCACGGCGATATTGCGATCCCAAACAAATGCGATATTCACATTGTGATAGATGCTGTGATTATTTAATTTTGTAATGTGTATAAGTGTTTTATAATGCCATCTTGTGTTGCATACGGTTACACAAATAGGCAAGAGAGGAAAGAACCTGGAATATCATTTCATAAGTGAGTTCAATTCTAATTATCGTTGTTGAAGTGGCCGGTAGATTTTGCAAACATCGGTGCTTGTCTATAAATATTTAGTCATAGCTCTCAATTCGTTGACTTTGTTCTCAAATTTTTGTTGGTGTAGTGTAGAAAATCAGCATACCTTGCTATTTTGCACATAATAGACTAGCATTACTTTTTAACGAGTGTTGAACATGAGATTTAAAGGGGTGTGTTTTACATCGCGATTCAATGAATTTAGTATTGCGCTTTCTTTCCTCACGTTGCAGTTTATACTGACAGTGTATGATGAAATTAAATGTGTTAAATTATGCTATGCAATCTACGAATCTTGATGAAGCAAAAGATGTTGTTACTGCAAATACAGTTTGCGATTCAAATACGCGTGTGTGGATATGTCTACATAGTTTGATTCTGTAGCGGCAATTTAATGGAGATTGTGGTTAGGTCTAAATGTAGTATGTACCAGAATGGTTTTGTTGTTCCATAAGGGACAAAGAATTTATCTATTACTGTTAGTAATTTCATGAGAACCAAGTTAGTGACAAAACGTTTATCGCGATTTAAACTGCTTCCAGGTATTTCCAATTAAGCTTACGATGTATGGTAACAAGATAACTATTTTTATTCTGATCTAGGCCGCATTTCAACCTAACCACGAGTGGTAGTAAAAAAACTGAAATATCCATTCTGCATGTCCACCATTGTTGCTTTGGCAGAATTAATTTTTGATCCAGGCCGCATGTCAACCCAATCCCAGTATATCCAGAAAACTAGGCAAGATATCGAAAAATTTTATTCTTTATTTTCGATTTGTCTCGTCGTGTTACATAAGAATCGATCATTAAATTTGACTTTTTCGAAATTTTTCTTTTGCATTTCAACTCAAGACACCTCCCTTTTGATACAGTACTAGGCGAGATATCGAAAAAATTTATTATTTATTTTTTATTTGTCTTGTCTTTTTAGATAAGAATCCGTCATCAAATTTGACTTTTGACCAGTTTTTTCTTCTGAATTTCAACCAAAAACATTTCACGTTTGAGACAGAATATCTCGAAAACTAAGCATGATATCAAAACATTTTATTCTTCATTTTTTATTTGTCTCATCGATTTACATAATAATCCATCACCAGAATGCGGCGTTACGTTTATCCTAGAGTCCTCTTGAGGTTTTGGTACATATACCCCGTGTCTGTATGGGTTCGGCCTAGCCCCCCACTCCTCCTCCGCCCGGCTTCACTTCAATGCGTGGTCTCTTGCGTCGTCTCCATATATTTCCTTCCTCCGTGGTTTCAGCAATATTGGTGAATTTCTTTGTGTTTGGCATTCGTGTGAATCAAGGAAGTCGAGTGACTTTCAAAAAATTGACGAAAAAGAATTTCGTGTGGTGATTAAACATTACTTTATGAACGGTAAAACGCCTTAGGAGACTTAAGAGAAGCTTGATAAACATTATGGTGATTCCGCACCTTCGATTAGAACAGTTTATAAGTGGTTTCAAAATTTTCGGGCTGGCCATATGGGCACAAGTGACGCTGAACGTTCTGGACGGCCTGTGGAGGTTACAACTCCAGAAATCATTGATCAAATCCATGGTATGGTGATGGATGATAGAAGAGTTAAGGTGCGCGAGATTGCTAGTGCTGTGGGAGTCTCGACTGAACGGGTACATAATATTTTGCATAAACATTTGGACATGAGAAAACTATCCGCAAGATGGGTGCCGCGATTGCTGACGATTGACCAACAACGGATACGTGTGAAGTGTTGCAAGGATGGTTTGCAGCTGTTCCAGAAGAATCCGGAGGACTTTAAGAGTCGTTTCGTCACTGTGGATGAAACATTGACACATTACTATATTCCTGATACCAAACAACAATCTAAACAATGGGTTTTGGGATTCGCAAGGGAAAATCCTCATCGACTATCTGAAAAAGGGTAAAACTATTACAGGTGCATATTATTCATCGTTATTGGACCGTTTGAAAACCGAGCTGCAAGAAAAACGCCCGCGATTGGCCCACAAGAAAGTCCTTTTCCATCACGACAACGCACCAGCACACGCCTCAGCAGTTGTGGTCACAAAATTAATGGAAATAGGATTCCAGCTCGTTTCACATCCCCCCTATTCTCCAGACTTGGCTCCCTCGGACTACTATTTGTTCCCCAATTTTAAGAAATGGTTGGCGGGACAAAGATTTTATTCAAACGAGGAGGTGATTGCACACACTAATGGATATTTTACAGACTTGGACAAATCCTATTATTTGGAAGGGATCAACAAACTAGAACATCGTTGGACGAAGTGTATAAGCCTAAAAGGAGACTATGTCGAATAATAAAAAAGGTTTACCCCAAACACGTAAGTAGTTTTTATTTTTTGCACGGACTTTTCAAACAACCCTCGTATTAGGAGTAGTTTACATCGCGATACACGTAGTCACTAATACGGCGCTTATGAAAGCAGCTTATTTATTGCTAATAATAACTAAATTCCTGCTGCATAATGCTATAAGAAGACCATTCTGGTGCAGGCAGCATTTCAACCTAGCCACTATCTCCGCTAATACCTATTGCCGCTACAAAATTAAAAGATACGCGCACACATTATTAAACGCATCGGAACTATTTCGAGATTTCGAGTAGTAGCAATATTTTATATATCACGATTCCTTATTAGCTTAGCATAAATTATCACATTAATTTTATTATACACCTTCAGTATGAACTGCAGCTGGACTAAAGCTCACGCACTAACACAATCACTGTATCGCGATGTAAACTTGACCTGCAATATTAACGTAAGTTGTGTTAAGAGTGGTAATGAATTCTGGACTTTCCGTTGTACAGCGTTAGACGAGCATTTGATTACACATTTTTAAATTACGTTACTTAAATAATTCATGTAACTGGATGTAGTTCTACATGTATTCATTATTCACTTCGCTTTTCGACCGCCATATTGGAAAGGTCATTTTTCGATCTGTTTTTTAGCGGTCGCTTTGATATTACGATATAAAATTGTGGGTCAAGTTTATATCACAATTCAGGACGTTACTAACATGCAATATAGTGAATGTATTAATGCGTGGGTAATAGAACCCTTGATTTCTAGCGACAATATTGGCGGAGTTTGTAGCTTGGTTGAAATAGAGTTTGAACCAGAATTACAACTGAAAGCTTATAAGTAATTTAAACTGCTTTAATGAGCGCCAGTTTAGTGACATCACGTTGTACTTAAATTGTATCAAAAGATCAATAATAATAGTTCCAGAGCAGGAAATACAAATCTGTACTAAAACAAAAAAAATTAAAGTCGTACTGTCCGTAGGTTCACAAGAAGATGTCTTCAGTTGCGGACATGAAACAGTGTGACATCTCATGAATCACACGTATTTCCGTTCTTAATATATGTGAAAAATCAAAATTTTAAAAAGTGCTGATTTCCAAGCTTGTGGTAAGATTGAAATACAGCCTGGCCTAAAACGATTGCTAATATTCCCTAATGCACAGTGGATTTGGAGTGTAGAAGGTGGCTACCATGCCTAATTCTGACTATAAAGACGTCAGAATCTGCTCAAGAGGTCTATTGCCTCTAAGTGTGTAATTTATGTAACTATATCTTTCGGTGCGGTTTACACCTTTTGTTATCTATGTAACGGCTTTGAGGTACACTTTCCATTGAAGAATAAAATCCAAGGAAGCAGTTGACCACATTTTCAACTATAAAGGGGATTTTTCTGCTGATCGTACTCTTAATATTAACAGAAACTTTTATACCATCGACACTTCCAAGCGGACGAAGTCGCGGGTAACTGCTAGTAAGTCAATAAAATTATACAGTAAATCAGAGTTCTTCAATAAATCACCAACACTTAGAAGTCATCATAGATGGCGCTAATTTCAGATATCAAACATGTTTTTTGTTTAGTCATGTTCACTGCGGTATTTGCTCACATACAAGATAGCAGGTGAATAATGGCTTTAAGAAGTAAACTGCAATAACATATATTTCATTGGAAATGAAAGCATATTAAGTAACAAATTACCTTCTAATAAACAAGTGATTCATGTCTTATTTATTAACATGAGATGTGTAACAGCATGAAAGTGCTCGTTTGGTTGTTCTTGAAACTGAAATTTTTTTGGCATAAAGCTCAAGTAGCATTGAGAGAATGCATTACTAAATTCGAAGCTTTATGTAATGAATGGAAAGGTCTTCAGAAATATGCCAAAAGAAGGAATCAAATACAGGAATAAAAATAAAGCAATTATAAAGAAAAACTGGAGTACTATTTTGATATAGCTCATGCCAATGATATGGAATTTATACATAAAAAGTCGGACAATTTATTGTGTCCCAAAGTATTGCAACATGATCTGGACCCTATGCAGGATAATTTCAAAAAGCATAGACTAAAATAGACGTTTGTAAATACAGTATGCTAGTAGAATTGATGATCAAGTTGTTATGAACAGTATTTGAAAGGACTTAGAGATTAGAAATTTTAAGACAACAGTTAATAGAGTGTTACAATAAAGATCTCCTACAGTTAGGTTTTACTTTTTTAGGTGGATACGGAACAAATTTCGATTACGTGAAGCTTTTCACCATTCTAGATGTATGGAAAAGCTATATATTGCTTGAAAATTTTATTTTTCGAAATTTATTTATTTATTTCGTATGGCAGAAGGAAATTTTTCGAAATGAATTTACTTTTTCTGGGCAGGAATTACAAGGACTAAGAGATATTTGTATAAAATTATGCAAAAATGTATCTAAAAGCTTGGTACACTGCTCCTTTAGCCAGAGAAGCGCCATCCTAAAACTTGGCATTATTAAAAGACCTTTAGTTTTATGAAGAAATTAATGAAAAGAATTCTCAAGTAACAGTATTTTTTTATTTTTATTATTATTATTATTATTTTTTTTTGTATTTGCATAAGAACCCGTGGCTTTGTCAGTTTTTAACTAAACAATTCTTGCCGAAGTAAAAAAAATTCCAATAATTTTGACTGCAAGTGTTTAAACTTGGATTTAAGGGAAATAACAGAATTTATTCCCAGGAGTTACATGGGTTTGTGTTAAAAAAAAAATTAAAATGTCACTTGATTTTATTGCTCATGCCCTGCAATCTGAAATTGTCTTCACGGTTATTGACATTGCTTTACATTGTTATGAACCCCAAAGTAGTCAATTATACAGCAGAGTGACGTGTGAATGTCTTATAATCCAAGATGAAGAGCAAGACAATAACTGTTGCAAGAAGTAAAAAACAGATCCATATCCAGCTTTCTCGAAACAACTATCACAAAAAATTAAGCTTTTTTGAAGGTCAGTACATTGCAGATAAAAAAAAGTTATTGTAGTACTTGTGTTTATCTAAGCCTCATTTCAATTGTTCTTATGTTTAAAAATGTGTTAAATTAAAAAATGAACAAAAAATTGTCAAATTTTCGAATTACTACAATCATTGGGATTGTTAGGGATTAATATTTTTTCTGAAATTTTTAAAATTACTTACTATCCACAAAGGAAACGAAATATAGGGTGGGACTTATAGAAATGGAACTTTTATTTTTTGTGAATGTGTTAAGGATTACCCCAGTGTCCAACTACACCACTCACAATACGGTAAGCGAGAGAGAAAAAAAAATCACCTCTTCTGTTTAGAGGGCAATTTTTATAGCTGTTTGTTCACGGATCAGTTTTCCGGTCAATGAAATACATCTCTCTGAGACATTTTATCACAACCGATACAAAGGAGTCGGAATTACTAGCCTGTGACCCAACTAAATTGTAAGGGACCAATGATTTGTATGTGGAACTCTAAATAAACAGGTTTATACTTACAGGCACCGGGCACGTGAGGTGTAGCTGGGAGTGAAGCGATACTCGTATGCCATAGTGGATTGGAGGGATGGTGTCAGCACTGAAAATTGTCTCCAAGAAATCTACGTTAGTAAAATCATTTGTGCCTGGCGTCTGGGGGTCATCTCAGTAGTTCGGAATCTTCGGCCTGTCGATGATGCCCGAAGTGTTACTAACAATGGCCGTCAATACAGCGCTTCTTAGCTAACGCTTCTGGTACGATGGTAATGTTTTTATCTAACAGTACAGAATTTTCAAATAAATGTTTTACTATGTTCCAACTACAGAAAACATCCTAATTAAATACTCCAAGAATCTAATCAGAGAAACTTTACTCATATCACGAAAAATATTAATAAAAAAGATAATAATTAATCGTTATATTTTTTTTCTCAGAAAATTTTCCAAAACAAATGCCTATTACTACCATTGGTGATATTCGTCATGTTTGACAAGGGCTTAAATTAAACATAAATCCATCAAACATTTGGATACATGTCAGTGTTAAATTCTTCCTTGTTAAAAAACTCTAGTGACCGATTCGTCCAATTCTTTCATCCATTACATATCAAGGACTCTCCTCCAAACATTAAACCCTAATTCAATTGCAATGGAGCAATCGCTCCGGTGGCAATTTCCCTGCACAACCAGTTTTCCCACTTTCAAGTATCAACCTAATTTTGCCATCTACAAATTTCAACTTTATTTTCAACGTTTTTGGTAGATTATTCATCAATTCTCCTCGTAACTTATTCCAATCCCTGACCCCCTTGTGCCTGAAATCGAGTGCCAGGTTATGGTCATGGTCATCTTTACCCTTCCATGCATTACTTGCAATTCTTACACCCATATATTTCCTTACCCCATCACCAATATACGCTTTGGCATCTACACTCCCATGACTCTCTAAACCCTACTCCTGTCTTCCAATGAATCCCATTCCAGCTCTTTTACCATACTTTTTACTGATTATGTTCTGCGGTAATTTCCAGAGACAAATCTAGCAGCCCTTCTTTGCACCCCCTGCAACTCCTATATTTGATACCCAAAATGTGGGTCCCACACTACACCACCCTATTCAAGCAATGGTCTGACCAAAGTTTTGAAACCCAATTCCTTTACTTCTCTCTTACAATTTTGAAACCTTTTTCCTACTACCTGTCCAATGTGTCCTGCCCAGTTTATCTTGTTATCAAATGTTATGCCAAAATATTTACATTTCAAGTCTTTGACGAGCTATTATTTCCTCAACTTATAATTATAATCAACCTTTAGTTTTTTATCTGTGTATCTAATGAGCTGACTCTTCTTTGCATTTATCTTCATCACATCCTGCCCAGACACCCTTGCGCTGTTCACAGTCCTCTACCGTTTTGACCCTTTTATGCAGCATTATGTCATCTGCAAACAACTTAACTTCTGATATTGAACCAACACAATCATTCATTAAAATAATAAATAGGAATGGTCTCAATACGCTACCCTGTGGCACTCCCATTTTTACTTCCACTTCTTTTGATACTGCATTTCCTACCCTAACTTTTTGCTTTCTACATTTTAAAAAATTTTCTACTCAGCAAATAACTTTCTCATCCACTCCGATAGTTTTTACCTTATTTACCACCATTTTATTACTCATTTTGTCAAAGGCCTTTCAAAGGTCTAGTGCAGCACTATCAATTTGATTTCCCTTGTCCATTACATCCGAACTATCTTGCATACATCCTACTAACTGAGATTCGCATAAATATCCTTGCCTAAAGCCATGTTCCCGATCTGGAAACCACTTATACTCCCCACTTCACACATATTTCTGTTGTGGTTGCATATCAGTCTCTCCATTAATTTACGTCCCACTGATATCAAACTGATTGGCCTATTTTGAAAACAATTGTCTTTCGTTCATACCGAGAAACAATCAATCCAGGTTGTTCCTTAACAGGTGAGACCATCTTTTTGTGGATGTAGCTACAAGGAAGTTACGAGGAGTTAGCTGCTTTGAGAAATTTTCACCCTCTATTACTCGCCTGGCCGGGTAGGAGATTTGGTTCCTCACAATTCCTAATCACCAGATTCTTCACGAAATGCTCAAGTTAAATACGAAATTTCCTAGTTCTTACCATACTACTGTTGATCGTCTTTCAGGTGTCTTTCAGGTGTCATTCGGAAGAGTAGGCTGAATGGTGCGTACTGGGTTTCGCCCTGTAACTTTTTCAAGATGATCCACAGTACAATGAACACACACACACTGGTCTTACTAATACACAACAACCTTTAGATACACGAACTGTCCCCCATACCTGTGTCTGGTCTACCAGCGCTAGTCGGGAGAAATATTTTATCGTGACTGGACTTCGTGAAATCACAGCATGAACAGGGTTATTTCATACACAACACTTTTCTGCCATATTCAGTGCAGAACCATAAATGTGGTTCACAGAAGGCAGCACTGTAAAGTAGCGATAGCATGCATCAAAAATTCAGATTTTTTTTTTTTTTTTTTAACTCAAGTTTCTTTTGTTGTGTAACACATTACGGCAATTCTATGCTCTCGTCTTCATACTATATATTAACATCTCAGTCATCGAACTGATTATCGGTCCGGTGCTTGAGGTTTGTCCTGAAGCATAGATGACTTATTTCAAAACAATACAGGTAAGATACGGTAAATTGAAATGTGTAATGCAATAGAAAAGCACGTACTCTAACAAATTACAAAATGATCTCCCTCAAGAACCGTCAAAACTAACGGTGGAATGGAATGTTCAGGTAAATCGTTTCTTCCCAGTTACTTAACTAAATAGAATTATTATAAAATAACGCTCAATCAGGGCCGGCTTTAGTGGGGAGGGGGGGAGGAGTAAGCAGGTCAGTTGTACCCGCGCCCGCCGGCTGATGGGAGGCCCCGATCACCGGCTGCAGGGGCCCCAGGCCTCGAAGCCAAAAAAAAGATCGCCAATTTTACCCCGGGCCCGAAATTCCTAGCGCCGGCCCTGCGCTCAATGTATTCATCATGCCTTATGCTGTAGCAAAACTTTTCAGTTGTCATCCTGGCCCAGTTAACATTTCAACTTAACCACAAAGTTGAATAATAACCTCAGTGATGTGCCATCAGTCGCCGGCCTCGGTAGCGTAGGGGCTAGAGTGCTAGCTCCGCGTGCCGAAGGCCGCCGGTTCGAATCCGGCCGCGGGCATGGATGTTAAGTGTTGTATGTCTGTGTGAATGTCCTGTCCGTCCTGTGGCGTCAATACACTGAAAGCAATTAAATCACCTTGAGCTGGCTGTATGGCCTCCGTTGCCAAATGCCATTAAAAAAAAAAATGTGCCATCAGTCAAAGCAAAGGGATTGGGAGGGAAAAAATAACAACTTACATTACACCGGGAAATATTAGTTTTAATTCATGTCCAGCCCTCATAGGTCGCGTTAGATGTTGAATTGTTTTCATCTGCATTAAGTATCATGGTGCTCATGAAAATAGCTTAAATTATTTTAAAAAAAAAAAGATCCTTGTAATACTCATGCCCTCTGCTGTACATCAAATACCAGTTGTCATTCTGACCCAGACTAAATTTCAATCTGTAACATGACGCGCTGTCGCCACGTTACAAGGTGCATTTTTATTATATATGTCATAATGTTGGAGTAATTTACATAAATCTTGGGCGACCACCTAAATAGATTTTTGTTGTAATTTTATAAAGTACGTAATATTCCAAGCGAGGACTGTAATGAAATGGTGAACATACAGTGTATCTTGGTAAAGCGAATATTAAAGAATTATTGAGCTATGTATGCTTGAAGCTAATCTGGTCTTCCCGAACTATTGCGACAAGAAGTCGCGGATTTGGGGTTTGCCGGACCACACACTCTGCTCCCTGGGGATGGGTGGTCACTCACCTGGCGGGAAATGCCTGCCGCCCGACACCCGAATGTGCTCTCACCCCGGCGAACTTAGCCGAATATGTCCGACCTCTGTGATATGAGCGGGGCAAATCACATATCGGGGATATCACGTGACATTAGGTGCCGACCTGAAGATCCAATCCAAATGAGCGTATAACTTAAAATCCTGGGAATTTCTGTTATATGTGAGCTTCGAGACTACAAGGGGCGGAGCGAGAAGTTTCTTCGCGAGAGAGAAGAGTTACGAGCTTCAATTCGATCTTTGAGTCCGTGCTATGCAAGTCTAGTCTGAGGTTGACTTGGAAAGTTGACTTCTTTCGCCAACTGCTGATATACGACTTCTGGCTTGATGGAGCAAGCTTATCACGGCAACACAGCCGGTAATGCGATGACGCGCATTGTCAGACCAGAGATGCCTGTAGCTGCCTTGTGAGATAGTCTCACATACCGTGGATCCGCTCCAATCACCGCAGACATCAGACGCAGAACTACAATGGTAACTTATTACGACCAAGCCATCTGATTGTGCATTCCGTGAAACAGAACCCTTAAACGACTTTGAGAGGATAGATCCATGTTCTCAATTTGTAATTGTAAAAACCCCTGAGCTAGCTGCAAAATTTGCCAGAACTAATTATTTTCGAATAATATATTGTTCATTCGTGGCGCCCATGATTGTCTTTTTAACTGTAAAGTCACAGTATTATGATGCCTTTGTCTGAGGTCGTCATAACTTGTATTTTTCATTGTTTCCAGTTGTCATTATTTCTTGCATTTTGATTCTGAGATATATTTAAAAGTAAATATACAATTGTTTGCTTGCTCATGACGGCTAATTGTACCTCTGAGCGTTGCTTTTATGATTTTGCCAATTTGTGTTAATGTTAACGGTAAATTCGCTCAGACTTGAAATCGCCAGTGATAAGAAAATAAATATCACCTTGTGACAATTTTCCTAAATTCCAACTAACGTCGAGATTCTTGCAAAATTAACAAATTTTCACTCCTTCATAAAAATTAAAATTAAAAATCCACAATTATTAATCATAAAGGTATGAAAGACAATTGTAACGTAGTTTGCCCACCAAGGCACCCACTACAAATCTAATCAATAAAGCTTTTATGTTACATATCTGTGGTCAAAGAATTTAACAATACATCTACACCGAACGAATATAAAATATTAAAAAGCAACTAATAGTTACTATGTCAATTTAAAGGCGTACCGAGTGTGGTGGGTGAGCGATAACGCTCTGACCTCGCATTCGGGAGGACGTGGGTTCGAATCCCCGTCCGGGCATTCACATTTGAGTTTTCCATGGTTTCCCCAAATCACTCCAGGCGAATGTCCAGATGCTTCCTTCAAAAATCCATGGCTGAATTCCTTTCTGTTTCTTGCTAAAAGAAAAGGCATACAGACTTTTCTTTCATTAGTTTTCGTGGATTCTTAACTAAATAGAACTGTTATAAGTCACGCGCATAATCTCGATTTAGTAGTAATATCGTTGATTATTGTTAGTTCGGCAACGAGTGCCGAGAGTGTGACGTCACAACGTAACGGACGCTATGACCAAGCTTATTATTGGCATTATGATAAAAACATAGAGTACTAAATTTATTTTACTTGATAACCGCAAAAAGCAAATAAATAAATATCGTTCCAAAATTAAACTTATTGAAACAAGAATGAAAGACCAAAAAAAAATATATAGGTATACGACATGGTGCGATATGATTACTTTTTTTTACGCCTTGTCGACGGCTAAGGTCATTAGATGCGGGATGGGACTGGGGACAAGGAGCGGAAAGGAATTCGGCCATGGCATTTTTGAAGAAAGTATCCCGGCATTCGCCTGGAGTGATTTGGGGAAACCATGTAAAACCCAAATCTGGATGCCCGGACAGGGATTCGAACCCACGTCCTCTCGAATGAGAAGCCAGAACGTTAACCGTTCACCCACCATGCTCGGTACTGAAAACTTTCATATGTCTCAAGAATAAAACTTAGCGAGTAATATTTAATACATATTTCGTTGAAAACATAATGTATTTTAAAGTGGGGAGTTATTGTTTTATTGTTGGTAAATGTTCGTTATATAAACACTCAAACAAATGACTCAAAATTCGCTTCTTCAAAGACATTTTACTGGTACACGCTTAAACTTGAAAATCTTAAAACGCAGTTAATACCACAACAGTACACATAAAATTTCTTTGTGGGGTGGGAAACATTTGATATCATTACACCGAGCGGGGCGGTGTAACAGTTAGCGTTCTCGCCTCGCATTCGGGAGGACGGCGGTTCGAATCCCCGTCCGGGCATCCAGATTTGGGTTTTCCATGGTTTCCCCAAATCACTCCAGACAAATGCCGGGATGCTTCCTTCAAAAGGCCATGGCCGAATTCCTTCCCATTCCTTGCCCCCATCCTTGCCCCCCATCCTTTCCCGTCTCTAAAGACCTCGATGTTAAAAAGAGACGTAAAGCAGTTACAAAAAAAAAAAAAGATATGATTACACAGCACAAACGAATAAAATAGAAACCTCCACGAATAGAAGTACTAAAATCAGGAACAAACTTCAAGCGTTGTTGAACTTTAGAAACAGTGGCACGTATTTTTAATAATAACTGAAACTGAAGTAGATATTGAGATTCTAATTCAGAATGATACAGAATCTAAAACATTCTCTGCCCCAAAGTGATAATATATATTATTTCTAAAACGTGTTTTTTTTTTGACCAGTCATCTTTCTAGTTTCATACTTAACCAGAATCGAAAAATGAGTTACCATTTTAAACATAAAGTTTTCCTATTTGATAATAACATTACTTAAAAAATATTTTTTTCCAAATTCGTCTTGTAAATGGCAAAATTATGAACAATCAAGGGCACGGGTACTCGGTAGTTCAGAGACAAGCTACTAGGCTGCGCTGGCGTCGATAAGGGGTGATCGCATTACCGCTAGATAGCAGAACCACATGTCATAGAAATATTGATAAACTGTGTGTGTTTTCTGGAGTAAGGAGGATATTTTTGCTTATGCTAGGCAAACATTTCATCATTTCTAATTGTTTCGTAAGACGCTGTAAGCGTTTCGCTAGGTACCTATATCAGTTGACAAATAAACAATGGCGACAAATGAGCCGATTCTTCTTTCATTTTATTACAAAATATCTAATAATCAAATATCAGTAATTATGTTACTTATCTGTATCTGTGTATAACTGATCAAACTCTACGCTGCATATTACGACCAGCTGATTCCCGTCTCCCTGTCTCTCCGCCCATCTGCCCCTGACAACCCCCTCGCACCCCCCTCACCACTCAACACTGTGCATGCAGACGTTTTTCCTGGAACCAGGCAAGCGCACAAGGGAAGAGCAGGTGTTTCCCTTGTAAATTCATATGTCTCGTTCCTTTGTGAAATGTAAAAATTAAACTGAAAAATATTTATTTTATACATAATAAATATAAAGTGGTAACAGATGTTTTTGAAGAAGAAAATGTGAAGGCTAGTCATGGAGATTATAAAAGTGATTGGAAGAGGTTGATTATTGAAGAAATGGAATGGATTGAGATGAGCGGATTGAGATTAACGGATGAGAGGAAGAAATGGCACCAGTAGGGAGATACCGGAATATTAAAGGAATTTGAATTACTGAAAATATTTACGGCTATGGCCATAGAGAACATAGTTGATATTGAAGTTGTGTTATATCAATTTTTAATAGTGTGAAAAAAATGAAGTAAAGGGCAGAGCAATATATGAAGTATTGCAAAAAGCTTTCATGGTGTCATAAGAGAACTTCAGGTAGAGTTTAAAGGTATTTTTCAGATAGTAAAAAAGAAATATAATAAATTATAACCGGATTGGTGAGCGTTGAAATCCGTCTTAGCAAAGAGAGACGGCAAAAAAAACGTATTTCCTACCTGGCGGAAAGTTTTAAGGAGCACGACAAGGTAAAAGACAATATTGTCAACTTACTTGTTATTATCGTTGAATGATCTGTGCTAGGATTTTGATGTTTATCTATCTATATCTATAAAACGAAAACCGGACATATTGGTCGTATAAAAACTTGGAAACTACGGGGCAGATTTCGATGGAGTTTTCACCGTTTTAAAGCTTAGAATCTTAATTCACTTGTCTGGCATGTCTTATGTTTCAACGTTAAATAATGTAGGAGCATTAAAAGAAATATCAATTTTTAAACGACATAGATAGCCGTAAAAACAACAGAGATTTTCTTTAAGCACGATTTCTGGACAATATCTCTGCCCTTCAGCATTAGTCTTCTGTTTACGATAATATTATTCCGGATTCACTTTTGATATTTTACCTGCAGAGTTAAAGGATCTGGCGTTTCGAGCCACAAGTATATCCATTCACTTCGCAATTGAATCAAACGTGAGTTTTTAACATAATCTAGGGGTGTTCAGTAATGTAATAATGAAATTTCTTAACCAAATTATCGAAGCTTGATATACATGAATCTTTTCGGACGAATGAAAACAGTATACGTGCAAATAAACTTCAGCCCACCAGTTTCTTGGTAGGGGGCGGGTGAATGTAAGTTTGCTTTAATTCAGAAAAAGTTTGCGCGAATTTTATGAAACTTTGTACAAATGTTTTGCGGGAATAAAAATAGAGTACGGTTAAATCTACGCCGGGAACTCCGCTAGTTAAGTGATATAAGAGAGCTAAATAGTATTATATTATGTAGAATATTATGTGTATATGCCAGGAATACACCGAAAGGGTAGGTTATACTGTGACTTTTTTTTAAATGCAAAACATGTATTAGGTTCGGAAAATTTAACATGGCGCAGATATCTGCAAGAGTGTTTACTGTCTTGTGGTTTACGACGTTGCGGAAGATGCTGAATGTTGCAAAACGCTGACGCTAGGCCACTTTAATGTCCGTCTGCCTCTCAGGTCGCGCCGTTTCTCATAATTCAATCATTCTGCTGTCGCGCTGCGTAGCTATTACAACACAAACAGAACAATTGAAACCACGGCCGTCGCTAGTGTTTACTACCGCCGACGGCTTCGTGAAACTACAATTCATTCACACATCAAGCGAGGCAAAATTGATAGTGTAGCACTAGATCTGTCAAAGGCTTTTGACCGAGTGGGCCATAAAATAGTAGTAAATAAGGTAAAAACTATTGGAGTGGATGAGAAAGTGATTTGCTGGATACAAGAGTATTTAAATGGTAGAAAACAGAAAGTTAGGGTAGGAAATTCAGTACCAAAAGAAGTGGAATTAAAAATGGGAATGCCACAGGGCAGTGTATTGGGACGGTTGCTATTCATTATTCTAATGAATAATTGTGTTGATTGATTAATATCAGAAATTAGATTGGTTAAAAATGACATACTGCTATATAAAAGGATCAAAACAGTAGAGGACTGTAAACAGTTGCAGGGTGATCTGGACAGGATATCTAGTTGGGTTGGTAAACATGGGATAAAGATAAATGCAAAGAAGAGTCAGCTTATTAGATACACAAATAAAAAACTAAAGGTTGATTATGATTATAAGGTGGGGCAAGAATTGATTGTTGAAGACTTGAAATGTAAATATCTTGGCATTACATTTGATAATCAAGCTTAACTGGACAGGGCACATTGGACAGGTGGTAGGAAAAGGTTTCAAAATTCTGCTCTTGTTGGAGAGAGTAATGAGGGGATGTACGAAAAAAGTAATGGAATTGGGTTACAAAACTTTGGTCAGACCATTGCTCGAATATGGTAGTGTAGTATGAGACCCACATTTTGCGTATCAAATACAGGAGTTGGAGAGGGTGCAAAAAAGGACTGCTGGATTTATTTCTGGAAATTATTGCAGAATGCAATCAGTAACAGATATGATAAAGGAGCTGAAATGGGATCCATTGCAAGACAGAAGGAGGGTGAAGAGGGTCATGGGAGTGTATAAGGTGTATACTGGCGATGAGGCATGGAAAGATATTGGTGTAGGTATGAAAAGTAGTGCATGGAAGGGAAAAGATGACCATGACCACAAGCTGGTACTCGATATCAGGCACAAGGTTGTGTTTAGATTCTCTTCTTTAGGTGAGGGTGTAGGGGATTGGAATAAGTTACCAAAGGAAATGATGAATTATTTAACAATAACGTTGAAAGAATTTAAAGTTAAAATTTGTAAAGGGAAAATGTAAGTGAGTGCAGGAAAGGTGGAAGATGGGTGTGTAGGGAAATTGCCACCGGAGCATGCGCTCCATTGCAATTTAATTATATATTATATTATTATTATTACCAGTACGAACAAAACCCATTTCTCGTAGCCGAGGCGGTGTTTCCGTTGATGCGAGGCTAACTAGTTCGCACCCCGGTGGTGAAATATAGGAGAGGTGATGGTCTACAATTCGTTATCATCAAGTTGTGTACCAAAGTCCTGGGGTAAATCGCACAGTTCTTCCAATGGGGAAGTTAAACTTGCGTCCGAAGGATAGGTTTGGATAGTTCCACACCATCTCCGCTTTTTTTTATGAAAATTGTTTATATTAATTTTCTCTTTGGTGCTGAAACAAAATTTAACAAATTATGCAAATTAAGGCTCTTAAGGTTGATACAAACGTTCACCTGGCAAAAAAGATGTTCTATCTCCAGGAAAAGCAGTCGTGATATTTTCGTCAATGTGTCGACTGTTTTGAGTAAATCCTCCGTATCTAACTGTCTTCGACGTTCTGATTACAACCTTATTCGTCCTTCATCTGCTTCACACGAGTTAATATTTGCATTGCTCTCGAATTTCTTAAAGATCTCTCTATTAATAAATTAACCATAATTTCCAAAATAGGTTCAGTTCTTTCTCCATCAGTCAGTTTAATTTTCGCACTACCACCATTGGAAGCCATCAGGATTTTTAATTATTATTATTTGTGTAATTCCAGACTTCACTTCCATCACAGGAAGCATATTTTTTAGAAAGTTCCTCGAGAATATTGAATCGATTTTTGACACTAAAGATTTTTTCTCATAATATTTCTTAAATTTCAGCTTAAATTTCCTTTGAGGTCTGTTTATGACAAACGAACGTTTTGTGCATAAATCTTCCCTCAGTTATCAATCCCCTTTTACAATATCAACTGTCAGTACAATATTAGGAAATGTTTGCTGCATTTTTTTGAAGTCGTATTAAGATCTCGAAGAAAGAAACAACAGAAAGCATTGGCTTTGTATATTAAACTATACTAAAGAGTTAATTTTATGATGTTTGAACACATGGTACTGTTTTTTTTTTTTTTTTTTTTTTTTTTAAATAAAAAAAAGCATGTTGAGGGGATGTATCAGAGAAATAAGGGAATTGGGTTACAAAACCTTGATCAGACTATTGCTTGAATATGATAGTGTTGTATGGGACGCACATTGTGAGTATCAAATACAGGAGGGGGTGCAGGGAAGAGCTGATAGATTTGTCTCTGGGAGTTACCGCAGAACACAACCGGTAAGTGATATGATAAAGGAGATGGGATGGGATTCATTGGAAGGCAGGAGGTGAGTGAAGATAGTAATGGTAGTGCACAAGGCGTATATTGGTGATGATGCGTGGAAAGATATCGGTGGAAGAATTAAGACAATTGCATGGAAAAGAGAAATGAGCATTACCACAAGCTGGCAATCGATTTCAGGCTTAAAGGTTGTGGGATTGTTTTCTTTCGTAGGTAAGGGGAACAGGGATTGGAACAAATTACCAAGAGAAATGATGAATAATTTACCAAAAAAGCTGAAAGAATTTAAAGTTGAAGTTTGCGGAGGGCAAAAGTATACGGGGAAAATTGTTGTTTACGGAAATTGCCACTAGAGCGTGCGCTGCATCGCAATTAAATTAACGTCTGAGTTTTTATTTTATTTGGTCTCATTGCTTTTCGCCTCGTTGACGTCGAGGGCATTAGAAGCTGAAATGGATTGGCTGTAAGGAACTTGAAACAATTTTGCCGTGGCATACTGAAGGTATTCATTCACCTGTACTGATTTTGGGAAAACCATTGAAAAACGAAATCTGTACAGACAGACGGGGATAGGAACGCGCGTCCACTCGAATGCAAGACCCGATCGTTACCGCTCACTCATCACCCTCGGTAACGTGTAGTAGGCCGGAGTTGGGAGCACTGCATGTTGACTGTTGAGGTTAAGCGGTCGTGAGTTGTGACTCAACGCGCAACAACTCTTTGTTACTAACAATGAAAACCTATAACCAAACAGAAAGCTGTTGGAGACGTAAAACAAAGTTTTGGAGACAGACATAATGAAATTATAAGAGTTCGGTTCGGTCAGTTGCGTAATTCATCCGATGGGGTCCCCCAATTTATGCGTGACCTTTGATCTTTTAGCTCCACTACTGCCTCCGGTGGCGACAATGGGTGGGGACTGTTTGTTGAAGCAGGTACAGGAGGGGCCCCTGCAGGTTGGGGACTGGGGCCGCCCTCCGGCTGGGGTCCCATGGTATTTTACCCGTCCTGCCACCCTATTGTTACGCCACTGAGTTCTTTTTTTACCATTTTGACTACAAATCGCTAGCAATTGAAGGAGCAGTTTCAGAAATACATCACACTCCCTGATTTTGAAGAGAATACAGATTCCCCACTCGTAACTCCAGAGTTACGAGCAATACCATGTTCATTTTTAAAACTACGCATCGAAGGACAACGGGGTTAACGGTGTTTGTCAGACATAGTTTGAACAAAAGTGTTAGTCAACATTCCCCCCACCCAAATGCGCAAGATGCAGGAAAGGAACGCGATTGGCCGAATAAAGGAACGGCGAATAAGCGCATAATTTAATACCATCTCCAGTGGGATATAAGTAAATTTTGAAAAACTGTGATACTCTGAAAGTTAAATAGTCAAAGTGCATGGTAAGAAAATGTAAAGCAGGTAGAATGGGAGCAAACTACAGTGAAAATGCGTAGGGGAGTCATGTTTACCGATTAAGCAGGTAAGCTGAGCGAGAGCCACAATGGCGATGGGACCAACGGTGTGGGGGAAGGCGTTACAGGAACATAACTGCCTCCGATGGACGTGTCTCAGAAGAACACAATAACAGTCGATCGGCATGGGCTTTTTTACTCCTATATACCTACCCTGAAATACATGCAGCACTTAAAGATTGACTAATACTTTTTCATCTGTCCCTAAACAGAATTATCTATATATTAATACGGTAAGCGAAAACTTCGGATCCCTTTTTAAGAATATTGCGAAAACGGAGGAGTATGAGATTTGGCACAGGTAAAGTTTATATGGAGAAGAAGTGCAGGAAGCTAAAATGTATATACAATATGTGTTACAAACACATTAAAATAAATAAAGTAAAACATTCGTTGTTTACATTCAATTGGTTTTTTTAGTGGCAACGATACTTGGTGATTATGCCAATGTCTGTGATCTTTGATCAACAGTAAGGAAAAAAATATAATAAGCATAGTTAATACATGTTAAAAATACATTATGGAATAAAAATTAAATTCGTGAACGTGTGTGTGCGTGAAAACGGATCGGAGCCAACTATCTGACGTGTATTCCCGGCATTGAGATACTCGGTGGTCTTTGGTGAAACAAAAGACTCGCATAAAGTAGAATCTTTGAAGTTATAAAAGGAAAATTTCCAAAAGGAATGAAGTGGTTCTGCCGGATACTATATGATCTTTTTATTATTTAAAAGGTGAAACTTTGGTTAAGGGACTTTTGATTTTTGAATTTCAGTAATTTCATTACGAATTTTTTTTTAATTCAGATATTTGCACTTCCTTCCATAATCCCTTGATATAAACCTTGACAAGTCAGAGAAAGAGAGAGACAAAAAAGAAGGAGTACCTATTTGCGTGAAATTCAAAATGATAATAGACCAAATTTAAATAGTGAACACACAAAATGATGAAATTATTTTGATGAATACATTTAAATGCGCACTAAATGCCATTCCAAGAAATTTTGATAGTTTCGAATTTACAATGCAGGTTTTGAAGTGCAAAACATTTCGAATCAGAAGTTACTTCAGGGGGAAGGAATGCATTTACTTCATGTTATTAAAGCTAAAGCAGTTTTATGGGCCTTTAGTCAAAATGAATATTTTAAAATTTAAATCATTGTATGATGGACTAAATTAAAATGAACCATCGGTAAATAGAAAGTAAAAAATTAATTAAAATAATGATCATTACTCTTTCACGAAAGAAAATAAATAATGAATTACGGTCGAATTTCGACCCCTGGGTGATCACTAGTTAGCAGTTAAATACGTAGTAGTAGTTTCTCCAGTGTAAACAAAATGTTAAGTTATAAACAATATAAGTCATTTCGCTGGCAGTTGGCTAAAGAAAGACGTATTCAATTTAACACTTGCGTTAGTAGCTCAGACTACTACCTATCCTCATTTTTATTTAATTTAATTTTATTATTATTTACATGTCTCCGCTGGCCACACTTGCAGGTAAGATGTATCATACACGTTTAGAACGTAGAGAATAGGTCGCTATGTAGCGAGCATTCACATGCGGTGTTCCTGTATAGGCCAAGGAGCTGCTGTTGTTTCCTCTCTGTTTAAGGCTAACGAAATACTCTCCCTTCTGACACAGCTGTCGACGGCGCCAGATGGCAACGCCGCAGTCCCAGGAGGAAAGAGACGGCTTCTGCTGACTCATACAGACCGTAGTGAACCAATAAAGCGTTTGTAAAGTTGGTTTAGTTTTCTCTACGGTTGGGTTTGCATTTTTCTGCTTTCGGTATCTTAAACAGATGTCGCGTATCGTAGTAATAACAAACTAGGAAGTTCTCGTCTTCCTAGAATTATCAATCAAATATTTAGAGTATTCATTTTATTCATGTGTTAGTGAGATCCGAAATTGTTAAGTATTCTGAATTCCTGAATGATCCAACTAATACAATAAATTGGGGAGGGGGGGGAGAGATAAAACATTTAGAAAGTTAAAAAATTGCATTTTGTTTCCGAGATTATTTAGTCAGCTCCAATGTATTTATATCGTTCTTATTATTATATCATGCTTTGCTCATTATGGTATCCTGCAGTGAGGACCACCCAAGACAAACACAAGTCGAGCAAAACACCCAATTAAAGTCACCCACACCCGGGGCTGGATTCGAACCGGTGACCCTCACAATACGCTAGCCCTAACACTACTTAAAAAAAAAAGAAGGAGTCCACACAGCAAGTACTATGTATTTATGTAATTTGTAAGTATTTTATGGGTGTACTCACTGAACACTGAGGTCATGGGATGGCAATATGCAAATATATAGATGCCAGTAGTGTCGCTTACAAATTGTATAAATGGTCAGTGCCTGGGTAGTACTTTCATTTGTGGTCAAATGCTTCGTGTGAGAAGGTTGATTATGTGATTATGGTCACACGACGAGAATTAACGGATTTCGAACGCTGTATGCTAGTTGGAGCTAGACACATGGGACATTCCATTTCAAAAATCGTTACGGAATTCAACATTCCCAGATCCATAGTGTCAAGAGTGTGCCGAGAATACCTAAATTCATGCATAACCTCCCATCATGGACAACGCAGTGGTCGACTGCCGGCACTTAATGAGCGCGACCAGCGACGTCCTGCGTAGACTTGTCAGTGTGAACAGACAAGCAACTGCGTGAACTAACCACGGGAATGAATGTGGGACGTCCGACGGGCTTGTCCGTTAGGACAGTCCGGCGAAATTTGGCATTAATGGGCTATGGCAGCAGAAGACCGACTCGGGTGCCATTACTAACAGCTCGACATCGCCAACAGCGGCGCTCCTGGGCTCGTGACCATATCAGTTGGACCGTAGACGACTGGAAAAAAAGTGGCTTGGTCAGATGAGTTACGATTTCAATTGGTAAGAGCTGTTGGAAGGGTACGAGTGTGGCGCAGACCCCCATGAAGCCATGGACCCAAGTTGTCAACAAGACACTTTGCAATATGGTGGTGGCTCCATAATGGTGTGGGCTGTGTTTACATGGCGTTCAGCTACTGGGAGACCACTTGCAACCATTCATGTACCCAAACAACGATGGAATTTTCCAGGATGACAATGCGCCATGTCACCGGTCCATAGTTGTTCTAGATTGGTTTGAAGGAGACCTGGACGTGAAAATGACTAAAAAAAAAAAAAAACGTTTTTTTTTGCCTCTATCTGATAGAAATTTTTTTCCTGTTTCCAAAAATGTATGGTTTATCAACTTTTAAATTGTTAGTTTGGTCCTAAATGCTCTTTGAAGAAATGTCTGCACACCAGCCTAGCCTTCTTTCAGCTCACTGTTGCTGTCATTTTCTCAAAACTACATTTTTAGAACATTAGGTATATATATCTTCACAATCGTTTGAGCTATGTTTACCAAATTTCTACCAAGTGAAGAATGGGACAGTCTGTTTGTGTTATGCCTAATACATTGCAGAAATTTTTTGTTTTTGTCATCATGCATATAATTTTAGTGGTAATTTTGATACAAAATAATTTGGTGGTTTGATGATTTTTTTTCTATTTCCCCTGACGTATTCCGAACTACAAAAGGAGAGGCATAATGAGTTCCTAGGAATGTTGACTGTAGTCTGACACAGTTTGAGCGCTAATAGACTCATAATGCACAAGTAAATGGTACCAGAATGGGAATGTGTGTTATAAAACAATCTACTAGATAAGATGTTGTAATTTTTAAACTATAACAAATAATTAAATAAATTTCTATATGCAAATTTAGTTAATGTAATTCAGTGTTTGTACAAAATCGCAACTTCCTCCGCATTACAGATCATGAGCAATGTGACTTTAAACGAGGCGTAAAAACGCAGTCTGTTCACGTCCAGGTCCCCTTGAAGAACATTCGGGACAATTCCAGCGGATGATTTGGCCACCGCGATCGCCCGACATGAATCCCATCGATCATTTATGGGACATAATCGAGAGATCAATTCGTGTATAAAATCCTCCACCGGCAACACTTTCGGAATTATGGACATCTATAGAGACTGCATGGTTCAAGATTTCTCCAGCGACTCGTGGAGTCCATGCCACGTCGTGTTGCTGCACTTCACCAGGCAAACTGAGAACCAACACACTATTAGCAGGG
The DNA here is from genome assembly GCA_031002005.1 of Vandiemenella viatica. Classification (NCBI taxonomy): domain Eukaryota; kingdom Metazoa; phylum Arthropoda; class Insecta; order Orthoptera; family Morabidae; genus Vandiemenella; species Vandiemenella viatica. The sequence goes on from CM061918.1 coordinate 34,081,737, forward strand.
CATCCCATGACTTTTGTCACCTCAGTGTATACCAGACTCAGCATGGTACAGACGACACAACACAAACACAATGTTTAATTAAAACCACTCATACCCCAAGCCGGACTCGAACTGGCGGCCCCTTCAACGCTAGGCTTGCTCGCTACCTCCTACGCTGCCGGGTTGGTCAAACACTGCTGCCATTAGGCTGCCACTGCGAGGCGGAAATATTAAGCAGCTGGTTTGGTAAGATCGCTTCCGAATCTCATACGGCAATGGTAGCATAAACATTACACACGTTGCGAAATCACAAAGTACAACGTAAAACAGTGAAGTAGAAAAATTAATAAGTTACAGGTATTCATAATACTATCACAACTATGATGGTAATTCCACTCAACATTGCAACACACCTACAAATGTTATTTATTGAGTAGGTGTAATGACATCAAGGAACTGTATATGTGCCACAACAGAGCTTCTTAGTAAAGAAGGGGAGACAATGCGTTGAGAGCCGTAGGCTGGTCATGAACTTCCTTCACTTCCAACCATATCAGAAATGTACGAAACAAAGGAAACCAAATTAAGCAGAAAGTTGAATCAAACTGGTGGCCAACAAGTAAGTTATTTCAGATCATATTGACGAGCGAAGCAAAGTTGATAATGTCCCACGGGATCTATACAAGTCATTTACCAGTATGTGCGATAGAATAATGTTGCCGTCAATCATAATATGTCTGACTAAATGGAAGAATGCAAAAAGTTAAACTATGAACCTAAGTAAAGAGGACGCGCAAGTAAACTCAATAATGCCACAAAGAAGTATATTGGTACTATTACTGATTCTGTGTTGCTGTACAGTGACAACTTGGTGCGTTATGGCGTAAGATAATGTTGTACGTACACAGACGGAAAAAAAAATCCCAACACCAAGAAAAAATTATTGTAGAGTAATGAAATTTGGACAATGCATTTGTCAAGTTAACATGTTTAATTGATTAAATTTTCAAGATCACAGGTTAATTTAAGCTCAAGAAAATGCATTTCAAATGTGAAATACTGTTAAATTAATAGCCGGTGTAACCTCCAGAATTTTGAATGCAAGCCTGCAAACGTGAATGCATTGTGTCATACAGGTTTCGAATGTCACTTTGTGGTATGGAGTTCCATGCTTGTTGTACTTGTGCTGTCAATACTGGGACGGTCAGTGCTGGCTGTGGATGATGCTGGAGTTGTCGTCCAATGATATCCCATACGTGTTCAATTGGAGACAGATCTGGTGATCTCGCAGGCCAAGGTAACATGTCGACACTCTGTAGAGCACGTTGCGAGACAACAGCGGTATGAGGGCGAGCGTTATCCTGTTGAAAAACTCCCCCTTGAATGCTGTTCATGAATGGCAGCACTACAGGTTGAATTACCAGACTGACGTACAAATTTGCAGTCAGTGTGTTTGGTATAACCACAAGAGTGCTCCTGCTGTCATAGGAAATTGCTCCCCAGACCATGACTCCAGGTGTAGGTCCAGTGTGTCTAGGCCGCAGACTGTTTGGTTGCAGGCGTTCCCCTGGCCTCCTTCTGACCAACACTCGGCCATCACTGGCACCAAGGCAGAACCTGCTTTCATCAGAAAACACAACAGATCTCCACTCCGTCCTCCAATGAGCTCTGGCTTGACACCACTGGAGTCGCAAACGGCGATGGCTTGTAGTCAGTGGAATGCACGCTACAGGGCGCCTGGCTCGGAGCTGTCCTTGAAGTAACCGATTTCCTATGACAGCAGGAGCACTCTTGTGGTTATACCAAACACACTGACTGCAAATTTGTACGTCAGTCTGGTAATTCAACCTGTAGTGCTGCCATTCATGAACAGCATTCAAGGGGGAGTTTTTCAACAGGATAACGCTCGCCCTCATACCGCTGTTGTCTCGCAACGTGCTCTACAGAGTGTCGACATGTTACCTTGGCCTGCGAGATCACCAGATCTGTCTCCAATTGAACACGTATGGGATATCATTGGACGACAACTCCAGCATCATCCACAGCCAGCACTGACCGTCCCAGTATTGACAGCACAAGTACAACAAGCATGGAACTCCATACCACAAAGTGACATTCGAAACCTGTATGACACAATGCATTCACGTTTGCAGGCTTGCATTCAAAATTCTGGAGGTTACACCGGCTATTAATTTAACAGTATTTCACATTTGAAATGCATTTTCTTGAGCTTAAATTAACCTGTGATCTTGAAAATTTAATCAATTAAACATGTTAACTTGACAAATGCATTGTCCAAATTTCATTACTCTACAATAATTTTTTCTTGGTGTTGGGATTTTTTTTTCCGTCTGTGTATAATAGGATTTGGAGAAGATAGGACTGTGAACTGATACAGAAGAATCGGACGGGCATAGGTAAACAAGGAACGAAGTTAAAGAACAA